>OY740765.1:67666773-67926155 GCA_963513935.1 Aphrophora alni
GTTACTAGGTTTTATGATAGAATTATTAGAAAAAATAGACTGAAAAATGATTCACTGAATGGTCTGAAGTTTTTGTCACAGATTTTGAATACACATTTTAAGAAAAGGGTCATAGTTTCAATCGACAAGTATGATGCTCCGATTCAAAAGGCCATATTTAATTCAAGTAAAGATATAGACAAAATTGTTATATTTATAGGGGAATTCATTTCAAATCTTTCAAAGTTGAATGAGTTACCGAAAGGATCCCCATCAACGCCTGAGTTCTACCGGCTGAAGCGAATGGCATAATATATTTGTCCATTACCTGATCATCGCTTTAACAAATATTTTATACTGACATAAAAATAAGTCATTAAAGTGTTAAAGTTTTTTTTTTTTAATGTAATTGGCTACCTGCCTCCTTGCGATTTTGCAAAAGTCGAAAAATGGCAGTTTTCGACAATTAATTTCTCGGAAATTATAAGAGATATTTCAAGGCATGGTACGAAGGTATGTTGCAGAATCTAGAAACATTAAAATCTACAGTATCTTATGGTACGTAAATATTTGGTAAATGGATTATTACCATTGTTACTATTGGTTAGATTCTCGAATAATAAAACAACTTGATGCACTTGTTCTTTACGATAGAATTCGAATAAAAATTTGGAAATGTTAGATAGAAAAAATTGTGCAAATAAACTTTATTAAAATGCCGAAGTTAACCATATAATAAGTTTAAGATATTCGTCATAATATAACAGATAAAACAATGGTATGGCGTGATTTCTTTGTTTTTACAACATATTACAGATAGTGGTTATTTTGATATAATAAAGAACCACTCTGTGCTGGTGAAATAAACAAATTAAGTTCAGCATTTCTTAAATTAGTAACAAAGAAATTTTTTATGAACTTCAGAAAAAATATATGGAACAAAATTGTTTAAACAAAGATTTAATTTCGACCCTAGAGACAAAGCAGCTTTGAAAGATATTTTGTCACTAAACAATGGAATTACTTTTAAAAATATTAAATCACTTATTTATAAAACAAAAAGAAGTGCTTCTTAATGATGCTGAGCTGTTACATATTATTTATTCATTTAAAAGTACACGATTGTTTTGCTGATTTTCATTCAGAACAATCTTTGAACATGAAAACTAAAGATATCCACTCGGTGCTGATAGTGGTCAGACATGATGATAGCGTGGAAATAATAATAGAATAGAAACGCCAGAATCATAAAACAAGCAAAAATCATTTGTTATTGCCCTTACCAAACGTTGATTAACCATTACACAAACTTAGTAATCAAAGATGAAATATTAATTGGGGTTTATATGACACTAACAGGTAATTTCTCACTTTTTTAACTAGTAAATATTCATACACAATCAGATATGTTTGTATTAATGTTCTATTTCTTGTGTTTATATAATCGTTAACAACTTGTATACTGTTTAGGCTTATGGGATGAAGAACAATGTAATCTGTATAACTTAAAGTGTAATCTTATAGTTAATTTTGTAGTTCAGTTAATTTGAAACATTTTTAAGATAACAAGCAACCGCCGGGATTGTATATTAACAATAATGTAATTATAAGAAATTGCCTCGTGTCCGTCCAATAATCCTCTGAAGTAATCGCCGATTATCAGTTTCGGAGGTCTAGGCTACCATCTTCAGATCTACTCAAATTAAATCTCAAACACAATCAAAAGTAATCAATTATTCAAAAGTCTGGTTGAATTGGGTACAATCTTTCAACTTGGAAGAGAGTACCCAATTCAACCGGACTGATCAGTTCTAAGTGTGTTTGTGTGTTTGTGTGATGTTCAATATGCGTTTCTCTTTTTATATGTGTTTATTCATTATGACAAGTGAAAACAATTTACGCTTCTTATCGATCCAAAAGTGGGAAACATTTATAATTCATAACTCTTGATTGTGTTTGGGACTTAATTTGAGTGGATCTGAGGATGGTGGCATAGACCACTGAAACCGGTAATCCGCGATTACTTCAGAGGATTGTTGGACGGACACGAGGTAATTTCTTATAATTACATTATTGTTAAGTTTATTCTTTTGATTAAATTTGTAGGGCTTAAATTGTTTTAGTCTTAACAACAATTTTGTAGGTTTCCATTTAGACAGTCAAGGTAGTTGTAGTTTAATTTATCACTGTAATAAATATCATACACCTAATAAACCTTATCAATAAAAATAATAAAAGTTACTGTTCTACAGATTGTTCTTTTAATAAACCAATCGCGAATGCCTGACATTTTATCGTCTTCAATTTATCGCTTTTCATAAAACGTTTTGAACGGCATGTCATCCTTTTATTTCCTTTGTTATATATTAGTTATTTTCTTTAAGACTATAAAAAACTTGTTGCCGAAATTCCAATATACATTACTACTTCCACTATCACATAATGTTTACGACATTTCTTTTACAACAGTCGGTATTGTAAAATACCTCGGCCGAAAAACACACCTTAATTAGGTTGCCGAAATATTTTTAAACCATTGTTAAAATACGATATTGAACATTGGAAAGTTTTGGCTACCTTCTCACAAACGGGGCGGTGGGGGGGGGGGCTGTCTTATAACTTGTGAAACAGTAGACGGAATCTAATATAGCCTAAATTGTAAGGAGAGGTTTGTGAAAAGAAGAGAAACAACTTCTGTGCCAAAACACAATCAGAGAATGTTTAATGAAAAGACAGAAGTTTAAATCTCTTCATATTTATAGATTTTAATAGGCATTAAAAACAAAAAGATAGATTGAAGTTCTATGATTGTCAATTCTGAAACAGTTTGTGATCGTGAAAAATGTTTAGGCAAAAACCGTACCGTCATCATGAACCTGCGATACTAAGTGTGGAACTATTTTTTATACGAATCGGATACCATTTTAGCGAAAGATTTTTCGATAATATTCGAAACAGATTTTTCTGATTGGATTTATGGAAACAGAAGATTTTTTGAAAAACATACTTGCGCACGTGCGCACACACACACACACGCACACACGCGCGCGCGCGCGCGCACACACACACACACACACACAATGGAGAAACAAGAACATATTGATTGAAGACAGATAAAGGTTGTAATTTGGCGGGAATAAGCGTGCAGTGTCATAGACCTTGACAGAGACAGACTGAGTAGCGTGACTACCCAATCGCAGTTGAATGTCCTGAAGTCTGAACCTACCCTAACTTAGAAGCTGTTGTTCTGGTCCAACAATACAACGTCGACTGTCACGCCTAACTTCGTACACTTTCGGCACTTCTTTGTTCCACTAACAACTTGGGCAATTTGCAGCAATTCATGCCTTAGATTTCTTTTAAACCTTACAATACAGATTCTTTATTCAATACTTTTTATTCTAAATTTTCTTTTTGTGCAATAACTTTACAACTTATCTGTTCAGTGGTAATATTCCAAATATTTATTACAAACAGATGAAATAACCTACTACTAAAAAAACAATAACAATTATTCATTACAAGAACGTGCACTTTACTTCAATTTATGTACAAAAATATACATAAAAACAGTAATAATTATTTATTACAAAAACGTGCAGTTTACTTCATTTTTTGTAAAATATATATATATATATATATATATATATATATATATATATATATATATATATATATATATATATATAAGAACAATATTCCCTTTATTTATTGCAACCATTAGGAATTAATATTTCAATTACATAAACGGTAAGAATGTTATAATATATACTACTTAGCTCATGAAATTCTAGTAAGTACGGAAAAATAAACACAAAATAAAATTAAAAAATGAAATTATTGCTTCAAGTATCGTAAAACGTAACGAACAATAACAAATATTTATTACATAAGTTTGAAATCAGAGCTAAACGTATTAAGATTGCTTTTGATTAATATACTTCCCAAGCAAAATGTTAAATGGAAAAATGTTCGTTTTAGAACCTTGAACCCCAGCTGGTGCCTGACTATGATAATTTTCAGGACGAATTCTCCTCTTGTATTTTAAATTACTGTTTTCATGTTACATAAACTATACGATGAACTCAGTAATTTTATAGAAAGTTTATTGAACCAAATACACCTGGAGGGTTTTATACTTGAGCTTAGACAAAACTCCACCGTAAAAAATTACAAAAATTGAGTTTTATCTTAAAAATCCCCCCCACAAATATTGATATAATTTTTTTACCGACGTTTAAAGTAGATAAAATAGTATAATAAAAAAATTATAATAGGCTTGTTTCTGAATGATTAATATTAAGAAAAAGATTGTCATCGTTTGTAAAATATGGCTATGCATTTAAAAAATAAGGTTACACAAAATATACATGCTACCCGTTCCAAAATGATCTCATTACTTAGAGAAATTATATGTTTACATAAGAAACATAACTAAATGTGGCTGTCTTGAATTATTTTGTATTGTATCCCCAAAAAGAAACGTCTGCACATCTATTATTTCTATCAACATGGCAAGGTCAACTGATCCATACACTTTTATATTGAACAACTGTATGAATATTAAAATCGCTTTCAGTTCAAAAGATTACTAAATATTAATTTTCAGATAGTTACAATTCATAATAAATATTTACCAATAAAAAATAGAAGAATATAAATAAGTTATTGAGATATTTATAAATACTTTTAATTAACTGAAGCGACCCCACTTCGGCTACATATAAGATTTGCGTACGTAGTTGTGTCAGTGGGTTAAACTGTTTATAGACCCTCGCAAAGCAATAATTAAATTGAACAATAAAGGTATCATTATTTTATTACAAACATATGAAAACATTACAACCTAACCTAACCTAAACAAGAAATTATCAAAAACATATATTTATTAAAAGGATATAATAAATATATATCCTTAATAGATATAACATATTTATTACAATCCACTGTCAGTAGGGTCTGTGTGCATGTAGCAGCTGAGCATATTGACTTAGTTATTGAAACGTCATCTTGTTTTTGTGTTGCACTAATAAAGTGATTTTTTGTGGAAAGTTGTTTTAATTTATTTGGTTAATGAAGTTTCCACAAGTGTAGCTCATTACAGTTGATTAAAAGGATATAAGATTATTACTTTAAAACGTAATACTAAAATAATAAAATATTAGGAATTATTATATTCGAATGGAAAATTGCTTTAATTAATGTAAAACCATAAAAATAAAGTATGAAGAAATATTAGAAACATATGAAATAATTTATTTACTTAATAAGAAATAAAAAAAAAAGATTAATAAAATGAAATATTAAAAGAATTACTATAATAATAAAATGTTATAAATTATATGATATAATTGATGTTAAAGTGAATAAATAAAATATTAAATAAATAAATATTAACCAACGTATAGAATAATTGCTTTAATTAATTTAAACCAAAAAAATTATAATAAAGTATGTTGAATTATTACAAACATGTGTAATATTTTTTTTACTTCATATAAAACTAAAATAATAAAATATTAGGAATTACTTAAAACATATGATAAATATTGATTACATATGAATTAAATAAAATATCACATATTTATTATTAGTAGGTATATGAAATAAATATTTCTATTTAGGTAAAATGAACAGTACAATCACTAATTTAAAAAAAAAATTGAAATCAACATTTAAAATAAGGTACAAGGTAATGAACAACGTAAAGTTTTAATTACAAGCTTATAGAGTTTGATTAAATTAATGTATAACGAATTAACTCCATCTAAAACAGACAAATGAAATAAACGGTCATCATAAAGTAAATTGTGATAACCAATGTCAAAGATTTATAAGTGTACGTAAACCTACAAAATAATTAAAAGCGAATGTAATTTTTGCTAAAATTAATTAAAATTGTTTCTTCAATTAATATAAAACCAATTCAACAGAAATCAGCAGAGTTTTAAAATTATTGCTTAAGTGAAAACCTAATAGAAACATAGTCTATTATAAAAACATTGCTTAAAATCAAGTGAAGCGAAAATTTTATAATTTTATAGATTTGATTTAATTTTAGGCGTAAACTCTACTATTGTATGTGTACCAATTACAATTCAATGAATTTAACATCAAACGTAATAAAATCAATGCCATATAATTTATTAGTTGTGTATGAAATAATTACTTCTTATTTTTAGTTTCTCACATAATATAAAAAGTAAATAGAAAGTTATTTGATGGGGAAAAATTTAATTTTGAGGATATATTCGTTTGGAGGTCCCCTGAGCCCAATAAAGAGGTTTTGGGAATTATGTATGTCTATATATTACTTGTGCAGCGTTATACAACCTAAAAGAATGGGTTTATTTTAATCAAATTTGGAATATCGATATATTTTGGTTCTACCTAGAGTTAACATTTTTTTTTCGATAACTCGAAATTTGGGGGTACTCACTATAACATCAAAATCCAAAATTTCCTCTCAATTTCGATCAAATCTAAAATAATGAGAAAACAAAACGTATTGTGGCCATCTCCAAAAATCGTGGTTTGGGAGCTATCGGTAACTCTAGGATTTTTCAAAATCTACTATAATAATTTTGTTTAAATTTTGGTGACATGTGAATATATATTGGTCCAAATCATCGTGCCAAATTGAAAAAAAAATCGGTTCATAAATATTTCCTGAAAATCCAATATGACTCTTGACCGCCATTATAAACTAGATTTCAATGACGAGATCTGAACCAGTTTATGATTCAAACGTAGCAAGGCTTCGGTATATCAGTATCTATCCAAATATTTTGTTTTAATCTAGAAAAAAATTACATGCATAGGATATCAATGGAACATAATCACATACTTAATAGTATCAAATAAAATTATTGCTTCATTTGACGTAGGCCTAAATCGTAAAGAACAATAAAATATGTATTACAAGTGTGTATACTGTTGCTTCAAATGATGTATATTGAAACCATTTTTAAAAGAACCAATATTAAACATTTTTACAAATGGATGAAATCAACGTTTTAATAAATGTAACATGAAGTTTAGTTTTAAAACGATAAATTATTTAGAACTATAATTAATGTTTTATTAATTAAATGTAAAGGCAATTTTAGTGTTTATTGTTTTTATTTTTACGAATTGAGAATTTTTACTTTATTAAATAGTCGATTTTTGACTTCACTCCCGACCACAAAATCAAACGGGTGAAGGAAATCGTGAAGTTGCCACTTAAAACAGTCCAATTTGGCGCGTCATGTTTTATAAAGCGCTCAGCCTTTGTGCTTTACAAATAATTATGCTGTTATTTTCAGGAATTATCATTGTTTTTATATTCCTTTAACTATTTAAATAATTTTTAAGGACAAGAAACTAACAAGTTAGTTAATTTTTTTCAACGGGCTTTCAGGAAAATTTTGTATATTACAAGTTACAATAATTGTTTTTTTCTTCTCAAAATGTTTGTAGATTAGACGAAAACTAATTAAAAAGTTTTCGACAACAGCAAACACTAGGCATTGTGTCCGCCATCCGCATTGAATGTAAAAACAAGCATCTCTTTGTTCTTAGTACCTCAAACTGTTGCTAAATTGAATTTTATTGTTTTAAATGCTTTTGTGTAACTCTGATTTTAAATAATAAAACAAATAATTACCCTACGTTTCTTCATTTTTTTACCCGCAGGTAAAACAAAACTTGGTTACTAAATGCAAGGATTGGTACGCTCCTGCGCCGAGCGGAGTGAAAGTTGCCGGTTACATTTTTGAATACAAAGTAATTTTAGTCAACCGCCTGGTTACGTGGCCTCGATTATAGACATCTCTAATCACCTAGTTTAATAGGGAGATACTTTTTTTGTTTACTTCAGACAAATGAACTATTTACTACAATATTTAGTTTTTATTTCTATAAATGTTGTGGTTGTTTCAGATAGTTTCGTTTTAAAAATCAATCTCACCATCAAAAAGTGGTGTGAATTAAATAGTTTAGTTTTATTTTAGTGCAGGAAGACAATTCCCTTGAACGTTAAACATCTATTTCAAATAATATAAAACAGAAAGACAAACATAATGATATTCACGTGAAAAGAAAAGAAAACACTTAAGAAAAAGACTTTTTACTGATTAAGTTATTATCTTCAAGTAGACGAACTTTCTTGGCATCAAGGAGTTTTAAGTTAAAAAATGATATTGTTGTAGAAATAATCAGTTATAGTGTAAGAGTTTTATGTAACAGTAACATAATCATTGGCGGGTAATCATATGACTTGTTCGGTTAATAACTTGTTGTGGTTATAAGGTGAATTGCAAATATATGTTTATAATAAAGTTCATTTCAAGAAAATATGTATCCATTTACTCTGCCCAGTCACAGACCGAGTAAAAGACGGATAAAAAAAAGAAGAAATAAAAGACACCAACAGGAAACTAGTGAAACAAAATTCTGCCACCATATCATTCCTGCATGGGTCCTATCTTCTCTCTCTTTATATACGCTTCTTGCTCAAAGAAAAGTGCAAACTTAGTGCAAGAGAGAGACGAAGTTAGTCAGTTGCTCAGCGGACGACAAAAAACAAAAAACCCGTTTGGACAAGATGTAGAGTTCACAGACCTAGAGCCCGGTTAGTGTTGCCCGTGTGCCGAGTCCTGCAAATTCCGATTGATTATTATGTTTTTCAATTCAATTATGAATATCAAAGTTGAACTTTGTGTTAAGCTTTTATTGTAAGAATTTTAAATTTTAGGAAACATTAATCGATAATAATAAGCTTCGATGCATTCATGAATGTCTGATATAACATAACCGTGAAGACATAACGTTTGTAAGACATATGGATCCATTACTCTGGCCAGTTACAGACCGAGAAAAGACAGATAAATATATGTATACATAAATTACACAAAATCGCATAATACGATGTATACAATTAATGAATGTTTATAAATATAGAGGGCATTCCAAAACATTTGTCCTGACTTTGGGGAGTGATTCAGGGCATCAAAATAAAGAAAAATGTTTTTATAAACTTATCCAGGAAACGATTCGTTATCCATCTGTCGCCAATTTTGTGTTGTTTCCCCCCCAAAATAACGATAACTTAAAAATTATTAAGATTTTGAGTCAAAATTTAGTACAAATATTTTTTTATGCTACGTTATACCAAGAATCAAAACTTTATCCTATAGTTTTTCCAAAATGGCGACTGTTTACATTTTTATAAAATTAATTGTTTTAAAAATATTCAATATTACAAATTTCAAACGACAGCCATTTTAACAATTTATAAGATATATGTTTGAATCTTGGTTTATTGGTTAAAATGTGTAGTCTATACTAAATTTCGACTCGAAACCTTAATAATTTTTAATGTTGATTATTAAAAAAAAAAACACACAAAATGGCCGACATATAGATAACGAGATATTCGGACATAGGTACGTTTTTCATCATTTTAATGCTATAAATCATTTCCCAAAGTTAGGACACATAGTTTTGAAAAACGCTATAAAATTTTCTTCTCGTTTAAGTAACAAGATCTGTTAATTAAATAATATATAACGTACCATTTAAGTGAATAACATAGTTTTAAGAACAAACAGCACATACGTTGTATAAAATAAAAAAGTAATATTATTTTTCACTGTGTGATTTAAATATGAAAATTATTTCCTTTAGAAAGAATGAGATGGTTGGGAGATATTTAAATCTGTTTAATAAAAAGATACATTCTTACCCTTAATAAATATACAGTAGTCTAAGTATATAATACGGTAAATATACAGTAAGTAGTAATAAAAATATTAATAATTAAAATTTATATAAAAATAATTCTGATTAAAATATTTCCTCTATAAAATATCAGACTAATCATGGTAGTTTGACCTGTTATACATTATTAAGGTTGTTTCAAATTATGTTTATGTGACCACTTTTTTCAAAAGAAATATTTAGCTGAGGGGAAAACAATATTTCTCAACCATGGTATTGATAGGCAAATGATTGTCAGTACCATTGAAGGGCTTGGGAACTAGACAAATAAATCGACAGCATCTCAACTAAAATGGCTGTAAATTTTTTTAAAACTTAATTTTACACTCTTTGTGTGAATTAAACATTAGGGCGTTTTATTTGTGAATTTTATTTATGCCGATTTAATTGTAATATCTCAAAAATTTAAGACTGGATGTTTTCGAGGCATGACCTAAAACAACCTAAACTATGAAACATTTATTGGACGATTTTATCGAGATTCACAATAGAAATCTTTTTAAAGGTAAAGTATAAATTTGATTTTTACTTAGTTGGTTAAATCCTGCCAAAGTTTTAATACCTTACAATGGAAATATTATTGAAATTTATAATATATACACTTTTTTAATTTCTTAGATTCATACTTAATATCTTTGTTCGTTAAATCCTTAAATGTTTTGAAATAAAGTACAATTTTGAAACCCGAGATCTGAAAACGAGTGAAGTAAGGACAAAAGGAGTGTTCTCGTTTTTATGTTTACTTTGTGAGTTTGAAGCTATGATGATATAGGAAATGAATTCAAGCTAGATGTATTTTATGTTTATGATAATTTGTCATTGAGAAAAACTTTACTTCTCCTTTAATGGATCAACAGTCTTACTGTGTAAACTGTTGAGACGTATATGTAAAACTTCAAGTATAAACTGTTAAATATTACATTTACAATGTAACATTTCTATAGGTCTTGAGTACATTTAAAATATAATAAATTTATATATATGTTAACCTACAAAAATAAATTTGTAGCACATGATATTTAACAAATTTATATACACTTGATACACAAAACCTAGCAGATTGAAGATATCAAAATTAACAATGGAAAATGAATTTTAGGATATATCAGTGTAACGGATTTTAGAATTTACAAAAATTATATAATTATATAATATATAATTATATAATAAAAAATATATAATATAACAACAAAAGATGTACGAGTAAACAATGATCATAGTCAATGACTGTTTAAATTGCAATAAATGCGTATAAAATATACAACACATCCACCATAATATATTATTTCTTATTTTTAAGGACGTTAAATTATGACAGGAGCAAGCGGTTATCTAAATTGCTACAAAAATTAAGTAAATTAATTATTAATCGTAATATATGGATTTTCATGTTAATTAGAGTTAAACTATGACACGAGAGAGTAAAAGTATAAAGTGTAACAAAAATAGTCATTCTTCATAATATATTGAATTTCATTATAATTACAGTTAAGCCATGACACATGGAAGTAACAGTAACTGTATATAGTGTAACAAAAGGATAGAGAAATAGTCAACCTTCATTATAATTAAAGTTAAAATAAGACATGAAAATGATAGTGTAAATTAATTCCAATAAACAATAGTATAGTCTATCATAAGTATAGAAATAGCATAAATATAGTCTATCACAAAGAAGTAACGGTATATAGTGGAACAAAAAAATAATAATCATTCTTCATAATATATTGATTTTCATTTTAGTTACACTACCAAAACAATATTACAATATAAAATGAAACAAAATTAAAGAAAAATATTCATCTTTCATAATATACTTATTGATTTTTATTATAATTACAGTTAAAATAAGGCACGAAAATGATAGTGTAAAGTGCAAATAAAAATAAGTATAATCATCAATCATAATATATATACTTGTTTTTATTTAAGTTAAATAATGGTATTAGAAAGTGATACTATAATGTCCAATAAACATCGAAAAAAGTCATAAAATTTATCGAATATTAACATTCAGGTTTTTATTTTAGGCAAAGAATGACATATATAGTGATAGTATAAATTGTAATAAACTATAAATTCATCATTCATAATATATTTATTTTTATCGAAGTTGAACAGTGGAATGAGAAATTAAGAGAATGAAGTACAATAAACATAAGTGTATTCTATAAAACTTCATAATCATAATGTACTAATTTTTATGAAGTTGAACAATGGCATGGCAGATAATGTGATATTATATAGTGCAATCATTAAATTTATTTTAATAAATTAATCAATCATAATTTGTATATATATATATACAAATTATGATTGAAATATATATTAAATTTAATCAATAGCGTGAATCAGTGATTGTATTATGTGAAATAAACATAACTGCATTCTATAAATTCATAAATCATAATAATATATATTCATTTTTATTGAAGTTAAATTTTGATATGAGAGAGTGATAGGTAAAGGATCAATAAACATAAGCATAGTAAAAATTGTATCACTCACAATTTATGTTAATATAATTATAAAATATACCTAACAATAACATTCATATTTTTATTTAAGTTAAATATTGATAGATAAATTGCTATTATAAAATAAATTAACCAAATATAATGTAAAAATTCATACATTAAAAATATTGAATATATTTAAATTAAATATTTACATGAGAAAATTGCAACATAAAATACTATGAACAAGAGTAGCCCAATTATATATCAATCATAATATGTTTATTTTGACTGAAGTTGAATAATAGCATCAGACATTGTGAGTATAAAGTCTATAAATTCATCATTCATAATATATATTTCTTTTTATTGGAGATAAACAAGAACATAAGATAGTGATAGTACAAATTGCAATAAATATAAGTATAGTCTATAAATCCATTTTTATTGAAGTTAAAAAATAGCTTGTGAAAGTGATAGTATAAATTGCAATAAACATAAGTATAGTCAATAAATTCATCACTCATAATATATTATTTTTATTGGAGTTAAAAAATAGCTTGTGAAAGTGATAGTATAAATTGCAATAAACATAGTATAGTCAATAAATTCATCACTCATAATATAATCTTTTTATTGAAGTTAAAAAATAGCTTGTGAAAGTGATAGTATAAAGTGCAATAAACATTATAGTCTGTAAATTCATCACTCATAATATATTCTTTATATTGAAGTTAAAAAATAGCTTGTGAAAGTGATAGTATAAAGTGCAATAAACATAAGTATAGTCAATAAATTCATCACTCATAATATAATCTTTTTATTGAAGTTAAAAAATAGCTTGTGAAAGTGATAGTATAAAGTGCAATAAACATTATAGTCTGTAAATTCATCACTCATAATATATTCTTTATATTGAAGTTAAAAAATAGCTTGTGAAAGTGATAGTATAAACTGCAATAAACATAAGTATAGTCTGTAAATTCATCACTCATAATATATTCTTTATATTGAAGTTAAAAAATAGCTTGTGAAAGTGATAGTATAAACTGCAATAAACATAAGTATAGTCTGTAAATTCATCACTCATAATATATTCTTTATATTGAAGTTAAAAAATAGCTTGTGAAAGTGATAGTATAAACTGCAATAAACATAAGTATAGTCTGTAAATTCATCACTCATAATATATTCTTTATATTGAAGTTAAAAAATAGCTTGTGAAAGTGATAGTATAAAGTGCAATAAACATAAGTATAGTCAATTAATTCATCACTCATAATATAATCTTTTTATTGAAGTTAAAAAATAGCTTGTGAAAGTGATAGTATAAAGTGCAATAAACATTATAGTCTGTAAATTCATCACTCATAATATAATCTTTTTATTGAAGTTAAAAAAATAGCCTGTGAAAGTGATAGTATAAACTGCAATAAACATAAGAAAAGTCAATAAATTCATCACTCATAATATAATCTTTTTATTGAAGTTAAAAAATAGCTTGTGAAAGTGATACTGTAAATTGAAATAAACATAGTATAGTTTATAAATTTCAAGTCCTATTGAGCCTTGGAAACTCTTTCATCCACATATTGTTTCTAGATTATCTTGAAACTGAATTTATCCTGTTGTAATGCAATAATTTATTATTGAAGTAATATCATTGGTAAGTTTGCCATATTAGTCACCACAGCTATTACATTTTTGATTCATGACGAATGACTTTGGAAGCAAAACCTGTTTAACTAAAAATGATGAGACATTAAATTTAGTCTTGTTGTATTTGTTTATTGTTCAAGCTGTTAGTTATCTATTTTTGTTCATAACATTTTTATGTACGAAGTGTTTAAAAAAATATGTTTAAACATTAAATTTTCAATTTATAACCAATACAGATTCGATAGTTTAGTATGGTGACAAACATACATGTATACATTAAAACTTATATACTTAACTGCAAACACTGTGCCAACGATGGAATCGGATAAAAATGAGCATTTGCAGTTATTAAAAAATAATTACATTTAACGGTCTACGAGGGAATAATGGTTGACCAACGTTTTTTGTGTTAGGACAGGTCATGGTTTCGGCCATGCATAACATACAATGCACTCAGAAACCTGTTAGAAGTTCCCAGAACAGTTTTGCTGCTTGATGCTCGTTTAAGCTGTATTGTGTTGCACATGTGCAAGCGCAAACTTTTAAGAAGTTTTTTTTACAAAAATAATGTTTGCTACCATAAAAAATAAAAATAAAACACGTAAGCCATAAATTAAGCGTGTTCTGTTTGATTTACTACAGACTTTCATTAGATGCAAAAGTGTATACATACACATGCATAACGAAATAATTATTTCTTTGTAAAATATTGTGTTCCTTCCAAAGACATCATACAATACATTTCCTTCGATGCGTTACTAAAGTATTTAAAACATATATATTTTGAAATTTTTCATTTAGTCTACGCTATATTTCCAACTTAACACACAAACTTGTGAACTGAATTCAACACACAAAATTATCGGAGTAATTACCTACTTCGAAACTTTTCTACTAGAGATATTACTTATTATTGGAATTTATAAGAAGAAACAGTCTATAATCATTTGTTTGGTTCCAAATACATACATGAACAAATGTTACACACTACTTTATGTTTAGATTTACAGTGTGTGTTATTGACAATGGAGTCTTTCTCTTACGATTAGACGTAGTGAATATTTGTACGTGAGTCATTTATCGTTTCAGGACAGTACTCCCTTTGTTAATGAATTAAAACTTTGTTTTGAATGAGGCGCTTGCTACTATTTACGTTTGTAATCTTGTGAATCATCAAATGAACTTATTGATGTTTATGTATTTATAGTGTGTCACACAAATAAGTTCCAATCTTTAATTTGCTTTAGGTATTTAATTTACCAAGCGATTTCGCTGAAAAATTGCACCTGCTCCAAGGGTGACCTCAAACGAACACCATAAAAATATCGGTAATTTTTTTGCATGGAAACGAAATGAAAGATTTTTAAATAAAATTCAATATTTCATTATTTTGTAATTTATTTTATAGTATTATTTAAGGTATTATATAAATGTGGATTTCGTTAGAAATACAGAAAATGTAAAGGAATTCCGGTAAGTTAAGATTTTAAACTAAGTATTGAATATAGGCTTTTCTATGATTTGTGTGTTGTGACTAAAATAAAATTGTAAATCATAATAGTCTCACTGAAAATTATCTATACATTTTTTTCACACCCAATATTATAATCCATTTATCTCGTCCCTTGCCTGGTAAAGGTGTTCATGAGGTAACCATTTACTCCACGATTTTTTCACACCTAATATTATAATCCATTTATCTATTCCCTTGCTATAGGTAAAGGTGTTCATGAGGCAATATTTACTTCCCGATTTTTTTACACCCAATATTATAATCCAAATGTATAAATAATCCATTAATGGGTATAAAGTAAATACCCGGTCACTTGCTGTAAATGAAGACATTTAATAGATAATCTTCTAATTTACTGTTTTACACTTCCAATATTATAATTTATTTATTCGTTTCTTTACTAGAGATACAATCATTCAAGAACTAATATTCCACTTTATGATTTTACACTTCCAATATTATAATCCAATTACTCATTTCCTTGCTATAAATGAAGACATTCATTAGATAATCTTCTACTTTATGATTTTACACTTCCAATATTATAATTTATTTATTCGTTTCTTTACTAGAGATAAAATCATTCAAGAACTAATATTCCACTTTATGATTTTACACTTCCAATATTATAACGCATTTACCCATTTCCTTGCTATAAATGAAGACATTCATTAGATAATCTTCTACTTTATGATTTTACACTTCCAATATTATAATTTATTTATTCGTTTCTTTACTAGAGATAAAATCATTCAAGAACTAATATTCCACTTTATGATTTTACACTTCCAATATTATAACGCATTTACCCATTTCCTTGCTATAAATGAAGACATTCATTAGATAATCTTCTACTTTATGATTTTACACTTCCAATATTATAATTTATTTATTCGTTTCTTTACTAGAGATAAAATCATTCAAGAACTAATATTCCACTTTATGATTTTACACTTCCAATATTATAACGCATTTACCCATTTCCTTGCTATAAATGAAGACATTCATTAGATAATCTTCTACTTTATGATTTTACACTTCCAATATTATAATTTATTTATTCGTTTCTTTACTAGAGATAAAATCATTCAAGAACTAATATTCCACTTTATGATTTTACACTTCCAATATTATAACGCATTTACCCATTTCCTTGCTATAAATGAAGACATTCATTAGATAATCTTCTACTTTATGATTTTACACTTCCAATATTATTATTTATTTATTGGTTTCTTTACTATTGATAAAATCATTTAAGAACTAATCTTCTATTTCATGATTATAGACTTCCAATAATATAACGCATTTACCCGTTTCTTTGCTATAGATAAAGACATTCAAGAACTAATATTCTACTTCATGATTATAGACTTCCAATAATATAACGCATTTACACGTTTCTTTGCTATAGATAAAGACATACAATAACTAATCTTCTACTTCATGATTATATACTTCAAATAATATAACGCATTTACACGTTTCTTTGCTATAGATAAAGACATTCAAGAACTAATCTATTACTTCATGATTATAGACTTCCAATAATATAACGCATTCACCCGTTTCTTTGCTATAGATAAAGACATACAATAACTAATCTTCTACTTCATGATTATAGACTTCAAATAATATAATGCATTTACCCGTTTCTTTGCTATAGATAAAGACATTCAAGAACTAATCTTTTACTTCATGATTATAGACTTCCAATAATATAACGCATTCACCCGTTTCTTTGCTATAGATAAAGACATACAATAACTAATCTTCTACTTCATGATTATAGACTTCAAATAATATAATGCATTTACCCGTTTCTTTGCTATAGATAAAGACATTCAAGAAATAATCTTCTACTTCATGATTATAGACTTCCAATAATATAATGCATTTACCCGTTTTTTTGCTATAGATAAAGACATTCAAGAACTAATCTTCTACTTCATGATTATAGACTCCCAATATTATAACACATTTACCCGTTTCTTTGATATAGAGAAAGACATTCAAGAGTTAATCTTCTACGTGAAAATTTTTTTTCACACCCAATATTTAAATTTATTAACCCGGTTTGTGCTACTGATAAAGGCATTCAATCTACCCCTTCATACAATTTTTTATTCCCAATATTATAATGTATTTACCCGGTTTCTTGTTAAAGATAAAAACATTTTTCTACTTCCCACGATTTTTCACTCTCCATAAAATAATTGGTTTCTTAGATTTAGAATTGTTCGATATCACCTTCTACATCACGCTTTTTAATGTCTATTGTGATAAGACATTTACCTGTTTCCTTGTTCTATTTTTATATGTTATCGTCTACTTTAAGAGATTTTAGTTTTCGTTCTTAAAATCCACTTAATCGTTTTGTTTTCGACGCTGTAGATAAAGAAGAAACGACATAATTGTCTGCTTCAAAAATTGTTCACGCCGAGACTAAGAATTCATTCATTTATTTCCTTGACTTATTTAGTTTGTCAACGTTAGTTTAGAACTCAACATTACTTTCAAAGTATATAAAGATTTGTCTGTTTTTCTAACCTCTGTTAGTATTAAAGAATTGTTATATACTACTTGAGACAAAACAAATTTCAACCATTCAAAATTTGAAGATCAGTATGTTTTATTAATATTGAGTCGATGAGTGTGGCATATTAAAAATGTATGAGAAGCTTAAAATTTAGTCTGTCACCTATAGTAAATAATTGCCTAGTTGTTATGATATTACACGTGTTGTTTTATGACACAATACACCACTGATATAGGCTTAACATATGAATATCTGGTAATTACTAAGTACTCTAGTATACCTACTCTTTTTATTTTCTGATTTTCCTTTTGTTTATAATATTATCTACAGACTTTCATTATGTAATCCCAAATAAATGAACTAATAAATAACTAAATGAACTAACTGATCTAAATACTTGTTGAAAGTCCATTATTTTATAACCCTTTTTACTAGAAAAATGCGGATTTTTTTTACTAGTACGGAAAGTGGAGGTGCTCGATGGTTTATGCGTACGATTAACTCACAGCAGTTAGGGCTAGTGAACCGTCAAAGGTTACGCAGGTTCGAGCCCGGTTGAGGGGGTGTCCCCTTTTACACCGTGTTATCTACTTCTCGTCTTCGTTATTCTAACGGCCATAAAGTAAAGAGGGTTTCAACAAACAAACAAAACACACAAAAATATTACAAGTAAATTAGAGTAGGCCATAATTAAAAAAACAACAAAAAAACTCGTAATGGATTACCATTGATTTATCAATGTTTACTATTTAACACTTAGCCTTAAACATATATTTATTCTAATATGTAACGTGTTAAAACTCACAATACATTGATTTGACTATGTTTATTATTGAATGCTTAGTTTTAAACGTATATAACTGTATTCTACTCTATTATGTAATATGTTAAAAATTCATAATACACTACCATTGATTTCACTATGTTTACTATGGAATACTTAGCTGTAACTCCCCCCCCCCCTTCCTTGGGCAAATTTTAGGTTGGCGATAACTTAAGAATTGGAATTTTCGGAGAGATGGTGACCAATAAGTTTTGTTTGGGTCCTTTAGCATAATTGAGAGGTAACCCAAATTTTGAGTTAGAAATAAAAGAAAAAATCGTTCAGAGATATGAGCAAAATTTATGTAGGGGCCTACTACATTCGATTAAAATCCGTCCAAGCCTTTTGCACGAAGCTAGACTGACGGACACCACTTCATGAACCACTTTCTTTACTCGGAAGACATCAAAACTGATATATTCGTCAAAAATTGAACGTTGATTTTTTGACCTATCACATAACTAGGTATATGTGACAAAATATAAAACATACACAGATTTATCCTACTTTAAAAACTTTACTAATAAAATTGGTTTAAAAGAAATATAGATAAAAATAGTATCTTGAATTCATCATGATAGAAATGCTGTAATCATATTTTAATAAAATAATTAAAACACTTGTTTGATCATTTGTCATGGTCTTCAGTCTTTAAAATTATTTCTATCGAATCAAAGAAGAAATGGTTATAGAGGGAATTATTTCGTTAAAAAAATGAAAAGTTTAATATTTTATACAATTAGTGTTTAGGCCTACTACCAGTGGTAACACCTACATCGGTTTTGGGACCTCTCGTCTTGTTAATGAATGATCTGTGTAAAGGCTACATTATAACTCTTTTTGTTAGTTTTTATTTATATCTCTGTTTTAAGACTTTTAAAATAATGCTTTTGTTTTATATTCAGTAAATAAACGCAAAAATTAATAACATTTCAGTTCGATTATGTAGGTCAAATAGTTTATAGACAATACAAATATTTGTATATTTACACAAACCTACTCAATCGATTACCAAAGATCACACACCCTTTCGCCTCTTTGTAAACATTTTATACTCCCAGTATTATAATTTATTTTAGGTACTTGTTTTTGTAATAAAAATACAGTACAAAATTATAAGTCATATAATCACTGTCCTATTCTAACATTTTTAAATAATTTGGCGGATTGAAGATGTCCGACAATATTAAAAATTACTAAAATGAAAAATAGCATACACAAAAAATATTAAATCTTAATTAAAAGTTTTATTTTTAACTATTGCTTAATTGTTGGTAATATTCCTTATTTTTTCATTTGAATCCTTCTTTTATTGATTTAGAAAAATTTATTTGTTTTATGAATATTTTTGATTAAGTAATTAATAATTCATTTTCTATTTTAATGAAGTTCGTAGGTACTTTATTATACAGAATGACAATTTTATCTTTGTCACCATTGGTATCGCGTAAAATATCACCTGTCAAAAACGCGTAAATAAGGAACCTTTAAAAATCCGTTTTGCAAACTATAAAAAATGGCCGCCATCAACCAAAATGGTGGCCAACATTAAAATGTATTATTGAAAAACCTATATTTTATGCTTTTTTTAATGAACATTTTATTCTTTGTGATTTTTTTGATAAACCCACTCGTTTAGGAGTTATAGACGTTGAATTTTTCGAAAAATTGACGCATTTTCGGTAAGTGATTTTGTATAATTCACATTGTTGAATCAAGTTAAAAATTTAATTAGGAAGTGTAAAACACCAACTTAGGACAAAACGTAAAATGAATAATTTGCGGAGCAAATACAAACTAGGTTAATCAGGAATTAAATAGACACAGAAATATCGTATTGTTAGAAAATTTGATCAGGTATTATTTAGTTAAGTTCACAAGAGATAGTTATCTAACCTTAAATGAAACTTGATTAAACAATTGGAAGTATGAAAAATCGCTTACCAAATATTCACCACAAGTTAATTTTTCGAAACTTTGGAAAGTGTCTATAACTCTTAAGCGAGTGGGTTTATCAAAAAATTAGAAAGAATAAAAATATATTATTTAAAACATCATAAAATATAGGGTTTCTATAAGAAATATTAAAATGGCAGCCATATTCGTTTTGGCGTCCATTTAAGTTTCCAAAGCGGGTTTTTAAATACCATGAAAAAGTAATGAAGGTTCCCTATTTACACTTTTTCGACAGATCAATAATTTACGAGATACCAATGGTAGCAAATATAAAATGATCACCCTATATTTGTATCATATATATATATATATATATATATATATATATATATATATATATATATTATAACGAAATAGAGGGCTCTCAAAAGGTCAGTGCTTGGCAGGCCATACATTGTAAAGAGTTGAAAGGGTTGACAGCTAGAAAAACTATTCTAACATCAGTCACGGATCTCAAGGAGTCAAATAAACCATTCCAAAAGTCAATGCCTTCAACCGAAAATGTTTGAATTGGACCAATGAAAGAAGTTGCGTCAGTTTTGAAATAACGTAAAAGATTTAAAATAAGCCAATGAAAGAAGAGGATCGGAAGAAAGCATTTGAAATTAGAACTTATAAATAGGGGTGGAAGAGAAGCACACCGGGTTCTTTTTGGTTGTTAACTGATTGAAGGAGGGAGTTCCGGAGCAAGTGTTTCTTTAGTAGAAAAGAAGATCGTTGTGAAAGATTTAGCCGAGATCAAACGTCAAAATAAAATAGTATCTGCGTCGTTTTTTTGTATAAGTATTAATAATAATCTCCGAAGAATAGTTTAAAAGATAATCGTCGTTATAAGTTTAAAAGTAATCGTCGTCATAAAAGTGTGTGAGAAATAAGTGTAAGAAGAAAAGAAGATTCGTCGAAAAGATTAAGGCAAATCGATCCATCTACTGGCAGTCTACACGGGAACCACGTGCAAGGAACCAGGAACATCGGAGCAGTGATAAAACTTCCAAGCGTTAAGTAAAAATTAATGGACAATCTCAATTAAATAAACTACCACCAAATTCTATTTTATATGTAAATTATAGTCACCAATAAACCTCACGAGCCCGTTAAGAGAAAATAAATAAAATAATACATTTCAGTTAGCCGGAGCATTTTATAATAATTAATTAAAAGTAAAAAATTTAAAAGTTAAATTTATGATGCACTCTTATTTCTTTATTTTAGGTTAAGACATTGTAGAATTAGTAATTTATATTTCGATGTACTTAGAATAAGTAGTAGGTTTAGACATTAATTGTATAAGTATTAAATGCATCAGATTTGGACAATAATTGATTTTAATATAAATGATTTTAAAGTTAATGGTATAAATAATTAAAGAAAGTTAAATTATAAATGTGTTGAAGTGGTATTTGTTATAATATATATACAACCTAGCCCTAAAAAATAAAAGCATTTATCTATCTACGTATATATTATTTACATCACGAGATATGTGGGATAAAAAAAAATGTTATGACGTTGTTTTTAGAATAAAAATACAGTTGAAAATAACATATCAAATAACGCTCCTACCGTTTGAAATTTTAACGCCAGTTTCAAGATGCTGGGCTCAACATTTCAAGCATACACTTACTTAAACACCAACAAACATATTCCAAGTTATAAGCCTAAACTATAAACCGTTCTTTAGATATTAGTAGACTTAGTGTACACACTTAGACACACTGTATGTGTAGATAAAAAAAAGAAAAGAAAATTTTTAAAATCGTGTAATGGAAAGGTCGATGTGCTAAACATGTGAAAGACTAGAACCATCTGTCTGGCTGTCTCTGTCTTACACAGCTGTTTCCGCCGTTTTTTTATACCCATGTTACTACTATTGCTTTGCACTTGTTGGATCCATGCACCTTCTGAGAAACTCAAAACTAGTATTCAGTTCATTGTTAAATAATGGTGGGAAAGTACATAGTGCGTAGAATTTTCCAACTACTAAAGTAAAAGAAGGTGATTTCAATCAATAAATATACATTTCCGTAAATTTTAATCGTCGACAAGTATACGATACAATCGAAAACGAACACCCAACTAGAATAGTCTATTTTAGACGACAAAAACGATCACGCAAGCGGTAATGATCCATTTTACAAAACAAACACGCAATTGGTACACGTTTAATTTAGACGATCAAAAAGAACTGGCATTCATCTATTTATACGGTATAAAATAAAACCCAACTGGCCATCGTTTATTTTATACTATCAAAAACGAACACGTAACTCCCAATCTCTACTTTAGACTATAAAAACAAACTTGAAACTACCAATTGTCTATTTTAAATAAACACACAACTTTTATACTTAACTAAAAATCTTCTATTGTAGACGATCATAACCGACACGCAATTAATTGGCATTAGACTCATTTCAAATGATAAAAACTAACGGCAATCGTACATTTTAGACGATTTAAATTAACCGTGGGAAAATAAATCATTTCATTATCAAACAGTGTTTTTATTTTTTGTTTTGTTGTCTGCACAATAGAAAGCTGATATTCTGAACTTTTGTTTTCGATGTTATGGAAGTTGTAAGCTATAATATAATGTTGGTGTGGATCGACAGTTGCTTCGCCTATTATGTGTTCAGATGTAAACTAGATTTTTTACTTTTTTATATCATTCACGTTTTCAGATAACTGCTAAACACATTCACATATATATATATATATATATATATATATATATATATATATATATATATATATATATACATTGCATAAAATTATGAACATTTTGGTAATTTTGAATTTGTCATTGTGTAGTAAAAGATTCTATCGCAATCATGATTTGCACGAAAAGAAACTTTTTTTTAAAATTTGTAGATTACTTTGTTTATTTTGTTGTCGTTTACAGTTTACCAGACATTAGTATTAAAGTGCTACTTTGTCCGCATGTGTATATATGTTAATTAGTCCTCCTACATATTTTGATAAATAATTTGAAAATATGTGATTAAAATTGGTATGAGATTTTTTTTGTCATAAATTTTATTTAATTTTCACCTAATTTAGTACAAACGTTGCTTTTCTTTTAATGGCTTGGACAAGTCCGTTAGTCAGAAAAAAACTAAGATTTAGTGTTAAGATTGTTATCAGATTTTTGATGGTTTTCCGAATTTGCTGTAATCATTTTTGTCAAATATTCAGCAAATGTTATACAGAATGATACGAAACTACACTGCAATCTCTTGAGAAATGATTCTATAGCTAAAAATAAGATAAAAATTTCATATAACGCTCTGGAAACGCTTCGGTTCCCGGTTGGAGTCCATTTTTTGTTTAACTGGATGTAGATAAGGTATTGAGTGAAGATTTGGTATTCCCATTATTTACGTAACATTTTACCAGTAGCTTACCAGGAAACCGAGACTATATTCTCTACATTTTCAAAAGGCGGACGTTAAAATGTTTAATATTGAATATATCGGAAAGCAATGTTTTTCCTCTTTAAGGAACAACAAAATGCATTTTTTTCGTACCTCAAAACATAACCAAGTTATCTATTAAACAGAACAAATTTATTTATTGGCAATTGTCTACAACAAATAAGAATAAACTAAAACGAAAACCCATGAATTATTTTTATCTCCAATTTTTTATTTTATTTTAGACCTTAAGAATTTAAAATAAGTTCGTCTTTGCACGGTATTTGTTTTTATTGGCTTTATATACATCAATTTATTAAAGATTGAATTTTTCGAATTGTGTATTTTCGGCTACATTTTTTGGGAGTTTTACAAGAAATACGGCATGAGACCTATTTTTTAGAATTTTTCAGGTCATAAAACATATAGGACCTCAAAATTTGCGTCGTAATTTATACCCAGTGAAATTCAATATGGCCGTATATTACTAGTGAACCAAAAATCCGAGGGAAATCTTTCGCTAGACGTAACTCACTAACGAAATGTTTATATGCACTTTTTATTTTATATTTAGCTATAAAATCATTTCTCAAGAGATTGTCGTACAGTTCCGAATCGGCCTTTAAATATATTGTTTATAACAATGCTCCGAACAAGTTGGTTTTCACTATTTGGGGAGGTAAGAATAGTAACACAATTTAAAATCTCTTTTAATTCTTGCAAGTTCCACCAATTCACATATGCACATAATATTATCAATTACTTATAATATACCAAATAATCAAACGTTTTACGCTGCAGATTTGCTACTTTGTTTTTGCGAGGAAATATAACTAATATGAAAACAAATAATGTAAATACTATATAGAAAATATTAAATTATGCTATAAATTGTGTTCATTTTCCTTTATTTTAAAAATTTATTCTTACTTACGTATAAAATAATATACGCGGAGAGTGTTCTAGGCTAGGCCTATCACGGTGAAAACCCCTATGTAAATACCGGCAGGAGAATATCGAAACTCTGCAGTGGAACATTTCACACTACGGCTCAATATAGCACAACTCCCCGTAGGCTTATCATTATTTTAACGACAGGAGAAGATAAACAAAATTCAAATATATATCAAATAAAAACATGTATCAATAGATATTGTAGAATCTGCTACCAATTCAAGTACAAATGCTACATAAACTCAGCCTCGGGCTCTACATTTTACTGAAAGGTGAAAAAATATATCTGAATTGAGATTATTTGCGTTTATATTGGTGATATAAATTTGAGTTATCTACATTAAACACGCGGACCTGTTAAGAAATGTAACATATATTTTATTATTATTATTATTATTATTATATCGTTTTATTTATAATAAAAACTATATGAATCATTTCTAGGAATTAATTCTACGTCTTTTTATCCAGCCTACAACAGTTTCAAAAACACATTCGATTATATTTTATGAACAATAAAATGTTCAAGTAGTCCATTGTAGGCTGTTTATGCAATTTGCAAAAGGTTTTCGTAAATATATCTATAAATATTTTATCCTATGGTAAAAATAGAACTCCACAAAAGTTCATAAAAGGCATTTTACGGAAAAAGGGTGAAATAATATTTTAAATAATAACGACCAGGGAGGGTTCATAGAATAATGTATGTTCAACTGTGGAAAAGATGAGCTGATATCTGGTAATTCGGGATAGTCTCAAATCAAATCTCCTTACAAAAGTGGGAATAAGATTGTTGTGAACTAGAGAGTGTTTGCTGGAGAAGCATCACTTGGAAAGACTTGATGCAAGAATACGCAGAAAGTTCGGATAGTCTCAAATCAAATATCCTTACAAAAGTGGGAATAAGATTGTTGTGAATTAGAGAGTGCTTGCTGGAGAAGCATCACTTGGAAAGACTTGATGCAAGAATACGCAGAAAGTTCGGATAGTCTCAAATCAAATATCCTTACAAAAGTGGGAATAAGATTGTTGTGAATTAGAGAGTGCTTGCTGGAGAAGCATCACTTGGAAAGACTCGATGCAAGAATACGCAGAAAGTTCGGATAGTCTCAAATCAAATATCCTTACAAAAGTGGGAATAAGATTGTTGTGAATTAGAGAGTGCTTGCTGGAGAAGCATCACTTGGAAAGACTTGATGCAAGAATACGCAGAAAGTTCGGATAGTCTCAAATCAAATATCCTTACAAAAGTGGGAATAAGATTGTTGTGAATTAGAGAGTGCTTGCTGGAGAAGCATCACTTGGAAAGACTCGATGCAAGAATACGCAGAAAGTACGGATAGTCTCAAATCAAATATCCTTACAAAAGTGGGAATAAGATTGTTGTGAATTAGAGAGTGCTTGCTGGAGAAGCATCACTTGGAAAGACTAGATGCAAGGATAAGCGGAAAATATGTCTCTAGTTTGTCTCTTTCTTAACTGACTCAAACAAGAAGTCCTTGTGTTGATCTTTCTAAGTTGCATCTTTTATGGCAATATAAATGCTAAACCTCTCTAGTATCTCTCTTTCTTAATTGATTCAAACAAGAAGTCATTGTGTTAATCTCTCTAAGGAGCATATCTTATGGCAATAAAAATACTAAACCTCTCTAGTTTGTCTCTTTCTTAACTGACTCAAACAAGAAGTCCTTGTGTTGATCTTTCTAAGTTGCATCTTTTATGGCAATATAAATGCTAAACCTCTCTAGTATCTCTCTTTCTTAACTGACTCCACCAAGAAGTCATTGTGTTGATCTTTCTAATTAGCATGTATTATGCCAATTAAAATGTTAAACCTCTATAATATACCTCTAATTTAATAGAGTCACACATGAAGTCGTTTTGTTGCTCTTTCTAAGGCGTATCTTATACCATTTAAAATACTAAATCTATCTATAGCCTCTTTCTTAATTATTGTAATATATATTATTTTTTGAAACAAGAACCCAGGTTGCAGGTTTGCCGAACTTGGTCTCTAGCCTCGATTAATTAGTAATGTCAACTTCGCTATTTCAATCTTTAAAACATACATATAATTGTATTTAAATTGTGTGTTGTAACACTTTTTGTTTTTCTTAAATTTCCAAATAGTCACATCAAAGCCTCACATGAAAATGATTAACAATCTACATCTACTTAAACATTCAAAGAAGAAAAACAACTAATTACACCACCCATATTTAAAAGTTTACCACTTTTCTTGCGCATAAAAGTACATTCCATTCTAAAGAGTAATTAACAAGATTTTAAAATAAACCGTAGTCGTAAATTGTATGACGGAACACGGACGGAACTAAAAATAACAGTTCTTGAGTAATTTTTAGGACTACTAAAATTAACCTCATTGTGAAGTTATTTGACTAGACATGTATGTAACTAAATATTTCAGTTACTGCGATATTTGTTAATAATTAATCTTTTAGGGATTCTAAAGTACCTCGGGATTACCACAAATATCTTCACTATAAGTGAGACCCTGAGAGGATGAAGTTAAACGACTACACGTGCACGTAAACCAAATATTTCAGGAAAAAATTAATACAATGAATATGGACGTGAAGGTTTATCATTACAATTGCAAGTAACAAAATATTAAAATTTCTGAGTAATTGCAAAATACTAAAATGAAGCATGGAGTGAAGGTTTATGACTACAATTGCACGTATCAAAATTTTACAATTCCTGAGTAATTACTCAATAGTCAAATAAACCAGGGACATGGTGTTTATGAGTACAAAATATTACAGTTACTGAGTAATGGCAAAATATTAAAATAAATCATGGACATGAGGTTTTCCAAGTGGAAACACATAACAAAATATTACAGTTCCTAAGTAAATGCAAAATACGAAAAGGAATTATGGACGTGAAAGTTTATTACTAAAAATTCACGTAGGCAACCAAAAGATTACAGTTGCTGAGTACTACCAAATTGAACCATTAACGTGAAGGTTTACGATTACAAAAGCACATAACAAAATATCACATTTACTGAGTAATTTCAAAATACTAATGTCAATAGTGGACGCGAAGGTTTATGACTACAATTCTACAGTTTCTAATAATTTTTTACAGTTTCTGAGTAATTCTATAATACTAAAATGAACCATGGACGTGAAGGTGTATTATTTTGGACTTAACAAAATATTATAGTTGCTGAGTAATTACAAACTACCAAATCGAACCATGGTCGTAAATATTTACGTTTACAAATTCACATAACAAAATATTACAGTTCCTGAGTAATTGCAAAATAATAAAGTGTTTTCAAAATAAGCAAATTAAATTTTCCTTAAAGGACCACACAAACAAAACGTATTGGTCCCCATCTCTCCAAAAATGGTGATTGGTAAAACCCAAATAATTGCCCATAGTTATAAAATGTGTAATGTATCAAATCTG
The DNA here is from genome assembly GCA_963513935.1 of Aphrophora alni. Lineage (NCBI taxonomy): Eukaryota > Metazoa > Arthropoda > Insecta > Hemiptera > Aphrophoridae > Aphrophora > Aphrophora alni. Next base: position 67,695,269 of record OY740765.1, read on the forward strand.
CTCTACCGATTAGGTTCAAATTTTATTGAAATATGAAGATTATCGACTTAAACCCGTGTATAAAGTGGCAAATAAAAAAAGAATATTAAGTTTCAGGAATAATTTGGAATAAACGAAACTGAACTTTGAACGTCCTCTTTAAAGCTCGATTTTAATCAAATACTATTTATGCTGTAGACGCGTTTTGAAGAAACAAGCAAAACCATTTTAAGCCCTATTCAAATTTTAAAATATTTCTTCAAAGATGGCGTCTGTGGTTCATTTTCACTTTTTCGTTGATAACTACCAGACAGATTAATAATTTAAAAAGTTATAATTATTTTTTTAAAAAAACAACACAAAATGATATACAGAAGGAAAACGAAGCGTTTCCTGACATACGTTCACAAGTACTTTTATCTTTATCATTACCCATGTTACCACCACTTGAATTTATTATTATTATTTTTTTTTTTTTTTTACCAAAACCTCGAATAGGTTAAGTTAGGCCCAGGTTATGTTATATATTTAAATAGACTTAAAAAATTGTTTATTTTAAAACCAACATAAGTTAATAAATCAGCTAAATAACAACACAAACCACTATTAAATTCAAACAATGATTCTCGTAAGAGTGTTGCAGTAGCACTGACCTCGTAGTGATGCTTTCTAGATTGGCTTGAATGGCCGAATTTGTAAGGATTTCAGTGGGGCGAATGAAAGTCGCAGTTATGTTATTTTTGTTTGTTATGGCAGTAGACAGATGACAGAACCTAAAAATATTGTCGAAAGGATGTTTCGAGTTATGAAGTTACAAAAAAAGAAAGGGGTCCGTATAGTACACAAGCACCGTTTTTACTTGGTTTGGTTTGAGCGAATGAAAACGTTTGTGCATAGAAGTTCCACTGTTTATTACATAATATGTGGACCAAAATGTTGCACCAACTTTAACAAATTTCGAGTTTCTTCGTTAAACCGTTTGGCTATAATTTCTGCCAAACAGAAAATCAGACACTGTTATGAAACAATGCTGGTTCAACGAAACTTTCATTTTTTTTCCCCAAAGGGAAAATAAACAAGTTAATAAGTACTTTCCCAGTCCCATACAAACAAATCATCTAAATTTAGTGCCCAAAAGTTGATTTCTTGGGTCTTGTAGGAATTGTTAAATTGTATTGGTAGATCAAGGATAAGTTTCTTTAAAACCGTTATTTCACTATTTTCTTGACGTCGGCTAAACCCTAATGAGCCTCGTAGGTGTGTATATATTATAAAGTCTCAACTCGCTTCGCTCGTGTCAGTGTCTTGGCCCTGGTAGGCCTCGAAGGTGTAAATATTTGAAGGAGCCTCCATTCCTTACGCTCGTGTAGGTGGAAGGTCATATTTGTTTTGGAGGTAAGTGTTCGAAATTACATTTTTGACAACAACTTCGCTATTTGTCATCCTAGAGAGGCCAAGTTGGCACCATTACATGCAGATTTGAAATATATTGATCTATTTTAGTGTGTTATAGCCTACGTTAAATAACACACTAGATATGAGCAATTTGGATTACCAAACTTAGCTTATACTTCGTATACTGTATAAATAAAAATTGTGAAAATATAAACTGTACCAGGAAACCACAATTCTTTTTATTTTTATTTTAATAATCCTTCTACCAGAGAGAAATAATAAATTTTTTAACAACCAGAAAGTTCCAGACCCGAAATTGTTTTCAAATGGTACAACATGAGAAATAATGTAAGTACAGAGGGTAAAAATGTAAGAGGGCAAAATTATATGTAACACGTTTATTTAAAAAAATTATTCAGGTTTAAACTTTTAGAATACTCCAAACAAAACCCAGTACTAAGCGCTGGGTACTTTCTTCGTTTTGCTTAATTTTAGGTTTTCGATTGCCATTTGGAATTTATATGAACCTAAGGAGTTTTATTTTCTGTAATTTTGACCCTCTTTTTTAAGTTTGTATAAAAATGTAAAATTTTCGACTAAATAATTTTATCCATCAGAATAGGTGGTAGCAATATCTTTAATCATAGAAAAATTAATTTGCTTTGCATTTTAAGCTGAAGATGGCTTCTGGCGAAGTCATCCGATAAGTGATGAAATCAGTGACCCTTGAAAAAGATATATCAGCAAATTTAATCTGCCTCGATAAGAAATTGAGGGGGGGGGGAAAGGGTTATGAACTCTGACTGGTGGGAACATAAACAATAATGGATACTGTTTCAGGTTTATCTGAAACCTTTAGAATTCCAAATGACAACCGAAACTTCAGCCAGTCTGCAGACTAAGCGTTAGACACGCACTGCATGTGATTCTGAGATTCTGCACCTGCAGTCACTATGACTTTAACCTAAGCTTAGCTGTAGTGCCAAATCTGCAAAATAAACTTCACGGTATGAAATTGTTTTACTCTAAAAGATATAGAAACCTTTACATACATATACAGGGTGTTCCAAAATATACGGAACAAATCTAGAGAAGGATTCCTTACATAATATTGAAATCCTGGTTTGAATTTAGTTTTTACTTGAGATTTTTCAGACATATTTGGGTCATTAATCTTCAAATTTTACTAATATTTGAACGGTATAAGGTATTATATTTTTTTATAATAACACCATTTTTTTGTTTTTTACTGATGTAAATGTATTGTTAGAAAGATGGTGACCAATATGATTTGTTTGGGTCTTTTGAGGCTACACTTGAGCAAAATTTAATCAAAATAGCTATAGCCGATTTTAAGAAAATCGCGATTTTATGTTGTTTTATACGGCAGTTACTCCTAAATTTTGATATACAAAAATTAAAAAACTTCTCAGTTATGTTCAAAATATGCCTACATACAAAATTTGATTAAAATCGGTTCACACGTTTGGGCTGTAAAGCATTGTACAGACAGAGAAACAACAGACATCATTTTAAACAATGGACTCGGGGCCTCAAAAATGGATATTTGGGCAAAAATCTCAAAAACATAAATTTGTTGACCATCAGAGAACTTTCTCTACACTAAGTATATGCAAGAAAGTAAAGAGTAAAAGATTCCTATAAACGTATGTCCAAAAGAGTTCGCCTGTCTGCCTGTTTTTTATTTTTTTTATTTAATTTTTTTATTTTTATTTAATTTTTTTTATTTAATTTTATTTTTTTTATAAACAAATTTAGAGCTTCAATAAAGGACATGTGTATACCAAAAACCAAGTCTTTATTTCGTATAAATTAAAATTATGGAGGAAGTTTACAATTTTTATTATCTAATGTCACGAAAACCACTTACTTTATGTTACTATTACAAAATATTTTTCTCCATAAATGATAAATAAGATATTTTCAATTTTATTGAACGTTAAAGAAACAATTTCTTTGTACTTGACTAAACATACAGAAGTTTACGACACGAGTTAATGCTTATTTTTATTGAATAGATGTTATACTCCGACATTTTGTTCAAGTAGTCATCTAAGTAGTCATTTACCTAGAAATTGTTTTAGATAATTGAATTATCCTTTGATATGCAATAAATATGAAGATAAGGGTCCTGTTTGTCGTTAAAGGAGCAATATACAGAGTGAGTCAAAAGTATGGAAACCCCTCATCAACATTAAAACTATTTATTAAGATGTAAAATAAACAAAAGGTTTATCTAATATTTCATACATTGTTTCAAATAAATTTATTTAATATTTTCCATGTAAAAATGACAAAATTATGTATTTCCCATTACAGTTCCTTAGACTACCAATGTCATTTTTTTTGAAATTCAAACTTTATCCCGCTGCCATTTTGGATAAAGTTTTGGACACCGTAACAACTTCTTATATACACTTTTTTTTCCCTTACAGAGACAATTTAAAATGATATACTACACAATTTGTGTTACCATTTAAAATGTTTAAGTTACAACCCCTGGGCCACCGTCTAAGAAGGGTCAAAATTCTGTTTCTCATCAAAAGGTAATTGACAAATAATCCTGATAGTTACAATATTCTATCTGGAACAGTTTTAAAGTTTAGGAGTTTCATGACTCACTTTGTATATTTAGTTTCTTGTATTTTTTGTGTGGTGTTAACTTTGGAAGTGGTTATAATAGTTTTTTTATTTTTTATATATATTCAGCATTAAAAGTTATAAATGTTGTAACAGACCGTTTTGAAAATGTTCAAAATAAAATCTTGATTTTTTTTCTATATTGATAAATGGTTACATAGAAAATTCGGACTTGGTTTCTCATCTATTTCTGAAGATATATTTATTTATAAATAAATGGCCTAAAACATTGCACATAACCTAACCTAACCTCATCTATTTCTAAAGGTATATTTGTTTATATATAAACGGCCCAAAAACAATGCACAAACTTTTTCATTCACCCATCTCCAAAATGAAATAAAAACAATCCAAATATTTTTTTTTCTTTTTGTTTACAGGTAAAAAACCTCTGGTCATCATCGTCTTTATGATCCAAAGCTAAACATCACAAAAAATGTCAGACTGTTTGTCAATCAAAGAGTGAAAATGAACTGTCGACGCGCATTTAAAAAAATATTTAAATAAGTGTCTAAACTTCTAAACTTGCTGCGCTTGTGCTATAAACAAATTAAACATGTCCTAAGCATAAATCCTATATGATTAAAATTGACATTTTAATGACGGGGTCAAAGTTCATTTTTGTTTTTTGCCAATTATTCCTGAAACGTAATATTTTTTACTTGTGATTTGGCACATGGGTTAAGGACATTTTACTAAAATTTGAACGAAATTGGTTGAGCCGATTTTGAGAAAATATGTCTTTTAAATGCCCCATCGCAGTTTTTTTGGTTTTTACACAAGATCCGGCATGTTTGGAGAGATGACACCCAAAACGTTTTGTTTGTATCCTTAGACTACACTTGAGAGCAAAATTTTAAGAAAATTGTTATAAACTATTTTAAGAAAATCTATTTTGTGTTTTTTTTTTTGTTTTTTTTTTGGCAGCTACCTCCAAATTTTAAGTTATCAAAAGTATAAGCGAAATATGTCCACATACTAAATTTAATTAAAATCTGTTTAGGTGGTACCACTGAACCGTAACAGCAGACAAACGGACCTCAAAACGGATCTGCAATAAAAAAACGACATCGATTTTTTGAGCCATCAAATTCTAAATTTTTAAAATCTGAATATTCATAAGATCAAAATCATTGATGACCAATTGATTTAATTGTAATTGATGGTCTATTAATTTCATCTATTAAATATAATAATTTTAATGATGGTAATGCAATAAAAATCATGAAATTCAACTTTAAATTTGCATTAAATCTTCTTTTATGCAACTTTCTCTATAGTACGTATTAAAAAGATGAACAAAGTGGAAAGTAAATACATCTTAATTCCTGCTCAAAATCTCTGTTGTACTCTTTACAGCCTAGAGGTACTGTGTATATGTAGGAGGTGGGGTTGAAATTTGTTATTTTCTCTGGTGAACCAAAAATATTAAATAATTGGGCAAAGTATGATATATTTCTAATCAGAAGTTTCTACTTAATGCCTTAGTTAATTTTTATTTTTGACTAAGCTGTAGGAAACCATAAATTTGAAAGCAATTTTTCCTTTGTGAAACAACATCTGAGATGTGTATTTAAACAATATAGGAATATAAAATTTTGAAAATCTATTAAAAATTTGCAAAGCGTTACAAATCTGATATTTCTTCATATTTAACGACAGTACTAGAAATTTTTTTGTTTTCAATATGTGAAAAATATTTCACACGGGTTTTGAAATCTTCACATTTCACTAAAATTTTAAGATTGACAGACACTCCATAAACCACTTTTTGGGACTCAGGGAACCTCAAAAAACTAGACAACGATTTTAGACCCATCAAATAATATTCTCAGACAATAACCAGAGTTTTCGTACATATCATACAGGACAATATTACTTATATTAATGTAATAAACCCTGTTCCAAACATTGTCCACCTATTTCAGGAACCTCACTTATATTGGGGGAAAAAATCTATTAAATGTCTCTGGTGAAAATGTATATATAATTACATTGAGACAAATTTTATATATAATCATAGCTATACACCATATATTATGATAACAAAAAAGTGACATTTTTCAATAAGATATAAAAACATATATCGTATATAAATACACCATATGTTGTTATTGACAATGCAGTGGATATTACGCGTCAAGTGATTAAATTTTAAATGTTGCGAGTATGTAACTTACCCAGTATACAAAGTACGAACATTTCGGTCTCTGTGTTTGACTGATATTCACGATTCACGGCCTCGGGAAACCGAAAAAGCTATTTTCAACATGGGTTCTCCCCGTCGTCATTGCTGTTGTCGTTGTCAAAGCTTTTCGAAATTTAAAAAATCCAATTAAAAATGTTTTAATTTTTACACATTTTTTGTTTATATCTCGTGTGTTGTTCACCTCATGACATACTAAATAAATAAAAATATGCAGACTGCAATTCAGCATGCAATGGTAACAACCCCACATCTCTACGATGATAAATAGAGAAGTAATTATCAAAAAAAAAATTTCAAACCTTGACCACCCAAGAAAATGTGATATTCATATAGTTACGAGATCCGGCAGGCCCGTGTCGCAGATACGATCGTAACTAGTAAAGATTCCTTCACATATATGTACAACTTCAAGGCTAGTCTGGGCCGAGACACTGACAAGAGCGAAGCGTGTGAGGCCCACTAGGACCTAGCTGACGTCAAGTAATAGCGAAATCACAATTATGACAGAAAACCTGTGTAAACAAACTTACCCTACTGGGCGAGACCCTTGATCTACCAATACAATTTAACAATTCCTATAAAGCCCAAGAAATCAACTTTTAACCCCTACATTTAGATAATCTGCTTGTATTACACTGTGTGACCAACCTGGATAAGTACCATGGTGGCACCCATCATCTAGTTTGTTATACAGATGTACGGTAAAACTAAACTAGAGCTACTATGTATTAATATCAGACCTCTCATTCACACGAGGTTTTACAGTTGTTATTTTTTTTTCCATTGAGTGATTTATTTGACTTGATTCCTTGTGGCTCCAGAGCTGAGCGTAAGGCTTCAACTACTCACTGAGGCCTTACTCTGTTATTGGCAAATACCTTCACCTCATTTCAGGTCTCTCCGTTCTCCTTGCCTCTATTCCAAGGTTCTTCTCCATGTCTTTCTAGACCTCCCGGTTCCTGATAGCACTGTGATTTCCAATCCAACATCCTTTTAAATACAGCTTCTAGGTTTTTTCTTAGTGTGTGCCCACTATTTCCATTTCTTTCTTCTTATCTGCATTTCTATTTTTTCCCTCCATTTCCTCGTTACAATAGTTCTTCATTTTACATTAAAAATTCTTCTAAGACACCTGTTCACAAAACACTGGTATCTTCCTAGTTATAGGGTCTGACACTTTCCATGTTTCACATTTATCTAGAATACTCTTTATATTTGTTGTGAAAATTCTTAATTTTGTCATGATTGATACTTTTTTATTCCCCCGAAACCTTCTAGAGCTGAAGAAAAGCATCATTTTCTTTCTTTATTCTGCTTTGAACGTCTTCATCAGCTCCATCTATAGCTGTTACAAAACTCCCGATATGTAACGTTTATGCATAAACGTCAGTCAGTCTGTCAGTCAGTCAGTCAGTCAGTCTGTCTGTCTGTCTGTCAGTCTGTCTGTCTGCCTGTCTGTCTGTCTGTCAGTCAGTTAGTCTGTCTGTCTGTATGTCTGTCTGTCTTTCAGTCAGTCAGTCAGTCAGTCAGTCAGTCAGTCAGTCAGTCAGTCAGTCAGTCAGTCAGTCAGTCAGTCAGTCAGTCAGTCAGTCAGTCTGTCTGTCTGTCTGTCTGTCTGTCTGTCTGTCTGTCTTTCTGCCTGTCTGTCTGTCTGTCTGATATGTAACCACAAGGTTCTGCATAAACTCGCCACTTTAACATTATTTTACAATACTTGGTCTGAAAGTTTCGTCCTACGATGTCTCCGCTGTTCCCAGCGTCTGCAAGACAGTAACTTTGACGTGGTTTAAAAATCTTCGTTCGTGCTTCACTGCCGCTATTCTTATTCCTTCACAGACGGTATCCACTTTAAGGTCTCTGTGGATGTTTTCACATTGCGGCCATACAATACTGGGAGCGTTTACAATAGCTCCCAGTACTTTATTTTGGAAGATTTTAATCTTTCTAATATATTTCTTGATATAACCTCACAATTGCAACCCATAAAACTGCTTTCAGAACTTACATTTACAGGAACAGTTTGTCGTGTGAGATTAAGACTGATTTAAGGCCGAACAACCAGTTCAGTTTCCTGAACTTTATTTGAAGCGCCTCTCTTTTCTTTTTAACGTGTGACTTCCAGTTCAACTTTCTGTTAAGAGTTATTCCCAAATGCTCCTCATTTTTAACTGGACAATTTTGGAATTAATTAGGACGAGTAATCATTTGACCTTTTATTTGTAAAGTTAACGTAGGTTTTTTTGGTTTATTTATTTTCGTTATCTTTAATCTCCATTTACTACTACGCACATTCAATTTCAGGATTTTTTCTGTAGAATCTTCGACAGTTTCACCAGTACAGCATTATCATCTGTAAAAGTATCTGATACTGTTTCTTCGTCTTGTGGTAGGTCATTTGAATACTAGACTGGTCCGAGATTATTCCTTGTAGAAGACCGGCTGATATTGTCTTAAAATCAGAATACTCTTTCCCATGTTTGCCTCCACAAACAGTCTGTATGAAAGGTAAGATTTCAGGATCTGACAGAATTGTTTCGGAAGAGCTCTTTCTAGTTCACAAATAAGGCTCTTGTGCCACATCTTGAGCATCAAATGCTTAAGAGACATCAAGTAAGACGCTGAAACAAAAATTATGTGAATATTTTAATTTTATAAATTTTGTATATTTTTGTATCTTTGTTTGTTCTTGTACTACAGTGGGAATATGTGTACTATAGAGTTGAGTGGGAAATGAAATGTATTATTGTTGAACTCGGACCTAGCTTTAGATATGGTGGGTCCTTTCTTAGATTATTAGTTTCTGTTTAATGAATATCAACTTTAAAATATAATGTTATTCTGTTATATGCATAAAGCTTAATAGAGTTATCGTCAATATATAAACACACCTAAGTCGACTTAGCTGTCCTATTCAAAGTGGGAAAATCAATTTCTATTTTAATTTTGAGGGGGTTAGTATCACTGGAAAGAACAAGCACCTCAGCTGTATATTCCAACTAAGGAATGACATATATTTTGTACGACGTCGATAGAATGTCCTGGGATCCTCGCTGTTTGGCAGATATGATGTGTCAATGATAACTTGCCATCTAGTGTAACGCCGAGGTTTTTAGAGCATGAGTTCCATGTCTTTGTATTTCAGATTGATACTATGTGTTTTGGTAGATAATGTACAAAACTGCAACACATTTTTTTCCCGTGCTCATAACCATCTCGTTTTCATTGTAACAAACTGACGTGTTTTCTAAAGCATTGCTTACAGTATCTATCAATTCATTTATTCGGCTGTTAGTGGCCCAAATGATAACATTGTCCTCATAGCCTAAATCAAGCAACGCACTCCTGGAATTCTCCGAATGGAAGCCTGCAGATCGTTTGTCATTACATTAAATAGGGGGCAGGACGGCACCCTGGGGCAAACCCCAGTTGTTTGTAATTGAACACTGCTTGTTGAAATATTTTGCAGATGAAGCGTTGAGAGAGAACGTTTTGGATCCATTTTAACATTTTACCCGACACATGATGTTGCATCAACTTCTGATAAGCAGAGAACGCCAAATCTTATCAATAGCTGCTTTAAATCAATGAATAAGACGAGTGTTGATTGTTTGAGATGAAAACTGTCCTTCACAGTTTGGGGAAAATTAACAATCTGTTCAGTTGTTGTGCGGTGTTGTCATAATCCCGGTTGAGATCGTACTTTCTATGTCTGCTGTCAACCATTTTCTCGGCAACCTAAGAGAATTTATGTTTCATCCTTCCACATTGTGAATTGCTGGCATCAACAATTTTTCATAACTTACTCCGTCCAACCAACTTGAGCACTGCTTTAAGAAAGTACAAAAATATATTTCTTTGTTCCATAACACAAAGCCGAAAAAAAAAAACATTTTATTAATTTTTGGGACATAATCGAGTATATGGAACCTAATCTTTGGCTCACTTTGTGAATAGAGGAGGTCAATTTGTACCAAATTCCGTTTGTCTCTATAAATTATAACCAGAGACATTAACCCTTTCTGATATATTTTTAACACTCTTTATGTATTTATAGGAAATAAATTGTATAAAATTACCTTTTCCGACTGCCATATTACAGCTTTATTTTGATTTATTATTTTTTTTATAAAACTGAACAAAACAAATCTTCTTTTTTGTTTGAAGAATTTTATTTAATTGATAGGTATTTAGATTATAAAATTAAACCTGGACGCAAGCATTTTAAGCATCCCTCGAAATCGTCGATTCTTGAGGCGGTAATGACAGAAAGGTTTTCGCATTTAAACAACAAGAAAAAATCAAAATCGTCAATTAAAAAAATAAATAAATAAAACTATTGATTTCTTTATACAATTGTAATAATTTCAAAAAAATTCTCCATATATCTCATTAAATATTGACATTAAGTAAGGCTGCTTATACAAGGTTGAAAGTTTGCAACAAAAAGGTCACGATCGAGTTTTTGTACAAGTTATTGTTAACTCGCCAATTCAATTCGAGATCAACATATTAATCCAGACACGCGGTACTGTGACAGCACATGCCTAGCTCAGCCATTCGTATTTATTCCAAAATCGTATTAAGTTTTATAAAAAAAGAATGTCATAATGTTTGATATGTCGGAATAATCTTACACTTTTTGCCGTGTGAATGTAATTTGTTTGATTTATTCAGTTATTATTAATAATAAATGAACTGACTTAAAAAAATTCTGTTTGAACCAATATTAACTAATAACAATTTTAGTTATTATTTATGTACAATTTTTAGCATTAATAACTAAAATAGAAGAAAAAAGAGCACTGTGGTGAATTTTACAATTGTAACCACTAATTCCTCTACCAGAAGTAATAACTTATTTAAAATTAATAATTTTAATATAATATCGAATTATTTACTTATAAATTTGTAACATACGTGATCTTCTTCGAATAGTTCCTTTCACATTTACAAATATCGTAACAATTTCGATTTGAAGTAAAGCATGAACTTTTTTGTCTAAGTAAGTATTGCTTAATATACAAACACAAAAATATTTTGAACACCAAATCCATTGCGAATAAATCCGCATATCCATATCCCATCTAAATGATGTGCCATCTTCAACTTAATAAATAACCGTATCTCGAATATCCATTATTTTTTGGTCTTTGAAGCACACAGGCGAGTTCACAATAACCCGTACCCTCTCTACTGTTGGAATCTACCGTTTATAAAAGATAGAAAATTCATCATTTATTCAATTTCAACAGGTCCTTTTAATTATCTTTTTTTATCTTTAATTTGTGGTAAAAATATTATTCGGTGCAGTTAGATTATTTAAATGTGCGGAAGTGTATTTAGTCCCAGCTTAAAACTGTTGTATTTGTCTTACTGTTAATTTCAGGCTTGGTAAATACATCCTAGGTATAATAGATTTTATAGGTAATGTTTGAAGGTAATGAAGGTATAAATGAATAATACATTTCTAACCTTTCAAATAGCCTGTCTGTCTTTTACTCTGTAGGAAATTATATTTTCATCACAAATTTAAGATAAGATATAATTAAAAACACCCACTAAAAATCGGGTAAATAATGAATTTCCAATCTTTCATAGGACGTAAATTCTAAACGGTTAGGTTTATCAAAAAATAAGAATAAAAAAGTCTTAAAGTTACATGTTCTATAAAAAAACAGTATATGATATTTATGATGATATATAGATAATATTTTTAAAAAATGAAGTTGGCCGCCGTATTAGACAATAGCGACGAATTGAAAAAATTGGATAACACATTTTTTAATCCCATAAAAAAATACGTAAGGTTTCACTTAAAATTGTTTGGATCTGTTACAGTTTTAGAGATCCCAATGGTAGGTATCTTAATTTGACCACCCTGTATACAGAGTGATTAAATCAGAAGTGACCGCTGTTTTATTCGATAAGTACCAAAGAACTTTAAAAGGTAACCGCCAGGATTTTTTGAGTTAAAACTAGAAGTATTACCAACATTTTCTTATCACCCGTCATTTTTTCACAATATGGCGGTTAGCTCTAAATTTTCTCATGAGAATCACTATATTTTGGTTAAAACAAATTATTTTACGACTTTTTTTAATCTGGGTAATTTTTGATATTTCTAACCGTTTAGGAGCTACAAGCATTTTTAATTTTACAAACATTTGCAATTTCAAGCTATTGCTAGAGACGATTTTTATTTTTCCAAGTCAAATTTAGGTGTAATTTTAATTAAAACTAGAGTTAAAAGTGTAAGAACACTACTGTTATTTTATTTGTTCTGTAGGCTTATGAATAACATTTATCGACAGTAAACAAAAATCATAATATTCTGGTAATTGTCAAACGCCTACTGTCTTACACCAGTGTGTATTATGTATTAGACTTTGTGAATAAAATATTATAGCCGAAATAAATTTATTAACAGTGCTTAATAATAAAATTTGTCCTTAATTAATAAGGTGTAATACACTTAATAATAATAAAAGCTGGTGTAAACCAGTGGATATTAGACAATTACCAGAAAGTTATGATTCTTGTTTTCTATCGATAACTCTCTCATTCTTCAGCGTACAGAACAAATAAAAATAACAGTGGTATTATTACACCTTTTACTAAAGCTCTAGTTTAAATTTCAATTTAAAAATAAGAAAAATCATCTCTGGAAATAGCTTGAATTTTCAAATTTTTTGAAACATAGTAGTTCCTAAACGGTTAGAGATATCGAAAGTTACTCAAGAATAAAAAAGTCGTAAACTAATGTGTTTTTACCAAATAGGAATTTCCATAAGAAAATAAAGAGCTGACCGCCATATTTGAAAAATTGTGGGTGATATGAAAAGTTTGGTAATACCTCTAGTTTTAACTCAAAAAATTCTAGGGGTTACTTTTTAAAGTTTTTTGTAAGGTTTGTACTTTTTTAATAAAACAGTGGTCACAGATGTTTCAATAGCCTTGTGTAGCTAAGATTTAAAATTATTTTCAGTAAACTTTTTTCAAAAAAAGTAATAGTGATTGGTTATTTTTCTAAATTAAATTTAGTTTTTTATCAATTTTTTAAATTTCCCTAGTAGTAGAATTACAGAGAAAAATCAATAACAATGTTTTAAAATTTCTGATATTTAGTATTTTTAGTGCAATATTCGGCTTTCCAGGCATCTTTAGGAGGGGGGGGGTGTACTCTCGCCTTTTAGTAAGCCTAGTCAAACGTTAGAACAAGCTACGATTTTAACTGAGAAATCAGTATTCCGATGCACTACTTTATTTTAAAAGGAAACTACACTTTTATTAACGTAAACAGAAATAATTATACGCTGAACAAATTTAACAGATGTATGTTCTTTCTAGTAAAAAAATAAGTTATTCCTAAAGTAGTTCTAGGTGAATACAGCAAAGTGTTATTGTGTGGTTTGGACAGTATTCAACATGAAAGGATCGAGTTCAAATTGGCCAATTCTCTAACGAACTGTAACGGAGCTGGGAGCTGGAGACTTTAAAATACCGTGACTACCCAATAACAGTTCAATGTCCTGAGTCCTGAACCTACCCCAACTCCGTCGTTGTTGAATGTTAGCCTACGAAGGTCAAGTATTTGCATGTAGACTTATTCTTGTGCCAACTGTCATGCCTTTCATTGCCGTTTATTGTAGCCCTCTAATACTATTTGACTTTTTGTTTAATACTATGCCATGATTTGTGAAAACATTCCCACTTATATTTTACATTACACACGCATGGTACACAACTTTGGAAATATGGAATTGCACTTTTGGAAATGACGCATTTGACTCATCTGTCTTGTACCGAATTTTAGCTACATTATAATAACCTAAAGAACAATTATAATTTTATAATTTAGATGGATTATAGAAGACGAATGTGCACACTTAGTATTCCTTCATATTCAAAATCCGGCTGATTGCAAATGGCACCGTGATTTTACAATGAGCCAAGAAAACTGGAAAATTATCGACAGTGTTCCAATCGGCCTAATATTTTTTATTACAATGAGCTCATAAATTTAGGATATAAAAAATATGTATTTGTTTGCTCAATCACCTTAGCCTAATCCAAGTTAATTTTAATGAGACTTCTCAACTGCAGGCTTATTGAAAATATAGTTGGATTATATTATTAGACTTGAAGAGGCTGCTTACAGGTCAAACTGTATATACTATACTTTACGTAGTGAACGCTGCCTACAGGTTAAACTATATACTATGTTAATAAAGTATTGATTTTAACGCTTATACATTATTTTACTAAGCTAGTATTATTAATTAAATAATTATTTCATGTGAAAAATATACGACCTAGACCAAGTGTTGGTAGAGCATTGACGCGTAAAGCCAAGGGTCCTGGGTTCAATTCCCAGTCTAGGTCATATATTTTCACTTGAAATGATTATTTAATTATATACTATGTGTTATGTAGTGGACACTGCGTACAGGTTAAACTGTATACTATATATTATATTATACTATCTATTATATACTAGTTCCAATTTAAAAAAGGGAACCACACGAATTATATTTACTAATTTTCTTTATTAACTGTTTTATCCAAGATAATTGGACAAATTAATGAAAGTTAGATTGATTATTTTTTTGAATAGTATTTAATTTTACTGCAAGGTAATATTGATTAATTAAAAATGGAACACTGAGGAAGCTGTCCACGATTTCGTGAAAGACATGTTTGAGGTGATAAATTCGAAATTTATTATTTTTAATTGTTTATTGACTCTAATAAAGCTTAATATTGCTAGCGAAGTTAGAATTTATTATAGATTTATTTCTTATTGTTCAAAGGATAGAGAAATCTTGATCATCATTGCCTTATAGAGATCCCTGTCTTCGACTATTCCTATAGCGTCAAGGTCGGAAAGAATGAGAGAGATCTGATAGAAAAGATAATAGAAAGAGACATAACCCAAACTACAATAAAAAATGTATATCCAGTTAGGGTCCCTCGGGGTTGCAACGCCCGTTGAAGTCATGATAGATTGAATATAGCATGTCAGTATAAATGAATATTTATTTTGGAAATTATTTTTCGGGGAGTCCCACAGGGGTCTGGGGTTCTTAGCATCATTATTTATAATTTAAATATATGATTTACTATAAAATATTTTGAAGGAATAATAAGTGCTTTTGGTGATGAAGTGCTTTTGGGGACATCTGTTGAAGTGAGCAACATCTGGGAAATTATAGGAGAGAAAATGACTTCTAACTTAATTACTGTTAATCAGTTGGTGTGGATATAATGATATGATTGTCAACGTTTATAAAACCAAATTCACTAATTTTGACTTAATTTTATATTATAATTTGGAGTGTATTTGTCCGTCCAACAGACGATATCAAATTTCTAGATATCTCGATAATAACATTAAGTGGAACAACAATACAGCAGTTAAACTCCAAGCTACTTTAATAGGTATACTTTATTATTTGAGAAACATCTGTAAATTAAATTTACTTTGAATTCTTCAACATGTTTTTGTGAACTAAAGATTACAATACGGATTGAGAGCTGGAATGCTGCGATTAAATCGTTAATTATTACTCAATAACGTTTTACCTGTTTAACATTATTTAAGAATAATCGACATTCTTCAATTCCACTTTTTATACAGCCGTTAAAGCATTTGTTTATTTTCAAAGTACTTAAAATTTGTTGAAGAGGAAATTAACATCCAACAAAACTTTTAACGTGCACATAAGACGACTACAGGTAAAAAGATTTTTTAGTTTATTTATTTATTGGTCCTAAAATATTTAACATCTTTCCTTGAATACTAATACAATTTAAAATTCAACATTTTTTATTAGGTATTACAAAAATTGGTATTTAGACTTGAATCCATGTATGAGATTTTGAGAGAGATAAATTTTATATTAGGACTATTATGTTTATATTGTACTTAGTTTTATTTGAAAAGATGTGTTTATGTGTATGTTGCTTAATTTTATATGTAAATCTGGTGGATAAGAAAAGTGTTAGCGAGATAGCGAGCGAGAGAGAGAGAGAGAGAGATTTATTCAATAATATAATAATATTTTATTGGAGTACTTATATACTTCGTTATACTACAGAGAGGGTAAGAGAGAAAGCGAACCTATAACGTTTTGTTGCTGAGAGAGAGAAAGAGAGTTATCCTATAATCTTTTGTTAACACTACATTATTCTTCAAAAAGAGAAAGGAAGTTATCCTATAATCTTTTGTAGGTGTTACTTATACACCATGTTATACTTGAGAAAAAGAAAGAAATTTATCCTATAATGTTTTGTAGGTGTTACTTATACACCATGTTATACTTGAGAAAGAGAAAGAAATTTATCCTATAATGTTTTGTAGGTGTTACTTATACACCATGTTATACTTGAGAAAGAGAAAGAAATTTATCCTATAATGTTTTGTAGGTGTTACTTATACACCATGTTATACTTGAGAAAGAGAAAGAAATTTATCCTATAATGTTTTGTAGGTGTTACTTATACACCATGTTATACTTGAGAAAGAGAAAGAAATTTATCCTATAATGTTTTGTAGGTGTTACTTATACACCATGTTATACTTGAGAAAGAGAAAGAAATTTATCCTATAATGTTTTGTAGGTGTTACTTATACACCATGTTATACTTGAGAAAGAGAAAGAAATTTATCCTATAATGTTTTGTAGGTGTTACTTATACACCATGTTATACTTGAGAAAGAGAAAGAAATTTATCCTATAATGTTTTGTAGGTGTTACTTATACACCATGTTATACTTGAGAAAGAGAAAGAAATTTATCCTATAATCTTTTGTAGGCGTTACTTGTACAACATGTTATAAGTGAAAAAGAGAAAGGAAGTTATCCTATAATAGTTTGTTGACATTACTCTACTCGTTATACTATGAATGAATGAATTTAGTACTTTTACTACCCAACACAAATAAACAAAACAATATTACGTACAGTTTTATCTATGGTCTATCTACCATCAGTTGTGTTGACACTAAACTTAATTTTATAATACAAATACTTAATACAAATTTTTATTTTATATTATATTACAATAGATTAAAGCCAACAACTTGCCATAAAGAAAAGAAAACAAAAAGGAGCTATACAATAAAACAAAAAATATAACAAAACCATAAACAAATCAAAATAGTGAATATATAAATCTTACTTTTATTTATTTAGCTACGCCCTCGAAAATTCAAAAGTTATATAAAAAATGTTAACATTTCACATGCATGTACACATTTTTATTTTAAATGCTCTTTTTGATGATAATATAATAAATTGAAATAAAGTTAGAACCAGACAGGCACAATATAAAATTAAAAAAAGTAAATCTTCATTTTAATTGTTATTTTTAAATTCTCCCCCCCCCCAAACTAAAGAAGAATAAATTCTACAAAATAAATTTGAGAACATTTACAAACATATATTTTATTTCAATTTTTTTTTAATATTTGAATCTAATGGAGAAATAATTTCTTTTATTATTTTTTTTATTACCCTTCCCTCTAAAAATTAATTCTATGATCTGGGGCCATCTGTATTTTTAGGCCTCTCATATTTTGAAAAGAGTTCGCCAAGAATTCCTTTCCATTCAAAAGCAATTCCAATTCAGTACTGCTTGAAATGGCTTTCTTTAAATAAATAAATTGCGTATTTGCTCTAATACAGGGTATACGGAACGAATACCTTTAACACCCGATTTGAATCATCTAAACATGATAGTTTATAGAATAACCAGTTAATTGTATGAAAGACCCCAGAAAAAAATTATAAAAAAAGTTTTCTTTCTTCTGTAATCGACCAGTAGTTTTTTTTTTTTAAAGTGTTTCTGTTACTCCTTTTCTACAATTCCATTAAACAGTTCCGTTAACTTTGATAAAAGCTGTAGAGAATTATTTTTATCGATCCGAGAAACAGATATAGAGTCGATTTTTTTTTAAATTTTACTATACTTATATACTTTGCTTAATGAGAGAGTGAAAAAGGAAAAAGAGAGAGCACTTTTTCCTATATCGCTGTGTTGGCGTTACTCATACACTACGTTATACTACAGAGTGATTGACAGAAAGAGAATGAGAATGAGAGAGAGAGAGAGGAGAGAGAGAGAGAGAGAGAGAGAGAGAGGAGAGAGAGAGGAGAGAGAGAGAGAGAGAGAGAGAGAAGAGAGAGAGAGAGAGAGAGAGAGAGAGAGAGAGAGAGAGAGAGAGAGAGAGAGGAGAGAGAGAGAGAGAGAGAGAGAGAGAGAGAGAGGAGAGAGAGAGAGAGAGAGAGAGAGAGACAGAAGGGGAACTCTTTGTTTAGTGTAAGTAGTCTATAAGACAGGGTTGTGGGTATGCAGTATTAGTAGAGAATTAGACAGGATTGAGGAATACAATTACTATAAAACAATTGTGAAAAGAAAAGGTTGTGGAGTGCAAAGTAGTCCATAGAAAAGGTTATGAGTGTGTAGTATAAATAAAGAATAAGTAATGGTTGAGGAAGTGTGTAAAAAAAAGAGTTGTTGAGTGTAAGTAGTCTATAAGACAGGATTATGGGTGGTGCAGTATAAAGTAGAGAAAAAAGACAGGGTTGAGGAATGTAATAATAGTACAATAAGGGTTCGGAGTGTAAGTATTCTATATGAAAGGGTTTTGGGTGTGCAGTGTAAGTAGAGAATATGACAGGGTTGAGGAATGTAATAATAGTAAAGAAAAAGGATCGGAATATAAGTAGTCTATAAGAAAGGGTTTTGAGCATGCAGTCTAGGTAGAGAATGACAAAGGGTGGGAGGAATATAATTAATTGGTGTAGAAAGAATGGTTGTGGAGTGTAAGTAGTATGTAGTAATCTACCTCTCTCTAACGTATAATGTGGTGTATGAGTAACTTATAGTTTGATTTTTCGGGGATGGAACCTGGCGGCTTAGCGACCCTTAGCTCTCACACGCACACTGGCAGGAACGCGCGCAGCCCCCGGCCTGCCTGCCTGCAGCGTATAATCAGTTGGTTCTCAAAGCACAACAACAACATTTTTAATTAACCAGTGTGCGTGTGAGAGCTAAGGGTCGCTAAGCCGCCAGGTTCCATCCCCGAAAAATCAAACTATAAAGCCTTTCAAGATAGCTGTCTCTCTCTCTCTCTCTCTCTCTCTCTCTCTCTCTCTCTCTCTCTCTCTCTCTCTCTCTCTCTCTCTCTCTCTCTCTCTCTCTCTCTCTCTCTCTCTCTCTCTCTCTCTCTCTCTCTCTCTCTCTCTCTCTCTCTCTCTCTCTCTCTCTCTCTCTCTCTCTCTCTCTCTCTCTCTCTCTCTCTCTCTCTCTCTCTCTCTATCTCTCTCTCTCTCTCGCTCTCCATATTTACTCTCCACAAACCTTTATTTTACATTACTTATACCCACATCCTTTTCTTACACAATACTTACACTCCTCAATAATTTCTTATGCCGTACGATGTTGGGATTATAAAGCACTATATTTTAACGTTTTCTTTCAGCACGGTGTAAATTGTAGCCAGAAGTCCAACACCTCGAGTCTAAATATTTTCCTTCTTTTCATTATTTTTTCCGCATCAATAATTACTGTTTTATATATATTACACACAAAAATTACTTACACAAAAAATTCCTGTAAGTGACATATATATATATGTCACTTACAGGAATTTTTTGTGTATTCTTCTATCATACAGTCCCTATTAAGGAAGCAATTTAACAACAAATTCATCCAAAATAATACCCAAGATTGTTTCTATCAACTTTTGTTGTATTTAGAGTTTAAGATTGTTTATTAGCAGCCGATGTTTAAGACAAACAAAGTATATATATATAATGAATAGCTGTCCTGTCCAACAAATTAATAATATTAAGGTTAATGCATTCTTTAAAAATAACATTTAGTTTAGGTAATTCTTCTTAAACCAATGAATTTTAATCCGGAATATAATAACAATATATCGCCATTGTTACTGAAATGATGGACACCAAAACGTTGTTGGCCTTGATACTAATGCCATTGGCCTAGGTCAGGATGAGAATGACCGGTTTTCGGCAGCTAACTCAAGCCTTGGTACAAAGAACAGCTCTAGTGCGTATTTTAATCTTCTGCAAGAAAGGAAGATTGTGAATACATAATGGTGTGTTTTTTCACAATTTTTATTTGTAAACCGTATTTATTGATATTAAACTATTAAGGTCTACCTAATGAAAACAATAATATCAAATAAACTAATCAGTCACACTGTGCGTGGTTTTAAAAGATTGTATAAAGTCACTTCTAATATACCTACGAAATAGTATAGGCTAATTCGGTTATTTCTCCTTGAACTTCTATACCACGAATCACTTAATTATTTTCCGCATATAAAATATAATTGATTGCTTTGAAACAATTCCTATGACTAAATTTATGCATCAAATTTTGCTTTTGCAAAATACCTAATTAATAAATTATATTATCATTTACAGAAAAAACAGATATACATTGAATTTAGCAGCTTAACTGGTTACAATTAAACCTGCCCAAAACTTTCTGTTATAAATGATTATAATTATGATTTAAATGTGTTGCGTTCTGTGTCTCAGTCTTGTATTAAATACAGGAGTGAGAAATTTATAAAAAGAGGTAGAGCGTGTATCTCTTTGTTGATTCACATTTTATTACTAACTCATAACCAACTTTACTCCATTCAGAATGAACATTCATATTTCATTTTAAAATGAAAACAATCTATTCGCATAGGCTACGTGTTTGGGTAGTTAATCTTCATAATTTACTCAATTTTAGATTTTAGTTTTAGTCGGATATGTGAATTTATTATATTTTTTTTTCCATATATTGTTAAGGTGATATTAGGCCCTCTATAAAACGTGCGGTAAAAATATGTAGTGGCCTACACAGCAGATGACCAAGACAAACAAGGAGCGGCGAGTTGCCCGCTGTGACGCTCGAAGACTGGGACGTCTCCAGCAACAAGGACCCATCGCCCACTGCACGATGAGCGCGACTCCGCACCGTAATCTCCAGCGAAAGCCCTTACGCCACACTTTGACCCATTTATATACCCATCCGGCCCGTCTACCTCTCCAATCCCGTCCACTGTGAACCTAGAGCTCCCCAATATAGTGCTCTAGCTAGCTTGGGCAATCTGGCCACGTGGTCCTTTTCAGGGCCAAGAACTGTGCTTTTCCGTTATCCATCATTCTCCACTCAAAACCTTTCCGACCCTCCCGGGTCAATCCTCCACCTCTCACGACAATCTACGTGTCTCCGTCCAGCTCCAGCCACGACAAAGACGCTCCAAAGACTAGCTTACGTCAAATGGTACACAAATAAAATACAATTCAATTAAATATCTAATATATATATATATATATATATATATATATATATATATATATCAATTAATTGATTTTACTAGTATACAATGTGGGGAAAATTTTAATATTTTACTTTGGGGTTGTTATTTACTTGCCAGTCACCAATTGTAATTCCACAATTAATACAGTTAAGAACTTCATCCGCTCCGGTGTAATAGAATCCAGCTTGTGTAATATCATAACTTTTGGATATGACTTAAATCAATTCTTAAATATCTCTATAATCTTATTTTCAGTATCAACAACATTCAATTTAAAATTCACTTATTAACCGAAGTGTTCAGAGAAATTTTCAATTTGTATGTAATTGGGATTTAACACATTTTAAAAAGTAACATGTTTAATTTACAATTTAATTTCACAATATTTCCAAACGTAACAACAACCCACAATAGAGTGAATTAATTTTGTGCGATATAATCAATAATAAAACGTTATTTTCTCCTTAACCAATATAGATAGAATATAGTACAAATTTAATTTTGTGTGGTGTTCAAATTTAAAACAATCTATATTTTTTAAATGTAAAGCTAATTTTTTGTAAATATTTTCTTCATCGTTGGTTTAATATGAAGTCTTTTGATGACCAATTAATAAATTTTCTTTCATAACTGTGAATAACATTCTTTTATTATTAAAATCACTGAAGTAAAATTTGGCTTTAATATTAGATTTCCTTAATATGTTCAAAAATACACATGTTGAATCAATAATTCCAGAATTGTTTTTTAAATACTCAAATTATAGACGTTTTAATTGTTGAAATTTGATGTTTTCAAATTTCATTCAGATAAGAGATTTTAAACAAAATGTTGTTTCTGACTTCATTTAACTTATTATATATGTTCCCTACAACAAATCATTTATCCATAATATTATATGTTCTATTTCAGAATTCCAAACCCATAATACTGCTTCTCCATACATATAACTTGCTTTTGTATATTTAGCTGCTAATCAGTACTGCAATTGAAAAAGACACATTCATAATCTCCTCATTGATACAAAGATTAGTGAATTCCTTAACAACAAATTAATTAATTGAGTCTTTGAATCCTTAGAAGTTGACGATGAATTCCATTTCCTACTAATAACTATGAGATATGCTTCTGCCGTTTTACACAGCCTTATAAGAATGTGTCCCACTAATTGCTTAATGCCTTTAAATTTTCCGAAAGGAGCACATATAGATGTGTCAGATACTGTGTATATTAAGCAGGAGAATTAATGATGAATGAATGAGTGAATATATGACTTTCGTTTTTATAAATATAGATACTTTACATTTCATATCTTTAAACCCTCAAATAATGAATAATATGTAAATAAAATGTATTTATTTATAGTTACCTATTTTTAGAAGGTTTATTTCGCATTCTATTTTTTGTTTTTCTTTCATTACTTCTCTATTAAGATATGTAAATTGATTCACGAAAGGATAACTATTATTTTTTAAACAACCAGCATTAATATACAACAAAACAAAACAACCCAATTAGAACAGGATTTTTGTACCCCCGGGTTAATTTAATGGATAGAGCTCTCGAGTTGTTTGCAATAAATTACGGGTCAGATACCCACTACCGTGAGTTGGTAGTGTGTTATATTTTAAGAGTATCAAAGTCAATGACAAAGCTAAAGTTGAGTATAAATTAAATAAAAGTCTGAACTGTAGGAAGGTGATATACGCATCAAAGGAAAACTCTTGATTAGGGCTATTTACAGAGTGTACCAAAACTCAGGTTCCATAAACAGATTCTTTCAAACATATATAATACGTATTTGCCACCCTCTTTTTAAATGCAAGTATACTCTTAAAAAGTCCCGTTATTCCAGTGAAACTATTATATTTATATTTTACTTAGATACAAATTATGAGGAATCAATGTTATGCTATACATGGGTTTTACACTCGTTTGGGACATTGAGAAGTAGTTTTGAACATTATAAACACGGATTTTCCGAAGTCGTCTATGCTTTACAATTGTTCAGATAAACAGTTTTACTGAACATATAGTTCTTGATTTTTCTTAGAGGTTAGTATTGCACGAGAGTAAAATAAAATAATAATATTGTCTTTAAAAACAGTATATTTCATCACTAGGACCAAAGGTGAAGCTTTTCAATATAAGCTCAAGTTTAACGGTCGAGACGGAGCCGAGACCGGAAAATGAGCGAGAATCGAAAAGCTTCTTTTGGTCCTATTGATGAACTATATATTCGTTATACTGCAAATAATATAAGTAAACAATTTCACAAAACCTAAAATGTTATAACCTATTTGTCTTCAAATCGATGGTAACAGCTGTTTTAACGATTATTTATAATCAAGAATATCGGTTGTTTTTATAGATGCTTTACAATCGTAAATTAATTCGTATAAACGAAGTAACAACCTCGACCTCATCAGGTCCTATGACTAAAAAGAACAACTTTAACATCTCAATGCATGTATTGAAAACAGCTATTTTTGAAGCTGTATGACGAAAAATATTTTTTCAAACACCCTGTGCAGAAAAATAATATTTAGTTACATCGTCCGATATAAAATATAAACACTTTCCCAAAGAGTGGTCAAATAAATGTTTTTCTTGTGTTATGGCCGAGTAATAATGGTATAAGCCTATAAAATTAGATTCCTCATAACTTAGTATCTAAGTAAAATAAAAAGATTCTGTTTTCATCGAAATAAAGTGACTTTTTACGAGTAACTAGGGGAGGGGAGACATTAATATGCTTACATTTAAAAGAGGAAGAAAAATAAGTTTCATATATTTTCGAAACGCCTTTGATCCATGATGTTTATATCACCTTCCTACGCCAATTACAAGCTGAGATATTGCAATGTATGAGGGACATTTACTCAACCCTGTATACATTTAAGTTATATTGAAATTACATTAATCAATAAATATGACTTTATTATTTTTATATGATACTAAAAATACACTTTAAGTGAAATAATATAAACAAATTTTAATTGAAAACTGAAGAGTTAGTTTCAACTTTCAAGAAAATCAGTTATTTAACTTTCCAAAAATTTTTGGCAAGAATATATATTTTTAATTTAACAACTTTTTTTATTCGATTTGCGTAATAAAAAATAAAAAAAAACCTAAAATTTACACATCAACAAATAATGAAAATTTACAAAACAAATAAACTACTGATATATATAATTAAATAAGAAAACTCAATGAAACGTCTCCTCAGGAGCTCATTATTATCCAATCCCGAGGATCCTAACTGAATAAACGCTTTTTTCGCGAAGTCTTTGGTTAGATCCCTAAATCATCTTTCCTACATGGTATTTTTTGATCAATTCTTGTTTTCTTCAGATTCTGACGTTATTACCAGGGGGTCGTTTTTTATGTTATTTTCTTCTTTTTTTTAAGGTAATGATGACCCAAAGGTTTTTCGCTGTTAAACAACAAGGGAGAAGTCAATTAAATATATCATAAACCACACTACGAGTATAAATGAATATCTCAAAAATGTTCAAAGCAAAAATTTTAAAGAATGGTTCGTAAACATGATTTGAAACCACGCTGACAAACCATGACAACAAACCAAATATTTTGTAAACAGTTTCAATAATGTTTGTATATACTCTTAGAAATTAATATTGTACAGATTTCCATACACGCTTACATCACACGTTACTCAAATAGAGTTATCTGTAAAAGCAATAAATATGGTATAAATTTAGCCTTTACAATATTTTTTTCCCAGTATAAAAAAAAGAAGGGAAAAATCAATATTTTAAAAACTGGTGATGAGCACCTTAGAGTCATTAAATGTTCCGTTAATATTTTTAATTTTGTTAAACTCCGTAAAACCTTTAGAAGAATAGAACAAGTTTCCATGTTTACTCCGTCGAATGATTGTGTTTTAATTTACTTCTAAGAACGTTCAAAAAAGAATAAGATTATGTACAAGAAAACAAAAATAACAAAATTATTTGTATACTAATTTTAGTTTCAAACGTAATACGTATAAACGCTCACATGCTATATGTGAGCATACTAACAATACACGAAGAAGAAGAAAAAACATCCAATAAGCTAAAAGTAATAAACTGTCCAAAAACATTGCACGAACTTTATAATTTTTCTTAGACAAAACCTAGCTTCCTAGACTCCTAGACTATACCTCTGGTGCCGAGAGGTTGGGGAAGTGATCACACAGTTCAAATCTGGAAGGCCCATATTCTCAGGGGTATGTTATGTCCGTGCCCAAGAAGGATTGGATTGGGACTCACCAATAAGAAGCGTCCCAGTGCAACTCCCTTCTCTAGGTTACCCTCCCCTAGACTTAGTCTAGGCTGAATGAGTCATATCTAGGAGAGTAAACCTTGCCCAAAAACTTCTAATCTCAAGGCGGGGGTACCCGTGCTGAACAGCACAGGTTATGTGTCCTTGACTGGTGAAAATCTCTGAGCCCCTTCTTTGAGTAATTAGCTTTTCCTGGATATGCGGGGCACTGTCCAGGTCGATCTATACTGTCCAGGTTGATCAACTCTGTCCCTAGATGCACGTGGGAATTATATGGTAGATGATAAAAATTCTAACAAGATCAGCAAGACTGAAGAACCATTAGCCTAGAAGTTCGTGGTTTGTATCCAAGCAGCTGAAGAAGACATAGCCTGTGGGCCTGAGACTTTCATCACCATGCAGAAAGTGATGAGTCCAAGAAGGTTGCCCCTGTCCATTCTAATGGACGAGGAGATCTCCTACTCAACCCCGAAATCGATAGTAGTCCATTCTTCGCATCTGAGCTTGACGACGGTACCAAGGAGTTAGATGGGGGGTGGGAATGCAAGGAACCAACAAAAGGTCCAAATTAAAGCTTAAAAAATCTTAAGGGTAAACTTGCAGCCGGGCGAGACCTGGGTCTCCAGGAAGTTAATAGGTCTAGGTACATAACTGGACCAAGAAGAAGCTCTGTAAGCCAATATCCTAGGTCTTCAGAAACTGGCAACTCTGAACCGGGAAATAAGACCGAAGAATATGGGTGGAAAAGAGGAAGGGAAGGTTCCTCCAAACCCCTCTTCAACAAGCACTCAGAGGACGAGGCCGCAGAAACTAAGGTAAGAGAGAATCATACCACCACACAAAGTAAAACCTTCAACGAGGCCTTATCTTACAAAAATATAGCAGTAGTGCCGCGAAATTTTTTCGGTAACAAATTAAGCGAATAACAAGTTGCGGATGGTT
Organism: Aphrophora alni; assembly: GCA_963513935.1. Lineage (NCBI taxonomy): Eukaryota > Metazoa > Arthropoda > Insecta > Hemiptera > Aphrophoridae > Aphrophora > Aphrophora alni. The sequence goes on from OY740765.1 coordinate 67,722,097, forward strand.
CCTATCTATATTTTCAGGATATTATATGGAGATGGATGCGCTTGTCGTAGCCTGTTTCAACGAAAAAACAAAGGATTGGCTACTTACAGTATATGGCAAACTTGGTGCTTGATGGATTCAAGTTGTTGCCTATGGGTGACAGAAAGGAGGTTTTTCGAGCGACGAAGGTGATCTTTAGACCACCTAGTCATCTGGTGGGCCAAACTCCTGAAGCCATAGTCAGTATACTAGATGGATAAAATCCATTTCTTAGAGTAAGTGATTAGAGAATTCTGTCGTCAACAAAGTCAGGCCTAAAATTCCTATTGGTTGTGATTTAGGTAAACGACTCTCTGCTGGAGGCCATAAGAGCAACTGGTTACTGAGAGCACATTGGCTTGTAGATTCTATCTCTGATTATCCCTGGTGGAAAAGAAGGTGGGAAACCAGAGGATCTTAAAGTAATCCAAGTAAACCTACAGCACATTCTTCTGTCAGCACTTTAAGACAGAAAGTTGAATAGTCCTCATCCAGGAACGTTGGATCCATAGAGATCGGATGCCCGGTCTGAGAAACTTAAAAGGCAAGCTTATTTATTCTAATTCCTTACTCAATATAAAACCTGTATACTTGTATGTGAAGGGATACATAGATCTCTGTTAATGAATGTCAGTTTAAAGAGTTCACGACGGTACAGTTTAGCTGGCACAACAGTGGTGAGAACAGGCCCTTATAATAAGCTACATCTACATCCCATCAGACATCACGATCTTACCTCCAACAAGGGAACTTGAACTCGTCGTGAAATATTCTATAGTTGGCGGCAGACGGCTACTTGTAAGCAGCGACAGAAATTCGCATCACTAAGCAGGTTAGGAAAGTGAAGACACAAATTCTAGAGGTGTCTCGTTACTCTACTTTTGCACATCATATAATTTATATGTAATAAACCCACTTTTCAGAATAGAATAAGAGAGAAAATTATTGACATTACTACATGTTCTGAGAATGTGCTAACACTAGTTAAAAGGTGGCATGTGACAGAGGTATTCTCTATTTCAGACAGAGTCACTCACTGATCCTTTTTCAGAAACGCACTGATCCTACTACCATGATGACTTTCCTAACAGGCTGAGTCGATAGGTAGGATGAGAAACTTTGTAGATCTGTACAACGTTACAAATTGGAGTTACCGTAATAGATTGCTATAATGATAATTGTCCAATCAGCACCAAAATGGTAGAAGAAGTATCTGCAGCGCCTGAGAAGACATACTCGACATCTTTTTAACACAACAAAGCGCAGCCTAAAGTAGAGGGTTCTTATCCACCACTTAGTTGATACAGTATACCACAAAGTCACTAGATTCCAAACACGAATCTTATAGGACGTTCAAAAACGAGCTGGACAGCCTTAAAGATGTAGCAAGACTGCAACAAGTCTTGGAATCTCGTCCATTAACCCGATTGGGCAATTTAACAAAACAGTGACATAAACGTTGAGTCTTCTTTTTGAAACTCTCTTTCCCAACTGTATGGTGCAGAAAGATGCCAATGGCGGGCACCGGTCACTGGAGAACAGCTCCTGGACACGGATGACTTCAGAAGACTGGAAGTTAGACAGACGTATTGTGACAGTCTCCAATGTTAAATGGACAGACATCTTTAAGGCTAGCATATGGCTATATACCGCGGGCCAGGAGAGTCGGCAGAGTGGTCTTTATTTCTAAAGGTGGTAGTCCAGATCACACCACAAAATCCTCTAGGTTCATCAGTCTCATCTCGTCCATTTTGAATACAATGAAAAGATTGATTGACAGATTCATACGAAAGTGGATTCTGTCCGGAAATCCAATTCACAGGAACCAACACGCATATCAGCCTGGGAAGTCCTGCGAATACGCTTTACACCAGTTAACAATCAGGGTTGAAAACGCCTTTACTAGGAAAGAGACGTCAATGTATGTCTTTCTAGACATTGAAGGTGCCTTTGACAACGTATCAATAATTAATGCAATGCGAAATCGTTGAGCTGTCTCTGCCGTTAGCAGGTGGATAGAATACATGCTGCACTGTAGACATGTATAATCCACGAGACTCTTATGGTTGACGCAACCAGAGGCTCCTCGCAGGAGGGGACTTCTACTGTGGGCCCTGGAAGTAGACGGCCTCCTAAAAGATGCCAATGGAGAGTGGGCATATGCACAAGGCTACGCAGATTACATAGTCACCTTGGTTTAATGTAATAAGGTAATATCGTGGCCAGCAATTAGGAAAACGGTTTCTCTCAAGACCAGAATCTGCACTGACAAGTATGCTCGTTCAGCTTAACAGGAAATCCCTGCTGGTCGTTGTCATGATTACCGGGCATGGCCACATCCGGAGTCACTTGAATAAGGTAAATACTTCAAGCCTCACCTAATTGTCGCCTGTGAGAGCAGGATCCTAAAACTGCAGCACATATACTTTTTGATTACGTGGCTCTGGAGTCTAGAAGGAGGTAAATCTTCTCAGGAACCAAAAGATTTTGATAAAAGTACCCAGGCACTAGAGACGGTCTAAGGTGAAACACAGGGGAATACAATGACCTTATAGCTAACGTTCCGGACGTCAGTAGAACCTCTGTATCAATTAAAAAATACGTAATTTATAAGGGATATCTTTTTAATGTTTAACTCTTAGAAATCAAAACATGAAAATTTCAGAGTATGTTTGAGTTATTTACACTATATTTACAAATAGAAACGAAATTTTTGTGCATTTTTTGGGTGGGGAAAGTGTCATGGGCTACAAAGCAAGCAAAATTTGCAATAATTTCCTATCGATTAACACCACATGAACTTCATTTTAGACGAGAAAAATGGCATAAAAAAAAAGTTCGCTACAACAACCCTAACCGAAACTTATTTATTTACTGGCACACAACAGGTGAATTTAAACACAGTGCATATTTACACATACAAGGATACAACTAAGATTAAACGAAAAAATATAAATATAAAATAAACAATAATTTTAAAAAATACTACACTTAAAAGACCTTAATTTTGTATTTAAATTTAAAACATTTTTATTGCTACATCTAGTCTTAAGACTACCCAACAGTTTACACTTGACCTAAATTATTGCTCAGTTCTTAATTCTTAAATCTAATAATATGTCCATTGATGTGTATTAGTTTACTCTGTTTGTTTCACTCTCAAAGGCTATGACGATCGAGAAGTTTTTCGCCTTTAAACAATAATAAGGAAACAAAAATGTTGCACTGTCACTTCACTACTAACTCTGATGGTTTTGTTCATTTTAATCTTCTAACTAACTGCATCCCTATTGTCGAAAAGTTCAACTGTTTTCACATTCGGATAGTTATAAAATCGTTCCTCATGCTTCTTAAAACGACTTTTCTCAGCTACTCTACCTTTCTTTAGATCTCCTTGTATGTCTGTATTAGGTAGATATGATTTTTAACTACTTGTTTTAAAATACTTGTTCCTTAGTATTTTGATTTTAAACCATTTAATAATTTCAATATTGCTCAGTTTAAAGCAGCCTTATATAGTCTGACAGGTTTTAGAATCAATTTGAAGATTAAAAATTTCTTTTATAACAATAATTAGTATTTCCTCCCTACTAGCCAGATAAGTTTTCTGTATTTGATTTTCAGTTCCTTTTTCTTTTTCTTTTATGAGTGTTCTATTTCAACTTAACATCAAGATTCATTCCTAAGTATTTTGCCTCAATTAAAATGGTATTCTTTTTCAGTTTATTTCTATCGCATGCGTCTAGTTTTTGTACATGTAAAAATGATTTGTATTGTATTTTGTTCATTGACTCTAATTCTCCATTTAATTGTCCATTTTACAATTTTATTGCTGATTGGTCTTTTTCTGCTGCTTCTTCGAAACTGTTTCGTATATCTAAATTAGCTCTATCATCACCAAACGTGCTGTGGTATCTGGTTCTGGTATATTACATGTATATAGCAGATACAATATAGAGCCCAAAATACTACTTTGCAGTACACCTGCATTTATAGTTTTGATTCTTTATCATAGGATCTTAATTAAAAAGGAAAAACAAAATAAGTTCATTACAATATGGTTGTCGGTTAGTTTGAAATTATTATGTAACGGGGTTAAAAAATAATTATGAGTAGAGTAAAAAATATTTATTATTAAACTTATTTCATTAACAAGTCTTAACTGAAGCAACAATGGTGAGTTGCCTCAATGGATAAGGTATCTGGGACAACCCTACTTTACCTAGTAGCCGTGAGTTATCAACTAAACTGTGCAGCAACTTATGTAAATAAGATAAATGTCGTGAAATGTTAAAAGGATATACCATATTTTGCCTGAAATAAATAAATTGAAGTAATTTAAATTGGACAGTTTCAATCAATTTTCTGTTTCTATGGATTCTAAACTACTGAATTATATTCTATAAATGGACGAACTAACGAATTATACAAATAAACATATGAAAATATATATTTAAATAAATAAGAATGTCTAAATATAAATCCAAGGCATTTAAACGTAATATTAACGGTAAGTTTAATGTGAACATCGACTTTGAAAAGTAACAACCAAATCTTTTAAAGACTGTATTGTCAATTTAATAACCAAAATCTTTTTCGTCTTATTTGAATATATTTGCACTTCTGGATATTAAAAAGTAATTTATTCTCACTAAACCAGCTAAAAATATTATGAAGAACATCTTGAAATTGATTTGCATTTTTAAAAGATCTTACTGAGCTAAATAACTTTAAGTAATCAGTAAATAGTAAATACTCAGAAGAAGTAATACAGTTACTTAAATCGTTAATAAATATTAAAAATAACATTGGTCCTAAATAGAAACCTTGCGAGATTCCCGAGAAAACAGGAATTTCTTAAAATTTAATGTCCTAAAGCAGATATACTGTTGGCGATTATACAGAATTTTAAAAGATCAAATAAATCATTAGAACCTCCAAGAGCTGGAAATTTTTTAAGTAAATACATCGTCGCTGCCAAAACACTCCTTTACATTGCAGCCATTTAAAATAGAGACTTTATACAAAAAAAAATTGGCCAATAAATTTAAAGTTTTCCAAAATTATTTACAAAAAGAATACCAAAATTTGAATTGAAAACCCTCTCAGTCGCCAAAAATGTAACTAAACATTTATTTAACGTTGGGAACAAGTTGTAGGCCTACTCCACATGCCAGTTCCCTCCTAAATGGGTCAACGTTACATCTTTATTTCGAAATATAGTGTAGATAAACCAAAACATGTTTAAAAAAATTCAAGTTTTAATTTTTAACGGTTAAAATTTGATTATGGAGTAAAGAAATATTTCAAACAACCGGTGTACTTAAATGTTGAAATCCTCACTTCAACTATCCAAGCTTTCATGACCAATGGCACTAATTTCAGCTGTTTGTACTCAATATTGTAACATTCGGTTTTAATTGTTAAAATAATTTAAAATTAGAGTATCTATAACTTCTTTCAAATTTATTGTAGTTACCAATAAACATGAATTGATTAAGAAGAGAAAATCCAACGTAATTAAAAGCAAACCATTGTTGGCGTGTTATGTGCTGGAGGAATGTATCACACGCCGACGAACACACACAATAACATTTTTCTGGTCGTCACTAGATTCTAGCTAAATCATGACCGGTTTTTCAGGTTCGTTGGCCTGCACTAAGATTTAAGTAGTACTTTTTGTAATGGATAATAATTTAGTTTCTATTATAATGATTACGGTATGAGCGTGACGTGGACGGTTTAGAAAGCGGATTTCTTTGTGCAGTTTTCAGAAAATATTTACCTTATAGTGTTGGAGCAGTCGGTTTCACAGCACACTATATTATTAATTCAGTAGCGAACGTGATATATTCGGTAACTAGAATAGTTTTACACAAATTTGATCACTTCAACAAGTCGGGTAACATTGAAGGGTAAAATAGTAACAATTATATAGGTACTTACAATTTTATTTGTAACAAATGTTATACAAAATAATGGTAGAAATAAATGATAATATCATACAGTATCAAAGTTATTCGCTATGATAGATTATATACAGAGTGTTTCAAATAAAATTCTCTAAATTCAAGAATTTATATATCCGCGTCGAAATACAGCGGTTCCACTGGGAAGAAATACAATATCTCAATTTCGTATCCACGTTAAACTGTACTATATGTATTACAAATTAAAAATTATTATCCCATTTTGAAATCTATAAAATAAAAAATCTTAAGACCAGAGGTGCACTAACTCACAGGAACAACAATTGTTCAAACCGACAGATAACCGGAATCATATTAAAGTGTTTAAATTAACTTGCAGGATTGATCGTTGATCCAAATTAGAGAGGACCGAACTCTGTAAAAATTAACTTTATTCGAGAGTTTTAATCAATTATTGATATCAATAATAAATGTTAGAGTCGACAGACTCTATAAATTAATTATGTTCCTTTAGGTGTTTTAAAAAAGCTGCAGGAATGATAGTTGCTTAAGTTCTTATGAATCACTAGAGCACTGTGGTGAATATACAATGAAAGGAAATTCCCCAAAACCGCAATAAAATACTAACAACACAAAAACTGTATAGTTATGTTTATTCTACCTTATGTACATTTCAATAGCACTGCTATCATCTTTAGAGGTACAATACATACTCATTAAATAAATTACGAAGTGTTTAATTCGTTAAGAAAATGGAGGTTGTTCCAGATTATAGATCACCATATTTTATAAATAATTTACTTTATTTTAGTGTTTAACCAATTAAGAAGAATGGAGGTTGTTGCAGATTACAGATGACCAGATTTTATAAATAATGAACATTATTTTAAGTGTTTAACATATTAAGAAGAAACTATGTTGTGTCCAGATTACATATTTCCAGATTTTATAAATAATTTACTTTATTTTACATGTTTAACCCATTAAGAAGAATGGATGTTGTTCCAGATCACCAGATTATTTTTAATGTTTAGCCTATTAAGAAAAATCCATGTTGTGTCCAGATTACATATGACCAGATTTTATAAATACTTTACTTTATTTTAGTGTTTAACACATTAAGAAGAATGGAGGTTGTGTTCAGATAACAGATGATAAGATTATATAAATGATTTATTTTACATCAAGTATTTTATCAAAGTGACACGAATGGTAATTTTCCAGATTCCAGATAACAAAATTTTATAAATAACTTACTTTATTTTACTATACATTAGTTTAATGATTGGAGTATTTTAGAATAGATTGTTTGAATAAACATGAAAGTAATCAGAATATATTAGTGCTGGATAAGAAATTCTTAACTTAAGCTATACAACTTATGGTTGGTTTCATAGTTATTTGTCGCATAAGGAGCAGTTTATCTTAGTATGTGGAACTCGAAAACAAGTAGTATATACTAGCTTAAATTAGTACTTTAGGACCTCCTTTTAGTTTATATTAATAACATTTCTAAAATTCATATTCATGGGGAAATGATGTTTTATACTGATGTTGTTTTATATCTAGAAGATGATAATTGCAATGCAGTTTATGACAGACCAGCTGTAAATATATAGAATAACATTTGACCTACTCCTAACATATACAAAATCATATATTATAGTTTATAAAGGCAAAGTTCGAAAATCCATTTAGATATTCCGTAAAATTGGTTATATAGTTAATTTATATGAAATCATGTGTGTTTATTGTGTTTATGTTTAGTTTTTATTAGAAGGAGGTATAATTGTACAGGGTGGGTTTTATTTGTTTATATTGAAACTTTAATGACAACGCAGAAAGCTGTCATTAAAGCGACTTTAGGGGAAACCCGGTACTATCCTAAGAATAGCTTGTTCGATGATATTAATCTATTAACAATAAGACAACTATGTATGAGATAACTTCTATTATTTATTTATCAATTAGACCAGCTCAGATTGATGCAGAACGCGTTTTAAAATTAAAACATTTTCAAGTGCTAACTCTTGTTATATCTTACATATTTTATTTAACAACATGCCAAACCTATAAAAAATAATTTAACCCTATGTTTGTATGTAGAATAAAAGGGTCAAACGTATGGTAAAATCACACGACTTAGCATTTAGGGACAGTTATTTTTATAAAGTCGAAGTATTTTAAGCGTCAGTTTAAATAGTACAGACACGCGCGTGAAGTTATAAGTTGGTTTTATGGACCCTAATAAAGAAAAATTAATGAAAATGCAATTCATCTTTTAAATGCTATTGAATTGTTTGTCTCACATCTCACTAAAACTGTTTTTTAAAAATTATACTCTACGCATGTCTCATTGTCTGGTTAAATTAAGTTGTATTCGTTATACAAAAAACTATAATATATGATTTCGCACTGCAATTTATTTCAAATCCAAATAATTTTTTTCCAGATTTGTATGTCACGCTGTGTTCACGTTAAAGGTGGACATATTAATTTAGCAATTCAAATATACATACATATTCGTGATTAGAATAGCTTCTAGTTTTATTTGATACCCCATACATATATTTACAAAAGAAAAATTTCAACTCGATAGTTTTTGCTTCTTAAGTTCAAGGTCATTGCTTTTTTGTTACCGCTATATTTTTCTATATGTAGGACAATACAAAGAAAATAAATGCAAAGTTTTAAATGTACAGGTATTATCGTTTTGTCTGTGTAGACGGGTTGCGACTTACAGACAGACAGGTTCTTGGTTATAAGGGTCCTTGGTTTTTCTCAATGACTCTAAAAAAGTGTTAAGGAGTGGTTGTACCCAGTTGGCTTATTAAATCTACATATAGCTAGACATTTCTAGCCTTTTCGGCATTTTTTGGGGGTTTCAGATATTTAGATAGTTAGATTTTTTGGAGTTTCGTTTTTGGAGATGTTGAGCCAAGTGGTATTCATGTTGGTTTGCTTAAGTTTTTTGTGAACTCATTAAATTAAAAAATCAATTTTTAAATGTAAAGGTCTATACATACTTTATACGAATTTTATGATGATACAAAATATACAAACTTTCCTGTATGAAGTCAAGCTGCACCATTCCCATACACAGGCTCAGTGAGAATGATTTCTTATCTTTATAAATGGGAATATGTAAGGTGACTTTTATAAGGAAATAGATTTATTAAAGTTTAAAAATAATTTTCCGAGATTGCAGATGACCAGCCTCTATAAATAATGTACTTAGTTTTTAGTGTTCCATCCACCAGATAAGAGTTTTATTTGTTCCGGATTAAAAATAAGCTGACTCTATAAATAACCTACATTAATATATTCTTCTTTACCAACTGATAGGAGTGATATTTAGTCGACATTACATCAGACTCTTACACTGTAAACAATTTACTTTATTTGAATTGCTTTAACGAACTGATAAGAAGGATAGTGGTTCAAGACAAGAGATGACTAAACTCTTTAAATTATTTATTTTATTTGAATTGTTTTAACTAACTGATAAGAAGGATAATTGCTCAAGACAAGAGATGACTAAAGTCTTTAAATTATTTATTTTATTTGAATTGTTTTAACTAACTGATAAGAATGATAGTGGTTCAAGACGAGAGATGACTAAAGTCTTTAAATTATTTATTTTATTTGAATTGTTTTAACTAACTGATAAGAATGATAGTGGTTCAAGACGAGAGATGACTAAACTCTTTAAATTATTTACTTTATTTGAATTTTTTTAACTAACTGATAAGAATGATAGTGGTTCAAGACGAGAGATGACTAAAGTCTTTAAATTATTTATTTTATTTGAATTGTTTTAACTAACTGATAAGAATGATAGTGGTTCAAGACGAGAGATGACTAAAGTCTTTAAATTATTTATTTTATTTGAATTGTTTTAACTAACTGATAAGAAGGATAATTGCTCAAGACAAGAGATGACTAAAGTCTTTAAATTATTTATTTTATTTGAATTGTTTTAACTAACTGATAAGAAGGATAATTGCTCAAGACAAGAGATGACTAAAGTCTTTAAATTATTTATTTTATTTGAATTGTTTTAACTAACTGATAAGAATGATAGTGGTTCAAGACGAGAGATGACTAAACTCTTTAAATTATTTACTTTATTTGAATTTTTTTAACTAACTGATAAGAATGATAGTGGTTCAAGACGAGAGATGACTAAAGTCTTTAAATTATTTATTTTATTTGAATTGTTTTAACTAACTGATAAGAATGATAGTGGTTCAAGACGAGAGATGACTAAACTCTTTAAATTATTTATTTTATTTGAATTGTTTTAACAAACTGATAAGAATGATAGTGGCTCAAGACGAGAGATGACTAAACTTTATAAATTGTTTACTTTATTTGAATTGTTTTAACTAACTGATAAAAATGATAATTGTTCAAGACGAGAGATGACTAAAATCTTTAAATAGTTTACTTAATTTTAAGTTTTTTAAACCCAGTGGTAAGAATAATTGTACAAGACGAGAGATGGTTAAAGTTCTTAAATTATTACTTTACTTTAATTGTTTTAACTAACTGATAAAAATGATAGTGGTTCAAGACGAGAGATGACTAAATTCTTTAAATAATTTACCTAATTTTAAGTGCTTCAAACCAACTGATAGGAATAATTATTGTTCAAGACGAGAGATGGCAGAATTGTTTAAATGATTTACTTTATTTTAAATTTTAATTGTTTTAACCAACTGATAAGTGTGAGAGTGGTTAAAGACAAGAGACGCCTAAACTCTTTAAATAATTTACTTTATTTTATGTGTTATAAACCAATTGATAGGAACAATAGTTGTTCAAGATTGCAGATGACACGGTGTTTGTAAATAATTGGCTCGATTTGAAGAGTGTTAAATTAATGCTAGGAACATAAAGAAGCTGTGGAAAATACTTTCAAATTTTGAACAAAATCGAGTTAATGTGTTTTTTTTTTAACCTGTGTTTACGGACACTTTATATAAAAATAAATTTGTCAACTGAGGAACGTCTTCCTCTTTGGATATAGAATACTGAATAATGTTTTTTCTCAAGAATTGGTTTATTTATTTCTTTTGAACGCTTGTTCAGTTAGCATTTTTGCCAACAAGACCAGGAATATAATTAGATTATACATATTATTAATATGGTTTAATCGGACATTTGCCATTGTTCGTGTATATCAAAACTAATATCATCCTCTGTTATCAAGTGATAAACGTAGAGCATAAAAGTGAAAAACACCAACATAGCTTAAAGCTATGTTGAAAAATATATCTAAATCTATAACCTAAGAATGGAATCTATGTCTAAAGACTATACTACACAAAGAATGGAAAACAACTGAAAAGGGTGGTACCAAAAGAAAGTGCTGTGTCTAAATAGTTTTTTCTGATTGCGTTTGTAGTCTTAGTTTGTACTGCTCAGGCCTAACTTTAGGGTTCCTTTCTTAGATAATAGATTTAGATTTAGTTTGCAACACGGCCCTTACGTTACGGCAACGTTGATGTTTTACACTTTTTATGCTCCAAGTTTATCACTTGATAACAGAAGTTATTTTATACTCCCAAACCGTCGTGCAATATTTTGTATATACATAAATGACGACAAATGTCTGATTAAATCATATTAATAATATGAACAATCCATCATTATCAAATAACTTTAACCCAAAATTGTACATGTGTTTATTATTTACTTCAAACCAACTTCAGCATATTCAATTATATTCTATTCTTTAGGATTGATTATATACAATGAACTGTAAAATTAAATAAACAGAGAAAATATAAGTCCGGATATCTATTTGATAAGGGCCTGTAGACTGGAATTTATCTATATCAGCCCACTCTAGGAGTTCCGGTCATCTGGTTTCTTATTACATAACATATATGTATTTTTTTTAAAGATCAACAATCTTAAAATAAAGTTAACTATTTACAGACCCATTATTTTACAAACGGCGGGGAAGGAGAAGACGAAGTAGTTCATAAAATATTAAGCAAAAAGATGAAATTTAAGTAAGTGTTTTGTTATATTATTTTACACACTATATAAGTAAAAAAAAAAAAATTAATTATTATCTTAATTTACACAATATATCTGCAAAAATAGATGTATCATGAGAAAACATATTTATCTTGAAATATTTCTCTACAGGTGTTATTTCAATCTTCAACTTTTTTTTTTAAGTTTTATTATTCCGTTTTTCGCCAGTAATAATATTTTATAAAAAAAAATACAAAATTGACTGTCTATAGAAAAATACGTGAAAATAAAATAATCATTAAAATTTCAAAAATAGATTTGTTTAAATATTTTTTAAATTATTTTATTCGATTATTGAGCCAATACAATCAGTGCAGTACAATAATTTTAAATTGACGAGTTAAAAAAATAGCACTTTTTTCGTTAACAATTCAGTTGTTGGAAAAAATAATATGAGAGATATCGAGATTTTATTGCATATTTGTATTTAGACAAAGTGTAATTTCCATAATAACAGTTCTGTTAAAAACAAAATTATAGTTTTTTTCCAACATGGTGACAACAAATAAATGATTTCTGGTTTTCAGGAGATTTTAAATAATTTTATTAGCAATATATTTTTAATGAAACTTCCAGAAAAAGTTATTCCACATAAACTAAAAAATATCCATTTTTCGATGGTTTTGAATTTGTTTACAAAGGCGCCTGAAAAAGTTACCAAAATATAGGGTACTATTCTACAACCTCTGACATGTGCATTCCAAAGTCAAAACGCTATATAAAACACTTTCGTCGGACTCGTATCAAATTTGTAACATGTTTTCAACAAAAAGATACTCCTATTCAACAAATTTAATAAATGGTGTGCAAACTTTATAATAAAAATAGGTTTAAAAGTAATAAACACAGTTTTTGAAATGCATTATTTTTTGTAAGTGTGTTAGGAGGTTATTATCTTTGAATTTCCTTGTATTTTGGTAGATTAGCTTTTGCAATTCACCAGTAGGAACAGTAGGATTACCAATATTTTATTGAAGTGGGTAGAAATCATTTTGTTAAATTTAATACTTAATGACGGCATTAATCCTCTTCTTCACCAATAACTTTCGACCAGCACACATCATTCGATTTCGTCGGTCATTTTTAATCAGCCATCTTCAATTAAATTTTATTTTTTATTTATTTTTATTCCTTTATGTTTAAAGTTGAAAAACCTCTCGGTCATCATCGCGTTATAAATAAAGGTAGTTTCTAGAAAGGCCGAACATAAAATAAAACTCCTAGCTCTGGATTACTCTAATAACATCAGGGTAAGAATAAAATAGACGTTGGTTAGGTTAGGTTAGGAAAACTTAACCTAACCTAAGACTATAAGTAAAAAGTGCATATACAGCTAGGTCCCATGAGATTACTACTAAAAAGTGAGCGCCCAAGAGTATTGTTGTTTTAAATAACAAGGATGTCATAATATGACACAGGTTTGATGCATTTTAATTCTGAAAACACTGGTGTAAACAAAATATGTCTCTTGCCGTTACCGTATTTTTTCTAAATAGCATTTTGACCATTTGAACGTGAAAAAGCGTAACATTTAAACTGTAATTATTTACTTACTTGCAATTTTAAATGTTTTATTTTTCTACCTACTTATGGTACTTTTTTGTGATTTAAGTTTGCTTATATTGTCAAATCTATTTATTAAATATTTAGGAATTAATAAGAGATAGTTTAACCTCTAATTGTACAATCGCATTGAACAGAACTGCACTGGGATTTAAATACAGTAGATTGTATTGGTTATAGGGCAGAATACTAATTTTTTGTTAATTTACAACAAATTTCTCATATACAAGCCAATATTAAAACCCGTCTGGATATATTAAATACAGCTTTGGGGTTGTACCAGTAAGCCAAATAAATGCTGAGATTTTTCAAAGGTTGTAGAATAAAGTCTTGAGGAACATGGTCAATCCACCTCGGTTTATCAGGGATGCTGACCTCCGTACAGACCAAGATGGAAACTGCAAACAACGAAATAAGAGAGTTCGTCAATAACATGAGGAGAGGCTCCATCGACACAACATAGAGGCAACTGCTAGACAACAGTGGTGATATGGTGCGAAAACTGAAAAGAAGGAAAACATTTGATTTAACATAACAGCCATTAGTGGTGTGTGTTCTTCGATTATAAAGAGTGATTCGGAACTGCACTGTAATCTCTCAGAAAATGATTCTATTTGCTAAAAATAAGATAAAAAGTTTATATAAACATTGCTATGTAAACGCTTTGTTTCCCGATTGTCGGCCATTTTGTGTGTATTTTTTTTAAACGTTGTATCCTTGGAAGTAGAAAGACATTTAGTGAAGATTTGATATTCGCATTATTTATGTAACCTTTTACCAGTATAACAGGAAACCAAGATTTTAATTTGTACATTTTCAAAATGTATTGTATAATATCTCGAAAAGCAACAGTTTTTATCTTTTAACGAAAAACAAAATCCTTTTTTTCCCTTTTTTTTATCTCAAAAGATAACCGATATCTAAAAAAACCTAAAAATTTATTTTTTTGGTAATTGTCTACACACCCAAGAATAGACTAAAAACAAAACCGATAATTTTTATCTCCAAATATTTTTTTTTAATGTTAGACCTTAAGAATCAAATAAGGAATTTATGAAAGTTGAATCGTATTTGTTTTATTATGTTTTTCGACTACATTTTTGGGGCTTGCTCAAAAACTTCAAAAGATATGGATCTAGAACCTATTTTTTACAATTTGCAGGTCACAAAACGTATACCACCACCAAATTTGCGTCGTAATTTATGCCCGGGAAATTCAATATGGCCGCAGATATCCTGGTTAAATCTTTTGCTAGCCGTAACTCGCTAACGAAGGGTATATGAACATTTTATCATGTTTTTAACAATAGAATTATTTCTCGAGAGATTGTCATACAGTTCCGACTCACCCTGTATATTTTATATTTAAATTCGTAGAGACGCTGGACTTTTAGTAATTTAGGTCAGATAAATATTACATATTCCTCTTAAAGACTAGATTGTAATAAAAAAAATCAGGAAGTTCAACTCCAATCTACATACAAAATTTACCAGACTTTTGCCTCATCCAAATAAACTGCCAAAAACATTCCACAAATTTTCTCACTCAGCCATCAACAAAACCAAATAATCATCAGCAAAACTAGTCGTCAGCAAATTTGTCAATCCGGTAATTGTCACTGGAAAAGTAAAATGAACCATGGATGCAACCTCAATAAAAATTATATACTCAAATAAGAACCTAAACAAGGTTCACTTTTGTTTTTTGCCACTTTACTTTTCACATATTCCACATGGGTTTGGGACATTAATATTGGCATTTTACACACTTGTTTACTCTTCACATTTTACACACTTGTTTACTCTTCAAATTTTACACATTGGTTTGGGACATTAATATTGGCATTTTACACACTTGTTTACTCTTCATATTTTACAAACGGGTTTTGGAACAATAATTTTCACTTTATACACAAGTTTAGGATATTAATCTTCACATTGCACTAACTTTTGAATAAAACGGTGGAGCCGATTTTGAGAAATTAAAAATTTTATAACAGACCCATGACAGATGTTTTAAATGTTTTATCTATAACTCACGAGCCGGTATTTTTGGAGAGATGGCAAACAATATGTGTGTCTGGATTCACTTAAGCAACAGTTTATCAATTCGTTATAGCCGATTTTGTGTTTTTTTAGCTTCAAATTTTTAGTTATAAAAAAAGGAATACAAGTCCTAAGATATAACCCGTATACCAAATTTGATTCAAATCTGTCTACGCGTTTAGGCTTCAAACAAGTTATTTTGATTGTGTGAATAAGTTATTACGCAATCAAAATACCTTATTTTATTGCATAATTTTTCATTAATTCTAATGAAAGATCTAAACTTTTGTACCGTAAATGTAATAGTACCGTGCTTTTTTACCTTTCTCAAATGATACATAAGTAGTTTTCATGAGGTTACAGCCATCGATTAAGTGACCGCAGTCTTGGATTGACTCATTGGATTTTTATGGTTGACGAACGTCTTCGTGCCGTTGAGTAGACCAATATGTGAGTGTTCAATAGTACAGAGTTAATACACTTAGTACTGGTGAGTACTTTTGTATAAATACTAATGACAAATTCCAGTTCAATGTTCTCTAAGACTGTGTTTCATCAAAATCGATTAAGAAACATAAAAGCTTAAAATATTTTGCTTCATTTCGAATTTTTTGAACGAATATTAGAATGGAAAGGAAGGTAAACATATACAAAATATAATTTTATAATTTTGTGTGTTTTATTCTGATTAAACCACTTGGGATGCTAGCTCCTAAATTTTTTGGTGTTTACCAATACGAAGGTTTGGGAAAGAGCTTTCGAAGGTTTCCTAATTAACAAAGCAATTCACGCATAGTGGATTCTATTGTTTCAATCCGGAAACTACAGTATGTTACTTTAAGTATAGACAGGCTGCCAAAAACAAGAGACTTGAGATGTCAGACTGGTTTGGGTCATTAATCTACACATTTTACTAAAATTTGAACGAAATCGGTAATGCCAAGCTTATAACGACCTAATAACAGATTTAGAATTTTTTACCGATAACTGAAGAACCGGAATTTTTGAAGTTTTTTTAGTCCTTAGAGGCTAAACACGAAATCGTTAAGGACGATTTTGAGAAAATTGTAATTTTGAGTTTGTTTATTATGGCAACTACTCCCAAATTACAAAATTCTTGATATAACCAAAATATACCCACATAACAAATTTTATTAAAATCGGTTCACGCGTTTGTGCTATAGAGACAAACAGACAGGCAGACAGACATAGATATGAGATTCCAAAAAACACTTTTTTTTATTCAGAGGTCTTCAAAACAAATATATCCACAAAAACTCAACATTCATTATTTGACCCATCACAAAACTTTTTCTATTTGTGTGAAAGTACAAATGAATGACTACTCTTAATGAAGAAGATCAACTTTTAGTATTATCATGTGACTCCAGGAATATTGCTAGAATCTGGTATCATGCACACGCATCATAACCTGTGATTTATAAAATAGATATAATTAACTTGATATATTTATAGATCTTTACTTGCCTGAGTTATCTTATATAAACGATTAAAGTTTACAGCTGTTTCGCCTATTTGTCAGGCATCATCAGAACATGTAGAACACTTATCACATTACAATGTATTAAAATAATTTTAAGAAACACACATTTAGAAATTACATTTAAACCTAATGAAAAATATTTTTTTAATACTATATTAATTTTGTGTCACAGTGAGTGACCGTCCACTTTCATATTGTTTACTGAATGTCTGTTCATTCAAATTGTTAAATCGGAGGCTGTTGGTGGGGGTATCATATCTATTAGATCAAAGATTATGTAACTTGAAGCTGTGTTTGCTCATTCAGTATGTTTCCTTTCTCACTCTTGCAATTACTGTAGATTTGGTAGGCCTACAAAGTGTTAATTTTTCGTCCTTTATCACAGAAGTGCAGGATTTCCACGTCGGTGTTTATGTCAGTGTATGTGTGATCATCATTCATAATATTTTCCGCAAAGTTGAATTTGGTGCTGGATATGATTTTACTGGATGGTAGATGTTCACAGAATTTTTGACGGAAAAGTCGTCCTGCCTGTCCAATGTAGTTTTTGGGACAATCATTGATCTTACATTCCCCGGTCTTGTCATATTTGTTGGTGGTGGTACTTGTTGGCGTTATTAATATTTTAAGGTTGTTGGTAGTTCTGTATGCCAGATTACCCCCTTTTTTAAATGTGTTTTGATTTGGAAATTTAAGTTATTGTCATACTTGATTACTATATAAGGGTATTTTTTAACATGTCAACGTTATTAATTTACTTTTTCTTTTTGTTGTTGATGTGTTTTTATTCAGTTTGTCAATGATTGTCGCGTCATAGCCATTAGCTAAGGCTGTGTATTTTATGTTATTTAGTTCATTGTGGTATGTTTTCGAATTCAAAGGAACCTTGTTGAGACGATGTATTAGGCTGTGGAATGGAGCTAGTTTATAGGACATGGGGTGGTCAAAACTGAAATGGATGGTTTGGTCAGTTTGGCTGGGTTTTCTATATATGTCATATGAGTGGATGTTACTGCTTTTGTGAATAGTGGGGTCCAGGAAATTAAGGTTGTAGTTGTTTTTGAATTCTATAGTAAATTTTATTCTCGGATGTATGGTGTATGAGGTATTTGGCAAATATTTCCACTTGTCGTTGATTGCCTTTAAATAAACATATTATATCGTCAACGTATCGAATTGCTCAGGCAAGTAAAAGATCTATAAATATAGGCAATAAATATTTTATAGTAGCAATGAGTACGGTTACACCAACATAAATGGATAATTTACTTGTTGCTCTATTCTAAGACTTGCCTTTGTGAATTTATATTTTTGGGCCTTGTCCATATTAAAAGAATATACAGATCGTCAAACGTATACACAGTTTGAACAGTTACATTTTATCAATGAAAACCAAAGGATACTTGACTCTTGCAATGTTCTGTACCTTAAACCTATAAATGTTCAAAATGACTACCATTAATTGTAATACCAACGGTTTAATACAGAGGGACAAACTAACTGTATTGTAGCTAAAGAAATAGTATTAACTGGATTTTCGATCTGCTGTCTCAGCTCCTGCAGTGTCCTTGGTTTTTACCATACATAGTGTCTTTTAAAACATCCCAAAGGTAACAATCCATGGATGTTAAGTCTGTAGATAGCGCCGGGAACTCCGAAGCACTTCATCTTCGTCTATCCATCGTTCAGGAAAGATGTCAAGAAATCCCGTCACGTCACGATGATAGTAGGGTGAAGCCCCATTTTGCTGATACAGTAGTACACTTCTTGATCGACTTAGAGGTTATCTAAAACAGGAATAATGCTGTTTTGTAACATCTGTAAGGGATGCCGGTGACAATACCTCTTGAAGATAGACCACACCATACCGTGAAATTTACGGGTTTGTGTTCAATTACGTGTGGATTTACGTTAGCCCAGTAAACACAGATAAGCATATTGATTGTTCCATTAAGTTTAAATGTGGCTTCATCCGACCAAACAATTAAATCTTCAAACCCTTCACTTGTCCCGATACCATTCACAAAACTCTACTCTCCTGTCCGGATCGTACTCATTTAATGCATGTGGAAGTCGTGGATGTACTGCCTCTACTTGGAAAATTCTATGAACACTGTCTTTTTAATGATAGTTTCATGAAAAAAATTGCCTGTGAGATTTCTTTGGGGACGTTTAAAGGTCTACAATATTAAAGCGGCATTTTCATTACTCTTCGAGGTTTTCTTCATCCAGACCGTCCTTTGTTTACATTTTCCACTGTTTCACCGGCTTCAAACTTGTCACGAATTCTGGAAAATATTTTTCTCGTTGGTGGTGGTGTTCAAAATTCAATTTACCAACGTCTTTGAACTTCTTTAACATTCTCAGCCTCCATTAACACTTCAAATCCACTTACTTTTGTAAAAATAAAACTGAACTTCTGCCATGTTTATTACGGAATAGGTAACAGAAATGACAACAAAGAGTTGCATCAATGAAAACAGATGTTTTCAAATATCAGTTGATTTGGTTTTGCCATTTTTATCGATGTTCGTTTCTTAGCAACCATCATTCAAATAGTGTATACATTTTTGAGACACTGTAAACTAAATGTGGATTTAAATTAAGGAAACAATTTTTATCTACAAAATAGCTAAGAATCTTTTTCTTGTATTTAATGGTTAGTGTAAATACTAAATTTATTACAATAGTAAAAATATATCTACCTTTAGAGTTCTCTGTAGTTATTAAAAAAACTAACGTGTTGTGTTTTTATGTCATTTATTTCAATGTGTTAACTACCTCATTTGAGTGATTCAGTATTCATCTGATGATGGAATAGAAATCTCGAAACGCGTAATATTTAAAAGAACAAAAGTTGTTCCAAATTCATTAAGCTAAAAAAAAAATTAAATTTTAAAACCATTTTAATTTCGTAGGGCTATATGTTACAGATCTTAAAACCAATAAATAAAAAGGTCTTCTTAAAACAAAATTGGTTTACCATTGGTTTTCTTATACTTATTGTGGCAGTATATACCCCTGTTGAATAGTAATTTTGAATGTCCGAATTGTCACATCACATCGAAAAATCCTAAGGACTTTGTGGACAAACAATTGTTCGATTGTTTAAACAGTGCAAATTAAAGATGTCTCTTATTCTTAAATAATAAAGGAATCCGATTTGAAGCTCAAAATAAATTCTTTCGAACCACGGAAAATTGACATCTGACCCCTAAACTGACTTGGGGGAATAATGAATTCTGTAAATTTAAATAAATATAATATTACTGACCAATTGCTAAATAAGGCTTTAAAAAGTTAAAAGAGTGGTATGTGTAATGATTCATTAAATGTATTTTAAAATAATTTGCAAGACTTATTAACAGCGTGGAAGGAATGTACAACAGCCGAAGGTTGGGGAAAATCGTCGATATAGAACTATTAGACCTGGAGAGCTGAATTTCGTTCACAAGTGATTTTTTTCCTTTTTATTTAAAGGCGAAATACCTATCGATCTTCATCACAATATAAAAAAAACAAGAAAAAGACATGAACTATAAATCTATAAAAGTCTTATTCTATTAATTCATTGAAAACTATAACAGTCCTATTATATTAATTGTTTCAAAACTATAACAGTACTCTCCTATAATTCATTAAAAATATAACAGTCCTCTACTGTTAATTTCTTGAAAACTATAACAATCCTCTTCTATTAATTTTATCAAAATTATAACAGTCCTCTTCTCTTAATTCTTTCAAAACTATAACAATCCTCTTCTATTAACTATTTCAAAGCTATAACAGTCCTCTTCTATTAATTCTTCCAAAACCTTAACAGTACTCTTCTATTATTTGTTCTAAAACTATAACAGTCCTCTTCTACTAATTATTTCAAAACTATAACAGTCCTCTTCTCTTAAATCTTTCAAAACTATAACAGTCGTCATTTATTAATTCTTTGAAAACTATCCTGCTTTATTAACTCTTTTTAAACTATAACAGCCCTCTTCAATAATTCATTCAAAACTATAACAGTTATCCTCTATTAATCCCTTCGAAACTATAACAGTCCTCTTCTATTATAAATTTATTCCAAAGGTATAAGAGTCCTTCTATTATTTCCTCTAAAACTATAACATTTCTCTTCTATTAATTCCTCCAAATCTAAGACAGTCCCCTTCTATTATTTATTCCAAAACTATAACAGTTCCTTTTTATTATTTATTCCAAAACAATGAATCCCTTATTTTATTTACTCCAACAATTATAACAGTCATCCTGTTAATTCCTATAAATATAAAACAGTCCTCCTCTATTATATCCTTAAAAACTATAACAGTCCTTCTATTAACTCCTCTAAATAAAAAACAGTCATTTTCTTTCTTATAATTTCTCAAAAATAAATGACCTCCACTATTATTTTCTCCAAAACAAAATCAGTCTTCCACTATTATATCTTTCAAAACTATTACGGTCATAACGTTAGCTTGCCCTGATTACTTAACAATCAAAATACAAATAACAATTAAGCATAATTTTAACCATTGCTAACAATATAATATAAAATAACAAACATAAATTTGTAAATAATACCTGTCAAACTGTTACATAATACACACAAAGAAGATAACAACAATAATAATAAATGCAAATACAATTAAGAAAATTGTAAAATTAAAATTAATCTTTCTGCTTTAATAAAGAAAAAAATAATACATCTCAACATAAACAATTAATAAACATATCAAGAACATATACGTATGCTGTAAGAAACAAATGTTCAAAAACATTTACGAAAACCAAACAGAATAAAAACTAATTCATCACAATGCTCTCCGACCAGTTTCTTGACCTAACCCAATAAAGACAAGTCAGTACGGTTGTACAGGATCGTACATCCTCACCTTAACCCTGTTCTCAAGCGAGTTTTGCGTTTTTTGCCCGGACAGCCGCAAGACATGCTGTGCGGCGCATTCGCGGTGTACACTTAGGTCAAAAACACATTAAACAGGTCCCGGCTGGATCCGCGTCCCTCACTTTCAATCCTTCCTTTGTTTACTACTTTCTACGCCTTCTTTCTGCGGTTTTTCTAGGAGATTTCGTCATTTTCGATTAATAGGCATAGAGCATTCGCATTTATTGAATTCAGAATACACTTTAACATTACGATAATTGACATCATACATATTTCTAAACAAACAAAACATATTTCTAAAAACAAACAGAACAATAATTAATAAAAAATAATACAAATATTTAATTGTATTAACAGCAGAATAGTATTGAATTTGTAAATAAATTCTTCACCAATGTCAATAAATGTTGAGAGGATATGTAAACCGGGGTTTTTTTTTTAAATAGAACAATATAACAGATATATTTAATTTTATAACTACCAGAATAATATAGCATTTGTAAATAAATTGTTCGTCAATGTCAACAAATGTTGAAACGACACGCAAACCGTCTTTCTTGAATAGAACAATATAATTAATACAAATAATACAAATATTTAGTTGTATTAACACTAGAATAGTATAGAATTTTAAATAAATTGTTCATCAATGTCAAAAAATGTTGAGAGAATAAGTAAACCGGGTTTTCTGGAAAAACACAATAATTAATAAAAAATAATACAAATATTTAATTATTTTAACACCAGAATAGAATAGAATTTGTAAATAAATTGTTCATCAATATCAATCAAAGTCGAGAGAACTAAATCGGGTTTTCTTGAATTAATAAAAAAATTTTAAATAAATTGTTTGTCAATCTCAATAAATGTTGGAAAGACACGTAAACCGGCAGTCTGGAATAGAACAGTAAAAAAAATAAAATAATAATAATAATAAATAAATATTGCAAATATTTAATGCTAATAAACCCAAAATAGTATTGAATTTTTAAATAAAGTTTTCATTAATGTCAACTAATATTGAGAGTGTAGGTAAACCACATTTCTGGAATAGAACTACGGAAATGTGGTTGGTTACATTGGGTTTCAATACGTAGAACCAAGAGAAAACAGGACTAGCTGAGAATTGGAATCGACACCCTAAGTCACTACCACAACCCATAAAACGCAGGACTATCTGAGAATTGGCATTCATTTATTCATTTCCTCAGATCTAGCCAGTGAATTGCTCTGTCTAAGAAATGCAGGACTATATTATAAGGATTATCCTCAACCTTCTAAGATAAAAACCAAACAAAAAAAAACGTGTCATTAAACGGGAACCTTGAAATATAAACATTGGCATTCTTATTATTATACATTTTTCGGACATTTGCCATCATTTGTGTGTTAAAAATCAAATCACGACGTTTCGGGAATAAGAATCAATTCCGTTATCAAGTGACTAAAAACTAAAGAAACATGAAACTAGAAACTAAGCCTATGTGAGAAGTAAAATTAAATAAGAATACCACCAACTTTAATATCTAAGCATGCACCTCAGAGCTGAAACTGAGAAGTCAAAAAACACAATCACGGTAAACACACAACTAACGGCAAGTACGTGTTGTTCTCTGTTTGAAGTTATTTGTTAATGATGGAAGTTCAATTTTATTATTATACATTTTTCGGACATTTGCTATCATTTGTGTGTTAAAAATCAAAACACGACGTTTCGGGAATAAGAATCAATTCCCGTTATCAAGTGACTAAAAACTAAAGAAACATGAAACTGGAAACTAAGCCTATGTAAGAAGTAAAATTAAATAAGAATACCACCAACCTTAATATCTAAGCATGCATCTCGGAGCTAAAACTGAGAAGTAAAAAACACAATCACGGTAACACACAACTAACGTCAAATACGTGTTGTTGATACGTGTTTTGATTTTTAACACACAAATGATGGCAAATGTCCGAAAAATGTATAATAATAAAATTGAACTTCCATCATTAACAAATAACTTCAAACAGAGAATTGGCATTCTATCTCTTAATATGTGCTACTGACTTGGTCTTAACAAGGCAAGCAAAACTATCTAAAAATTGTCTTCCATGGTCCGAAGATTGTGTCAGTGATTTGGATTTAATAGGGAATGCAGAGCTATCAAAAATTTAATATTCACAATTTAAGATCAAGTCAGTGACATGGTAGTAGAAGGGAATGCGAAATATCTCAAAATTTGCACACTTCTTCTAAGATCTTAAGAGTGACTTGGTTTTAAAAGGGAAAGCAGACCTATCTAAAAACTGGCATTCTTTATCTGTAAACGTGCCAGTGACTTTACCTTAACAGGACACGCAGATCTATCTAAAAATTTGCCTTAATTGTTTAAGTTAATTGCCAGTGACTTGTCTTCTTTAGAAGAGGTCGCAGAACAGTCTGAAAATTGACCTCCACTGTCTAAGATCATGAAAGTGACGTGGCATTTAAAGATAAACCAGAAATATCTCAAAATTGGCAATCATTCTATAAGATCTGGCCAGTTACTGGCTGTAGCTATGAAACTATCTGAGAATTATTAACCACTCACTAAGATCGTGCCTGTGACAGCACACATAAAAAAAGGGACAGTAGAGGTGTCGAAAAATTATCATTCAGTCTTGCGATTTACCTTCATTGTCTCTGATGAAAGTCCTTAAAGTTAACGCAGAACTATCTAAACGCTTATTATTTATCAATTGACCTTAACTCTGTAAGATCGTGCGGTGACTTGGCCTTAACAGGAAACACTGAAATATCTAAGAATTGATTTTTACACTTTAAAATCGTATGGTGCCATGGTCTGAGAATTGGCCTTCACCTGTTATGATCTTACACTTATAAGATCTTGCCAGTAACTTGGTTTTAGCAGGGATTTCGGGTTCATCTAAAAACGATCGTGCCAATACTTAGTCTACAGTGAAAACAAAATTATCTGAGACTTGGTCTCCACTCTCTGAAATCATTAAAATGACTAAAAGTCAAGACTATATATATATATATATATATATATAAAAGTCCTTCATATATCTTGAGTAAGATCGTGTCTGTGATTTGTGTTAGAAAGTAACACAAAAAATACTATATAAATGGTATTCACTGTCTCTTTCATTGTAATGGGTACTTGCCGTTTTAAGGAAAGAAGATATATTTGAGAATTGACCTTCGTTCTCTAAGTTTGTGCCAGTAACTGCCCCTAGCTAAAACACCAAGAACTAGCTGAGAATTATCCATCACAATTTATGATCGTACCAGGATGTTGGTCTTAACAGGGAACGCAGAATATTCTAAAAAATATTCCACTCTCAAATTGAATGTCATTAAGAGGCTGTAGCTAGGAAAAGAGAAGTATTTGAGAATTGGCCATCACTCTTTTAGATCGTGCCAGTGACTTCGTCTTATCGTCTTAGCATGGAACGGAGAACTACTTAATAACTGACCTTCACTCAATAAGTTCTTGCGGTGACTTAATATCCCTGCAAGAAACGCAGAACTATTTAAGAATTGGCCTCCATTTTTAAAGTTCGTGGCAATCACCTGGCATTAAAGGGAATTACATGTATATCGCGGAATTATTGCTTAGTATCAATATCGCATCTCTGACAGCATTGCCAGGTAACTCTGTGTTACATACAATTATCACATCAGTTTCTCAGATCCTGGTACTGACTTCGTATCAGTTGATGAACTCCAAGAGATTAGCCAATATTTTCTAATGTCAGACTAGTCTCTTAGCCTGAGCAGGGAATGTAGGATGATCTAAGAATTAGTATAAACTGTCGTGGGTCATTGAACTAGTAAAGAAATTGTTGCCACTATAAAAGATTACACTGGAGTCCTCGGAGGTATTCTAGAACACTCCGGTAGACGGCGTCTGCGTAAATATAGTCACAGTGACTTAGCCTTAAAGGGTAACGCAGATCTACATAATAATAGGTCGTCACTAACTAAGATAACACTAGTAACTTAATAACTGTCTAAAAATTGGTTCTCACTCTCTAAGATCGTACGGTAACATGGCCTTAAGTGGGAACGTAAGATAATCTAAGAATTAAGAATTGGCCTCCACGTTCTAAGACCTTACTAGTGATTTGGCTTTAGCAGGGAAAGAAGACAAATCTGAGTATTCTTATTCACTCTGTAAAATCGTGAGAGTCACTTAGCCCTAGTAGCAATTGGAGTACTATCTAAGAATTGGATTCCACTGTATTAAGATGGTGCAAGTGACATGGCCTTATAGAGAAAGCAGAATTAACAGAGAACTGACATCCACTGTAAATGGTATTAAATAAATTAAAATTCTGCATTAGAAACATTATAAAATAGTAGTAAAATTATTAAACAAATCTAAGGGGAAAATTAAAACATTGTAAAATGCCACTATCATTTTTAAATAACTTAAAAAACTTCCTAAAATACCACTAAACGTATTTAATAAATTGATGTAGTACATTAAAAACATTATATAGTTTATTCAATATATAATAAATTAGTTAAAAATGAATCTAAATAATAAAATTAAAACACAGCAAAATAGCTGTGTTAAGCTACTTAAATTAAATAGCTCTATTTAATTAAATAACTTTATTATTTGACTTAAGTAAATTAATAAATTATTAATAACTTTAAGTAGAATCTTAAAAATATTGTTACGTGACACCAAAAGTATTACATTAACCTAAGTTGTATATTTAATACATTGTAAAATGCAACTAAAATTATTTAAAAACTTTAATTTGAACACTCAAACCTTTAAAAAATGGCATTAAAAGTACATCCAACAAATGGAGAAATTTCACTTTAATTATTAAATATAGCTACGTAATAAATTCAAAACATTGTAAAATTGTAATAAATATTATGATGTAAATCTAATTATAACATTCATAACATTATACAATAGCTATTAGAGTATATTAAAAATCCAAGTTGTCTATTTAAAGAAATTTTGTAATATCACTAAAATTATTTTAATACTCTAAATAGTAAATTTAAAACATTGTAAATGCCACTAAAAGTATTATACATTTGTAAGTAGTACATTAAAATATTGAAAATGGTACCAATAATATTAAATTAATATTAGTAAAACCATCAAAACGTTTTACAAGAGCACTTAAACTATTGAATAAATTGAAGTAGTACTTTCAAAATATTGTAAAACGAAACTAAAAGTTAAAAAAAAAAAAAAAAAAAATTCTCAGTCTTATGTTTAAAATGTGGCAAAATAGCACTGAAATTATTAAATTTAACATTCCAACGATTGTAATATTATTAAATAAATCCATATAATTCATTCAACACATTGAAAATGGTACAAAAATTATTAAATTTTTATAAGTAGTATATGCAAAACCTTGTGAAATGTCACTAAAACATTAAATAAAATTAAGTAGTATATTCAGAACATTATAAAATCTCAGTATTAAATAGCTATAAGCAGTAAATTTATAACATTGCATAATTATTTTAAAACATTTAAGCGGTGCTTAGAAAACATATTAAAATGACACTAAAATTAATAGATAAATTTAAGTATTGAAAAATTGTACTAAAATATGAAATAAATCCAACTAGAAGATTCACAATGTTGTAACAATAAAATCATTTGCTGAATTTAAGTATTAAATTCAAATCATTATTGAAAATCAATTTTGTTTTTGAAGGAAACATTAAAAACATATAAATTAGAGTAAAACTAATATTTTTTTAAACACAGTGTAAAAATGTATGAATCAGATTTATATAATAATTTTGGAGTTATATTATTTTACTAATTTTTTGAATTAACTCAATCAATTTTTTATTTTCAAAAGACATTTAAACATGTAAATTCTCATCAAACGATGTTTTTTAAAAAACGATACATTTATAAAATTTATTATATCAAGTTTTAAACAATTATCCATAATTTGATTTGAAAATTTCAACTTTTAGTTACTTTTACCTATTTTTGGAAGATAGTTAATTTCAGAACTGTGTTGACATTTTATAAAATATAAATATGTTTTGCTATAAATGAAGCACTTCTGAAACAGTGAATCTATAATTTATGGAGTTTCCTAAAGGAAAATGGTGATCTCTTGTAACATTTCTCAGGGCACGAAAACAGACAAAATGTTCAAGTGAAAAAGTATTCTACATCATTTCGTTCTATCTAATATAGATATTTTTTTTTTAATTTGATCATTTTGTTACTATGTATATATTTGAATTTAAAAAAACGTAAGCTAATAACACATAATAATTTGATTAGCTAGGGCTAATGTGTCTACCACAAAAATCTTTTTAAATAATTTTAAAATGTTACAAATTAACTCAAGTAAGCTTAGCCCAAGTACGTCATGTATTTTATTGGTGAAGCATAAGTGAAGCAGACATAACGTACCTGCGTCTGAAATATTATCAGAGAAATTATTTAACATAAGACATGTTCGTCTGAAATGTTATCAGAGACATTATATAACCATAGCACATATTCGT
Organism: Aphrophora alni; assembly: GCA_963513935.1. Classification (NCBI taxonomy): domain Eukaryota; kingdom Metazoa; phylum Arthropoda; class Insecta; order Hemiptera; family Aphrophoridae; genus Aphrophora; species Aphrophora alni. The sequence goes on from OY740765.1 coordinate 67,750,614, forward strand.
TTAAAAAGTTATCAGTGAAATTAAATAATTATAGCACATGTTCGTCTGATATGTTATCATTCAAATTAAGTAACCATTACACATGCTTTTTAAATGTTGTAACCATAGCACACGTTGGTTTAAAATGTTATCAGAGAAATTATGTAACCGTAACACGTGTTCGTCTGAAATGTTGCCATTGAAATTAAGTAATAAATGTTCGTTTCAGATGTTATTTGTGAAATTAATCTAGGAACATGTTCGTCTGAAATCTGTTAAATTAAGTAGATATAGCTTAATTGTGTTTGAAGTTTTACCGATGAAATTAATTAGACATAGTCCAAGTGTGTCCAAGATGTTATCGGTGAATTTAACGGTGCTCATCGAAATTTCATAGATTGCAGCCGTCAACATCCAAATTCCGAACGGACATGCTTCTTCTAAATAAAAATGTAGTTTAGTTCCTAATCTAGAGAGGCTTTAATATTTTTAATATATGTACTATTCATAAACAAACAAATATTGCAACTAACAAGTTTCATAAGCTACATCAAAAGAAACTAATTATTTAAAAATATATATATAATAACAAAAAACTTTTGTATTGTTTTAATCTTTAAAATGATGTGTCGAACATAATTTTCTGATCCTAATTAATTATTAGGCTAATCTGTCCACACGTTTAACAATGTTCTTATGGGTGTGAAATTCAAGATGGCGCTTGAATCTGGAGGTCCTAAATTAGCATAGTTTTAAGTACGTCAGCTATAAAGTGATATTCTTGGTGGCATTTAGATAGATCAATTGTGTAATATAGCGAATTATAAAACGAATATAAAGTTTCCGCCATGTATTTGAAATAAAACCTTTTAAAATAAATAAAGTAAAATCTAGACTGGGAATGAACCCAGGACCAAAAATATTTGGCTTTACGCTTTACTAAATATTTTTCACTTGAAATAATTTTTTAATTAATACTAGCTTGGTAAAAAATTGTATAAGCGTTAAAATCAATAAATTAATATTTTAAAATAGTTATAGTTTGGATTGAGAGTAATTTCAATTCGAAGGTTTTTAAATAGGCGTGCAAATACTTAGTAAAAATAGCGGCACAAACATTTTAAGTAGTTGAAAAAATAAATAATTTTTTTACACTCCAACCAAATAGGAAAATTTACAGTATTAAATAAAACTCACAGTGTAGTCAACCAATTCGCCATTACGCGGTATATTGTGGGAAATTAATTGAACTTTGTAAACACTTTTGGGCTAGGGAAAAAAGTATAATAATATAATATCTTTGGGGGGGGGAGATACCCATTTTTGAACCCTAACTCATACTTTGCCCAAATTTAATTTGCTACAAATTCCATGTTATTATATCGTTGTATATTATTCATATTATTGTTGAAATTTTAAAAAAAGTTTTAAATATAATTACCTTGTCCTCATAAAAACTACAGTTTAAAACAATTTGGATACATAATGGCAACATTATACTCTTAGTTTTTACTATGCTCTTTTGAGATTTGATGAATGAGACACTCTATATATGAAAGCAAAGAGTTTTGGGTAAAACATAAATAGCATATATAGCGAGACTAGTAAGAGTAAGAAAGAAAACTAGTCCTCTCTCTTTCTCTCTATCTGTCTCTCTCACTCTGCAGACAAAAAGAAGAAAAGAACGACGACTAGCGAAAAAATGATATTGGGAATGTGGCTAGGTCAGTACGGCCCTAACCTTCCCCACGCCACTCTGAATTGAGCGGTTAACGAACTCCAAGACGCCAGTGTCTCGCAACTAACACTGTATTACCGAGTTTAGGCTGACAAACTCTCATACCAAACACACGCGTACAATGTTACCGTCTATTTAGTATGTCTATTCATATTTTTATTGCATAAATAAGGTTTTAATTATGACAATTAGTCGCCTATCGCAGTTTTTGTACATGGATTTAGATCATTAACCTTTTAATACAAGTGAAATTCATTTTAATCACTTCTATTTCCAGATATACTACATGCTTTAATATATGGTTTGTTTTCGCTTTTGTACGATACCTCAAGTATTTAAATTTAAGGATTTGTTTCACCAAACAGTAGTCAAAAACGTTAGAGGTGATTTAAAGACGTTTTAAGAATTTTTGTTCTTTTATCAACAGTATAAATGTTCTGTTTTTAAAGTTATTGGCTAGTTATAGATTGTTAATATTATTGGTATAATTTTTTGGGACATTTTCCATAATTGTGTATACAAAATAATTCATGTCTTTTAGAGAATTTCGATCAACTTTCGTTATCAAGTGTTAAACTTTCAATATGTAAAAGGTTAAACTAAGCAGCCTAGAAATATGTAACAAACTGAGACCAACCTATTAACTTAAGAAAAACTAGGCCTTTGTAGTCAAAAATACTATAACTACATAGTCACGTAGATCACGCTTGTATACCACGTTTCTAATAGTCACATAGATTATGGCTTTATATAGTGACTTGATTATGCTTGTACATAGTCACATAGATCACGTTTGAATAAAGGTACATAGATCACGCTTATATATGGTTACATAGATCACGCTTGTGTATAGTCACCTAGATCACACTTGTATATGGTAACATAAATCACGCTTTTATGTAGTAACATAAATCACGCTTGTGTATGGTAACATAAATCACGCTTTTATGTAGTAACATAAATCACGCTTGTGTATAGTCACCTAGATCACACTTATATATTGGAACATAAATCACGCTTGTGTATAGTATCATAAATCACGCTTGTTTATAGTCACCTAGATCACACTTGTATATGGTAACATAAATCACGCTTTTATATAGTAACATAAATCACGCTTGTGTATAGTCACCTAGATCACACTTATATATTGGAACATAAATCACGCTTGTGTATAGTATCATAAATCACGCTTGTTTATAGTCACCTAGATCACACTTGTATATGGTAACATAAATCACGCTTTTATATAGTAACATAAATCACGCTTGTGTATAGTCACCTAGATCACACTTATATATTGGAACATAAATCACGCTTGTGTATAGTATCATAAATCACGCTTGTTTATAGTCACCTAGATCATGCTTGTATATAGCAATAGCACATAGATCACGCTTTTATATAGTCACCAAGATCATGCTTGTAATAGTCACATAGATCACGCTTGTATATGGTAACATAAATCACTCTTTTATTTATTTAACTAAATCACGTTTGTATATAGTCACATACGTATTTGCTATATAGTTGTACATAGTTGTTTATATATCTTTTTTCACGCAACAAAAAAAAAACAAACTTTAAAACACGTTTTAATAAAAATCGAAGTAACAATGTGGTCTGTAGGAGCGTGTGCAGACATGCAGAAAACATACATATTCTGGCACCAAGTGATAACAAAAGTAATCAGTTCTAAGGAAACTATAATAGTATTTTCCTTAAATCCAATAAGGAAAAACCCTTAAAAAACAAATGTGTACATAAAGAATTTTTTTTTTAAATTTTTTACAAGGAGAATAAAGGTTTATAAATACTGAAATCTGTTATAAGATAAAAAAAAAGATAAAAATATTAAAGATAGTTCTGAACAGGCAGCGTTGTTCTGGCAAATAAATATTAAAAAAAAAAATTTAATAAACTCTAATTTAAACAAATTTTGAATTAGAGATGAAAGTTTTCACTGAATAATTGTTTGGTAAATAAACTTTATAGGCTATGTATTTATAACATATATTTATAACAATAGAAAATATCAATATTTTATTATCAACAAATATCTTTTGTTTAAAGAAATTTTTTTTTCTTTTATAGAGTACAGAACTGACATAATTTTAAAACTATAATAAAGGAATAAAAATAAAAATTGGAAATGTATCATCTCATTTGCAGCTAGCTGTTAATGAAATTAGACTATTGTATTCATAGTCGAACATCTTTTCATAGCTCATATTGAAAAAAGTCAATGATATTTCTACTTTTCCTGATTTGTACATGATAAATTTTAAAAGAAAATTAGTTGAAAATATACAACAAAGATAAACCAGATATTGTCAATTATCGAACTTAGAGCTCTTATCCCAATAATTGTATAATTTTTTCCAAACATTAATGCTGATCAAATTTGAATTTGTTTCATAAACTTTATAATTTGACGGATTGGCGATTGCTGTTTCAAAAATTTTGTTAGATCGACATTGTTGAAAGAGATCATATTGAGCTATCTGTGTTGAAACACTCTAGGGCGTCTGTTTAAAAGTTCATATAAAAGTTAGATCGACCCACATGAAAATATTGCCAAAACAAGTGATTTATTAGCAAACTCAACAAAATCTTAGGACACTTCCAATTATGGTTTAAACTTGATATATAGAAAATACTTACAAAAATCCAAAAGTCTGATTTTTGAATCTGATATGAGGGTATGTGATGTTGGGAATGTAACTAAATGTCCCATATGAAATTGTGATTCCTAATACTTCTAAATTTTCCAACCAAAAAATAGTTTTAAATAAAACGAAAAATGTTCAAAATTTTTGTTTTCAACAGATTTTGATTAAGCTTTTTCCAAATGTATTTTAAAACTCTGACTGTTTTCGAATTCAATATCTCCCATGACGTAGCCCTGAATTAAATAACAAACTGGAAGTCAAGCTTTTATTGTTTCTAATCAGATTTTTGCCAATAGAAAACTTATTTCTTTATAATATTTAGGTAGTATACTTGGAATTTACTTATCACCTTTGGCGCTGAACTTTCACATGTCTTTTAAAAAATAAATTGAAAGGTAAAATTCAAACTTTTATTTTTCTTAACTGAATGTAATCAGCCACAATGTTTTAAAACGCTGATTTCAAATCTGAATCAATGAAGGATGGTTAATATTTATAATTATAAAACAAAATAGTGAATAATATTCCAATTATCATTAATTCTCAACTGATTTTTATAAATCTTATTTTTCATTAAATTCCAAGGAAATTGATTTTTATACCAGTACCTACTGACCTATAAAAACAAAAAATAATTTGACGCTGTGGATTTTTCATTTATACACAGAAAAATGCATTTTTGCCTTATAGCCCCAGATGCTAACTAGTTTTGTGATTTTTAAGCTACTAGATTTAAAAGGAAAGTTATTTTTAACTACTTAGCTTAACGCTTGGGATCCCCGGTGAAAGTCTTGTTGTAATTACAATCTCTTGAAAATAAATAACTAAAAGCTGGAAACATTTATAATAATTTTTTTTCTTAAGCTGTATAAAATAATCATTTTTGAAAATGACCCAGTTGGTAATACACCAACTTTAATGTGTTTTTTTTTTTGTAATCTTACATATTGAAACGGAAATCCGGTATTTTCAGAGGTTCAAAAATGGGTTTTTGTGGTTTAATATTCTAAAATCTGACATTAAAAAAAGCATTTACTTTTGTTCAAAAGTTTAAATTTTTTTCAATTTTTTTTCAAAATTTTATATTATTTATTAATAATTATAGTTAATATTTAGTTAGAATCTGAAACAGGAACTCCTAATTTTCTAATTCTCCTTCATCAGTTAGTTACTCAGCAATATTTGACATTAACTAGTAATATATTGATTAATTAATTATAGACCCAGCGATCTGTTACTGTGACATGCTTTAATAATATTATCATTAACACCAGGTGCAAACTATGCACCCTCCTTCCACCAGTTGGTTACTTAGTAATGTTTGGTATTCTCTAATCATATTATGTTTAAATACGTGAAAAACCTCCCCCACAACACCTAGTAGTATTCTGTATTAAATTTATCATTAACAATAAAAGAGGATTAAAGATCCACCACAACATTCTGTTACCTAGTAATATTCAGAATACTCTAATAGTATTCATAGAAGGATACTACATTACAAATACATAAATACACAAATACATAGAGTATTCATACTCTAATATTTGTAGAAGAATAATATACATTCCCACCCACCAATATATTACCTAACATTGTTTGAAATTGTGCAGCAGTAAATTATACCAATTACAAAAGATAAAGGTTATAGATCTTATATAGATGAGTCTGTTACTTAGCAATGTTTGGTATTCTCTAATCATATTATCATTAACATTTGGTGAATATTATAGACTTTCTTCTCATCGATCTTTCACCAAGCAATGTGTATAGCTGTTTTTATCTCTGTAAAATAGGACCCATTTTATATATAGATGCCTCATATCTAGTTCACATTTTTAAACATCATATCCGATACATACCTCTCAGGTTTTTTAAAATCTTGCTTAAAACAGCTTTTTGGGTTACAAAGATAGGCTGGACAAAGTTTTTTTCCTGCACCACCCCAAACTATTATCCCAAATTCCAATATAGATTGAACAACACTTATTTTCCTTGTTTTATCTCTACTGTATTTAAAATGGAGGGGGGGGGGAATTGCGCGAAAACGTATATTAATTTCTGAACTTTACTTCTAATATGTGATATGAACTCGGCCTACTTCAACCGGTGATCTAACATGACACTAGGATATTTGAATTTCTTGACTCTCTCTAATCTATCACAGCTGCACTGCGTGCTAGTCGTATCAACAAGAATGTTTATCTACTTTAGATCTGTCAACTTACGCCTATTATTCCTGACAGATCCATGTACTTTGTTTTGTCAATATTAAGAGTTAATAATTTATGATGAAAGCAATTTTTAACTACAGTTAAATCTCGTGCCATTTGAGAATACACTTCGTTCCAATCTCTCTCTCTCTCTCTCTCTCTCTCTCTCTCTCTCTCTCTCTCTCTCTCTCTCTCTCTCTCTCTCTCTCTCTCTCTCTCTCTCTCTCACTCTCCTACCCCCCTTTTAAAACAAAATTGCAGCATCATAGGCAGTTAAGAAAAGATTCCCCTGAAAGTTAATTTGAGAAATCTTATTTATATAGATCGAAAACAAAATAGGTCTGGAGGTGCTTCACCGAATAAAATCAATGTTTCATTTTAATGAGTCATTTCGAAAATTGAAACAATTTGACTAATGTTGTCCAAAGAACCTTTTAATTAATTCAATGCATGGCGGTGTATTATACTGTAATTTATTTCATAATTTAGACCTATCTATAGAGACGAATACTTTCGCCAGGTCAATAAATAACAGTAATACTGTTTACGTGAAGCCAAGGAATAGTTAATTTCTTTTGTTATATCAAATAATACATCAGACATATTTCTTTAGCCCCTAAAGCCGTACTGCTGTTTACATAGGATATGATTTCATAGTAAATAGTCAACTGCTCTTTTTAAGGACTTACGAACACACATTGAGAAGTGAAATAGGCATGTAGGCCTAGTTACTTTTCTTTATTTTGAGATTTATAGATACTTCTGCTGTTTTAATAAATCGATGTTTGAATATACTGGAATTTATGACATGCGTTAGTGGATGAACTAGAACATGTATATTATCTTTCAGAAAATGTGCATAAATTGTGTCCGGATTAGAAGCGGAAGCTTCACGGATCTGAGACAAACGTCAACCTGGAAAACGGTTCTAAGCAAGTCCACCGTGTACCGCACATGGTCAACCTCAGCCTAGTCGACGTGGTTGTGGCAGATTACTCCCAACATTGGAAAAGTATCCATACTCTTTTAACTTATGTATCTGATTAAATTTCATTTTTATACAGAAAAATTATATCATCAAATTTGTTTTTCCTTGGTGTTTTCCCCGTGTTGTCTTAACGTTTCGAAAAACACTTATTTTTACTGGAATTTTATAGTTCTTCCCTAACAATAATATATATATTTAGTGTCTGTTTCTATAGTTTTGAAAATGATACTGTAATTTTTGATTGATTGGTTCTTTGTTGGGTTTTACTCAATTTATCCCGTTGGGATAATGCCGGCCGGGTTTTTTAAGGAAGAGTGAATTGTTTTAAAGTTTTTAGTTTGTTTCAATAAATGTGATATTATAACAGTAACCATGTAAGCACCGCAGTCGACATAAGAAACATTGAGAACCCCGTCCAGTCCTGTTCTCCCGCCAGGTGAATATTCACGTACTTTTTAAGAGCATCCGGCTCAGTGACATCAGGACCAGGACGGCCGAAACCCAGCTCTATGAACACGACATAGTGGTCAGTGATATAATTATGAATTAAACCTGACTTTGCTGCGTCATAGTTATTGTGTTTCACAAATATATGATTGGCAGTCTAAACATTGTTATCGATAAACTGAGTTGGCTTATCTATGCCACAAACAAAGCCTACCTCATACACAGATTGCAGATATTTGTCCGTATGTTTATCTGTAATTCCGTCCACAATGTCGCAATTATTATCCCCTATTAATAATTTCCTTATGCTACTTCTTCGTAATAGATTTTGAAACATCCATTTATCAATAAACAAATTCATTCTGCTATCATGAGCTTCGTACACCGACAAGACACTACATGATTTACTGTTATACACTTAGTCCATTTAAGTTGATCTCTTTGACTTTAACTTTTAACTGTTTCTTTATATAGATAACCACCCCATTTTTATTTAATTTTATTTTTTATCTATAAGAGGTCCAGGATTCGCTGTTGTGGTATTCCTCTCAGCTAATAGCTAATTGTGCACCTTCATACGCAGGGCCTTCGTTATCAATCTAGTGACGGGTTTTTGAACAACCTTGAGATGGTTAGGATGAAGTTGTCCTGTTTCCCTATCAGCCTCCTCCCCCACTTCATAGAATGCCTAGGGATTCAAATCGTTTCCTGTCCACAACTGGACAGTCAAAACTACATATTGAGCCATTTCTACAGCTGCACATTATAGCAATGTTTAGTATTTTGTAATAATATAGTAATTAAATATTAGTGAATGTAATAAACCCCACACATTAGTTACCTACCGATACTAGGCATTCTTTAGTAATATGATGATAACAGCAGATGAAGACTAAGCACCCCCGCCCCCTTCAACTATTTGGTTTTAGATGTTATTATCATTAACAATACCTACGTGAAAACTGTAGATCCCTCAACACAATTATCTATAACACATCAATAATAGGTAATTATATCACCAAAATAGGTGGATACTATAGACCCCAGCTCCCAGATTTCTTAGCCTAACAATATTTGGTATCCTCTAATAATATTATCATTTACAATTTATGAAAACTATAGACACCCACCAGTAGTAATCGGACCACCTGACCCACCCTAAAGGGGCCACCACAATGACTTGAGCCCCAATGACGTCATAATGACATTTGGGGAACTTAAGCCCTTAATGACGACACAACGTGAAGGACGACAACAACGACGACGACAACAACGACGACGGTGACAACGACAATGACGGCGACGACAATGACAACGACGACAACTACAACGGCAACGACAGCGACAACAACGACAATGATGACGACGACAATGACAACGACGACAACTACAACGACAACAACGACAATGATGATGGCTACAATGACAAGGACGACAACTACAACGACAACAACTACAATGATGACGACGACAATGACAACGACGACAACTAAAACGGCAACGACAACGACAACAACGACAATGACGACGACGACAGTGAGAACGACGACGACGATAGTGACAACGACGACTACTACAACGGCAACGACAATGATGAGACAACTGCAACGACAACGACGACGGCGGCGGCGGCGGCGACAACGACAACGACGACAAGTACACCGACGACGACGACAAGTACACCGACGACGACGACGGCAACAACGACAACGACAACGACAACGACAACGACGACGATGACGATGACAACGACGACGACAATATCTATTCTGTAATCTGCAATAAAAATCATTAATGTTAGGACAATATCATACATCTTCAACCTGTAACCTAACGATGTTTGCTATTGTCTAATAATAAAATATTTACACTAGGTGAAGGCATTAGATTCCCCACCATTCTGTTATCTATATCTATTCTGTAATCTGCAATAAAAATCATTAATGTTAGGACAATATCATAATCTCCAACCTGTAACCTAACAATGTTTGATATTGTCTAATAATAAAATATTAACACTAGGCGAAAACAATAGATTCCCCACCATTATGTTATCTATATCTATTCTGTAATTTGCAATAAAATATCATTAATAATAGGATAATAACATATATCCCCCTCAACATGTCACCTAACAATATTTGACATTCTACATAAATATAGTTATCCATAAGTTAAGATCATAGACATCTCCCCCCCCCCCTCAATTTGATATAAAGAAATGTTTAGTTTTCTCTAATAATATTACAGTAATATTTAAAATAGGTGAAGACAACCTTTCTATAACCTAGCAATGTTTGGTATATTCTCTAATAACATTACCATTACTAAAAATGTGAAGACTACATTTCCCACCAACATAAAATTATCTAGGTATGTTTAGTATACAGTATTTTAATAGTCTTTAATAGAGGTAGACTTTTTAGAGTTAAACAGATCCACTCCAACCACCTTCCTGTTTCGTTATCGTCAACCTGTATATCTAATCTTTGTTAAATTCATTCAGTTAATGCTACTGTCCACAATAGACTACGACTATAGTTTTTCCTCCTTTATTATTCCATAGCAAAGTTTGGTATTCACACTACACGCGCGTGCGTGATGAGTTGGAGTCATGACCTGCACCAACACATCACACGCACGTACAACGGAAATGCGGCCATCTTCCATGATGAAAAAGCACCAACATAGTACACCAAGGGGTAAACATGTGGGTCTAAGTTATGATGTTTTAAATGTATTTTATCTTCCAGCATTGATTATATCATGAATAATTACTGGAGGGGATAAACTGGGAAGAGGAATAGGGTGGTAGTAGCCTACCCATTGTTAACTGTCTGAGGATGTTTTTAAATGTCGTCATTTTTACAACTTTGCACAATGCCACTGATGTGTATTATTTGTTGAATGGGTTTCTTGACCTTACAATGGGATCAGCGGGTAGTGTTTGTTCACCCCCCCCCCTCTTGATGTGCGTGTATTCCTATTTGTTAAAAATTCATTTTACAAACTTTTCCGGTTCTTGAATAAATTAACATTAAAAAAAAGTATACTAGTATGATATTCCTTCCCACTTTTTGTTACACACACGTTTGAAAGCGGTAACCTACATCTTATATTTATTAAAATAAATTATTTCTTTGGTATATTCAGTTTATGTCAATTATAACTTTATAATTTTATAACATTGTTTTGTACTTTAGTAATGTTTTGATAAGAAAAAATCACACAAATTGAATCATTACAGCAGTACTCTAATGTAACCAAATTAAAAAAATAGTGCATTAACTTTCAGTAACTTCCTCACTCAACCATCCCCAAAGCCAAATAACGAACGAAAACTAATGAACAAAACTCTTAGTTCGATAGTTGCCAATCAAAAATAAAATAGACGGCAGTTTGGCCGATTTACCAAATTCATATATTATAATGATTCTTTACAAAACCACGCAGTAATTTAAAAAAATATTTCGTACTTCTCAAAATGTGGGCCAACAAAGAATTCCGCTTATGAATACTCTATTCCCTGAAAATTCCCCGAATTCCCCGTTTCTCTGAATTCATTGTTGGCCCTGCTAAAAATAGCTTTACGCTCGTCATTCAGGTCGTACTTATTTTAATAAAAACTGAGTTTACAATTTCGTTCAAATTTTATGAAGTGAGAATATGTTTCACAGGTTTGCCCTTTTTAGGATTTCAGTTACCAGTTAGTACCCTCTCCAAAATGGCGGTTCGTGAGTTATCGGTAAGAAACAAACAAAAAATCGGTAATGGGGGGGGGGAGTTAAAGACGTGTTTGATCAAATCGGTTCTAGAGATTTCGTTCAAATATGAATGAAATGTGAACATCAATGACCCAAAAACATGTGCAAAATCGCAAGTAAAAAACATCACGTTGCAGGAATAATTATTAAAAAAAAAAAATTAACTAAAGCTAGATTTTAATCAAACGTCATAACGAGCTTTTGTAAATGTAGCAAATTTAGATCCTATTTTTAATACATGGTTTATTTTCAACTTTGTATTGATATGATACACTTGTATCTACAAATACAAAATTAAAAATTTTCTACAAGGCCCAAAAAACCAAATGTTGGGTATTACATCAAATTTCAGAGGATCTACTTTTATTATATTGTATGATGGGGCTGGGTAAGTATCAAGATGGCGCCCAACAATTCGTTTTCCAATAAAATAACTATGCGTGTGCCTGGATGAACTTGGACAATTTAAACCAAAATGTACGTATGCACACACCTACAAACACATACACACATTTTAAAACATACCAAACACGCATAAAAGCACAGATATATATATATACATATCACAACATAGCCTATACAGGAGAAAACACACATATGCATCCACCCGACATATCTATCACACATATACTAAGACACTTGCACAAAATTGACTTACACAAAACAAACACATACACTTACACTCACACAAACACATACACTTACACTCACACTCACACATACACATACACTTACACTCACACAAACACATGTACTTACACTTACACTCACACTCACACATACACATACACTTACACTCACACAAACACATACACAAACACATACACATACACTTACACTCACACAAACACATATACTTACACATACACTTACACAAACACATATACTTACACTTATACTCACACTCACACAAACACTCACACTCACACAAACACATACACTTACACTCACACATACACAAACACTTACACTCACACAGACACATATACTTACACATACACTTACACTCACACAAACACATATACTAACACTTACACTCACACAAAAACATACACTTACACTTACACAAACACATATACTTACACTTAGCCTCACACTCACACATACACATACACTTACACTCACTCACACAAACACATACACTTACACTCACACAAACACATACTTACACATACACTTACACTCACGCATACACATATACTTACACATACACTCACACTCACCCAAACACTCACACTCACACATACACATACACATACACTTACACTTACACTTACACTCACACAAATACCTACACTCATACTCACACAAACACATACCGAACATAAACACGTTTAGATATACACAACACACACGAACATGTAACATAAAAAGCTCAGTATTAATTTCTCACCTACAAATTTACAAGACGTAATAAAACCTTTACACACAAGTCTCAACTCAGGTCTTGACTTTGTTAGTTTTGTTCACTCGAACAATTAAATTATATTTCCGAAAATACTTCAATGAAGAAGGAGTAAACCCAAATGCGGAAAATAAATCTTTGGGCTTGGTAAATAATCATCCTAATGGTTTAAGTTAATTTTGTTTGTTTTCCCAACTTTGTAGACTTCGACTAAAGCATTGGGAGCATATGTCGGATTGAAAACTATAAATAGATCAATAAATAGTAAAGAGTTGAACCGGAAGTTGTTACGCATTGTTCTCTGCCGTTTCCGGTAGATTATACTTATTGATTTCGTGTCAAAAATGTTTAGAAATAAAACATATGTCTGCTTTTATTTAACCTAATAGGGAATCGGCTAGTCACGATGGTTTATGGGTCAGTGCTACTGCTAGGTAAATAACTAGCCAATGAAACCTTCATATCCTCTCCCCACCTAATCTCAGGTTGCATGTGATTCTTGTTCACGCTTAGGCTTAAAGTAAAACAATATTTCAGTGGTTTCCTAAGGACGTTATTTTACTTAGTGTAGGTTAGGTTTCTTTATGTAACAATCAGATTTGGGTCTTTATTAAATGATCTAGAGGAAAATATCACACAATAATGAGTTTCATCGACTTTGCCTCATTGTTAAACACTTGGCTACTCATTCGAACTAACTACGAGATGTTTCTAAACATTCAAAACATTATATTCAACAGACTTATTTTACTCATATATCAATGTATAGAATATTTATTACTTAGGTTATCACTTCATATATTCATAATGTTTTTTTTTACTTGCCTAGGCAATCTTGATTGTAAACTTTCCTGTTTAAAACTGTTTCGCCTATCTATCAGGCATCATCAGAACAAACACTTATTTCATTCAAACATTTAAAACATTTTTTGAAACACTTAAAAAAACACAAATCATTATAAGTTTAAAATTGTTTAAAAATTAATTTGTAATTAGATTAATGTCAAGGTTGCACAAAGTAGACATTGCTACAAAATTAATTACAAATTAATGTTTAAACAATTTTAAACTTATAATGATGTGTGTTAAAGTATATTTAAGTGTTTTTAAAGTTTGAATGAATTAAGTGTTTGTTCTGATGATGCCTAATAATTAGTCGAAATAGCTGTAAACAGGAAAGTTTACAATCAAGATTGCTCAGGAAAGTAAAAACTTTATCAATATTATAGGGAGCTATCGATTAGTAACACAATCATCATGTTAAGTTCCATATGTCGCTTCTAGAGAATAGACCTAAGAATATGTTTTTGTATCTTGTTGTTTAAAAGCGAAAACTTCTCAGTCATCATCGCCTTATTAAAAAAAAGAACACGAAACAAAAACCCCTAGCCCTCTAATACTCAGCGTAGCTGTCGGAAGAAAAAAAAGAGTGGGTCAAGAGAGACCTGACAGGAAAGATGAAAGAGAGGGGTTTAACCCAAACACGGAAAATGTGTAGATCCAGCTAGGGTGCCTCGTGATTGCCACTTTCGTACACACTATTACGAAAGTGGTTGCCCTTCGATTCAACCACTTTTAATGCATAGCTGAAATGACAAAATGATTCAATGAAGTTACAGTGTTTCATGCCCTTGAGGGAAACACAGTATATTAAAAAAATGTAGCCTACAAATTTCTGGATTTGATTACTGCACAGAAAATTTCACTGCAAAGGATACTTATGTTAATATTATTTTTGTTTTTTATTATTAGACCTAATTTTTTTAGAACCAAATAAAGGGAACAATGCTTATACAGTATATTCTTCCTTTTGTTATTTTTAAAATGGTGCTATAAAATATAAAAATGTGCTTTTTTACACATTTCTAATAACTCGCTTTCTTGTCTGTCTGTTTGTCTGATCGGTACAAATTTTGCAATCGATTTTAAACTAGCTTTACAATGAGCTAGACTTGAAACTTAACATAGCTCAGAACTGGATGACAATGCAATATGAATTCGCTTTCTCGTCTGCCCGTCAATCGCTGCTATGGTAAGAAAGCAGTTAAAAGTTGGCGCATTGACCGGTGTAGCGGCACGACTTGTCGGTGGAACATCGCTGCACACATTATTTAAATTACCAGTCAAGAAGGATAGGAAAATAAATGGTAGGAAATTTGGAACCACTCGCTGGTAACTATTTGAAGGTCTTGCGAAATCAGGGATTGACATGGAATTCCTGTTCATCGATGAGATTTCCATGGTTCCATAATGTTTTGCGGGAAAATGAACTATTCGATGGCATCAACACTATGGTTTTCGGAAATTTGTTAATTCATCAAGATGTTTAGAATCTATTGCAATTGTTTTAACCACGTTTTTAAAAAGGACTAAAAAGTATAAAATTTCTGTTAGCCCCATACAGATTTATAACCCCATACAGATTTTTCTGAAAATTTGTGATTGTGAATTTTTAATAGCTATAAAAATACTTGTAATAATTAAAACGAAAAACGTGGGGCGAATGCTATAGATAATGGTAAGGAGTGTAGGAAGCAGCTGTTGTTGTCATTGAGAAAACTCTCAAAATTCCTAATGGTGGTCAAGTAACTCCTAATTCAATAGATGAAGATAATCTTCTATTATCTATTTCATGCGGCCCACGTTTTTGATTTTAAATCTTACAAGTATTTTTATAGCTATTAAAAATTCACAATCACAAATTTCAAGACAATCTGTACGGGGTTAGGAACTTGTATGGAGTTATAAATCTGTACCTACGAGAAATTATTTTATACTTTTAGTCCGATGTAAATCAGAAACACCAAATTGTTAACATGGAGATAAAAGATAGATATTAGTGGAAAACTAATAAATTGACCCTAGCGTCTCAACATAAATGAATCAGTACAGAAAGAACTTTGTAAAACAAAATAAACACAATAAAACAACAATTTATTTAACAAATGTACTCATTTGATCAACGATAATTTAATATTTTAAAATTTTTGTCAACAATGAAATAATAAAAAAAGTAGCGTTATAGTAAAGACAAAACATAACAAGAGACCTTATAGTTTGTACAAATACAGCATGAATAAATAAAAGTAATACAACAGGAAATATAGCAAGAAGCGTTAATGTACACCAGCATCCTTCACAATTTACAATATGGAATACTGCAAAAGTATTTAAATTGCAGAAATTGCAATACGAAGCATTATAGTGGAGACAAATATAAGAGGAATAGAAGAAGACGCGTAAAAGTACAGGTATTACAACAAGAGGCGTTATACTCTAGACAAATACAAAAAGAATTGCACCAATTGTTGTAACGTTCATATGTTATAACAAGAAGTATTATAGTCTAGACAAATATAATATAAAATACACCAAGAGGGGTTAAAGTACAGGTGTTAAAACAAGAGGCGTTATATTCTAGACAAATACAAGAAGAATTGCACCAATTGTTGTAACGTTCATATGTTACAACAAGAAGTATTATAGTCTAGACAAATATAATATAAAATACACCAAGAAGGGTTAAAGTACAGGTGTTAAAACAAGAGGCGTTATACTCTAGACAAATACAAGAAGAATTGCACCAATTGTTGTAACGTTCATATGTTACAACAAGAAGTATTATAGTCTAGACAAATATAATATAAAATACAGCAAAAAGGGGTTAAAGTACAGGCATTAAAACAAGAGGTGTTATACTCTAGACAAATACAAAAAGAATTGCACCAATTGTGGGAACGTTCATATGTTACAACAAGAAGTATTATAGTCTAGACAAATATAATATAAAATACAGCAAAAGGGGTAAAGGTCAGGCATTAAAATAGGAATAGTTATGTCTATATGAAATAATGCACGACGCATTACAACTGGCATTGTTACATCCTAGACAAATACAAATCAAAAGCAGCAAGACGGCATAAAAGTAGAAGCGTAACAACAATAATATTTATAGGATCGAGAAATATAAGATGAAATACTCCAATTGGCGTTGACAAATGTTACAACAAGAAGCACTCTAGTCTAGAATACAAATACAAAGCAAATATAGTAAAAGGCGTTAATGTACAGGGACTAGAGAATACATGTTACAACACAAGGGATGGAAAATATACGAATGAACAATATCAATAACACGAACAGTCTGTTTTATTCAATAACTATAAACTGTAAAAGAAGGATTATAGTCTAGACAAATACAGCTAGAATACATCAAGAATCGTTACAGCAATGGCTAACACGCCATGAAACGTTACAGTCTAGTGAAATACAATAAGAATTTCTGGCAGAGCCGTTAACTACACGTGTTAAACACGAAGTGTTATAGGCCATTGGTAGCAGAAAAAACAGCAATAAAAGTTATCTATTGTATACATATTACAAAACTATGAAATGAATGTAAAAATTGATTTTATAATCTTAAGCTTAACTTATATAAATGTATATGACTGATTTTTCTTGAATAAAGTAATGTTTTGTGTATTTTTAGCCGCACAATAGAGAATTTTTAGAATGAAATGTGTCACAAATCACAATCAAAAACGAAAAATTGAATAAGATTTAATTTTTGCAATTTATATTTTTGTATACGATTCTGAATTTAGATTAAAGAGTGGATTAGTTCTCGCGTCAGTTTTGCTGATCATTCGGTTTTGGGAACGACATTTAAAAAATTGACCAATATTGAGTAACATAAAGCAAGTTTTACTTTAAAGGTAGCTGACACGTGAACCAACTTGACTGGAATAATTAAAATATTTGTATGTAAAGTTATTCATTTTTTGTAACTTTTTTTTTATCGGTTATCGATTTGAAAAAGTATTATTTTGTCCAAAAATATTGTACGGTGACAAATCAAAAATAAAATTAAAGATAATTTTGTTAGCTATAAAAATGTTCCTACGAGTTTCACAAAAACATTTTTTATAGAAAATTTCACTATATTCAGGATATTTCCAAAAACTGAAACATTTGCTTAAATTACAAACATTTCGAATGAAACTTGATTTTTAAATACATATTTATAATACTTACATACGGGAAGAACTGTCTAGATCTTGTAGCTATGAGAGTGTAGTTTGACAACATACGTTTATATATATATATTTCATGTCTTTAAAAAACAGTTTTTTTTTACCATTTACAAAATTGTAATTATTTTTTATAATTTTTACCAATATGAAAATGATATAAAGTAGCTGTAAGGTAAAGGAATACGGTTGATAATATTTGAAAGATAATTCAATAAACTTTATTTCAGAACAGAAATTTACATTTAATGTTATATATTATTGTCAATAAAACCATTAATTTTAATTTCAAAACCTACAATTAATGGTCTTGTGCATTATTTGTAAACGACTCATTATAAACAAAATAATTCACAATTTCTATTTTAAGAAACCTTATATTATTACAACAGTCGACTATTATTTCATTATTGATATTCATGTTAAAAATGACTTTAATCTGCTTTTTAAATAAGAAACCAAGACACTCATTATTAATGATAAATCAAGTACAAATGTACTGACCTATTTCCATAGATGTCCATTGAGGTGAAAATCAAAGTCTAATGCAGTAAAATGGGTCTCACACATATAAAACACTTAATTTGCAGCATTCGAAAAAAGTCAAATTTCCAAAGTTTTCGTGAATAACTTAAGATAGGCAGGAGAGATCAATAAAATATTTATACCACTGACCTCAGGGTTGTAAAACGATTTTAAACCGTGTATCAAAACACCGCGTTGTCATTAAAAAAAATTAACTCAAATCCAATATGGTGGCTGAAAATTTAAACAATTATGAAAGAAAAACCTCATTTAGTCCGAAATCGACATGACGAAAACTGTGAGGGGAAAATTAGGGGGTAAGAAACTTTATTTAAACCCTGCTTTTTATTAGAGAAAGACCACCTAATATGAAAATATCCTTGTTTGATTTCAATTTATTACTAAAAATGTAAATTCATTACACAATAAGGACAACGACAAATACAATATGGTGTAAAACTTGTAGGCCTACCTTATATGGTTGAATCAAAATTTGTACACAACGCAACCAATAAAAAGTACTCCATTTCATAAAATTGATTGCAATCCAACTAACGCTATGAAAGTTGTAAGTCGTAAAGATCACATAGAACTAACTTTAAACAGGTTGGACATTCGAATGAATGGAACCGCCCATTAACCAAATTACATGGTTTGAGAAACACACCCTACATTTTGATGCTTGTATTGAAAAAGTATTCACAAACTGCCTTAAATTTCTAGCTTTTCTAAACTACAACACGAATTGAATACCTGGTTATTAAATGGTTAAATTGAATGTTATATTAAAGTACGCACACAAATAGAAATACGTATTGCACGGTAATAATTCAGTAGCTGATTTTAGAGCTAAAAATAAGAAATAAAGTTTACGTCCTGAAACGTTTCGTTTTCCATCTGTCGGCCATTTTGTATTTTTACAAAAAAAAAAATAACGTCTTTAAAAATATATAATGAGTGAATATTTGGTATACGCATTATTTATGTAACCTTATATCAGAAAACCAAGACTTTGTCTTGTACATTTTCAAAATGGTGGACGTGTGAAATGTTTAATGTTAAATATCTCAAAAATCATTAACATTACAAAATATTTACAAGAAACAAAAGGTTTTCCTCTTTTAACAAAAACAAATTTAAAAAAAATAATTTTCGTTGGTCAAAGGATAACCTAGTAAAACATGATTTCTTGCTAATTGTCTACAACACCCTCGATTAACATAAACCAAAATATTTCGGAGTTATGATAATGGATAATGGTATATTCAATTACACTTAAATGTACCAAAAATTCAAATGTTTTCATTAACAGTTTCAAAATGGCGACTGGTGTTTGTCAATCTGTTTTAATGGCGACATGTTTGTCAATAACTCTCTCGGTTATCCTATGACCTACAGAAAAAATATAAATACATTTGGTTTTTCGTAAAAAGAGAAACATTTTTTGTTTCTTGAAATATTTTGTAATGTTAACGGTTTTACAAACTTTAAACTTTGAACATAATAAACGTCCGCCATTTAAAAAATGTATAAAATAAAAATTGGTTTTCTGGTATAGGGCCTACTTGTAAAAGATTACATAAATAATAGGAATACCAAATCTTCACTCAATCTCTTACTAACTTCTAAAGATATAAGGTTTTATTGTAAAAACACAAAATGGCCGATACTCGGAAATATTACCGTGTAAATTTTGAATCATCCTGTATGTATTATTTTCTAGATTAATTTTTTTTCTATTTTTTACTAATTTCATTAAAAAAATATATATTCTTCATTACGCTGATTCTCAAACTGTGGGGCTAGACCATCAAGGTGGCCCCAGGAAAGCTTTGAGACGTTAAATAATACAAAATTATTACTCAATTAAACTTAGTTCAGATACAATGTTTATCTAATATATAAGACCCTCTGTGCGAATCATCTATACAAATTCTAACCTACTTCCAGATGATCTAGAAACTTGAAATTTGGTAAACTTATAGCTTCCAGCCTGAAACTGCCGGGGAAATTTCAAAAAGCTTCAATTTTTTATTTTTTACCCCGAAACAAATTTAAAATGGCGGACGCAACTTTAAAGTTGGGTGTGAAGACCGTTTACGGTAAGATCTATCGAAAAACGGATATCACCAAGAGTTAGAGATTTGGCGAGATCTAAAAGTTTGTTTGTGTGGCTTTTTCGTATCTCCATCGGTTATACTTTAGATAGAGCTGGATTTAGATTTTTGACATACTTATGGGACAGCTAGAATCATTAAATTTGACTCGCTTATGGCAGTTAAGTGTGTCAAAGAATTAAATAATGTGTGAAATTATTAAGTTTTGATCTACAACTTTGATCCAATGTCAAAACCCCCTCTCCCCTATTTGTCAAAACGGACTGGGGGTTTTGGGCGAGGCCTCGGTGGGTTTGGAGGATGAAGCTCCCATCGAGCGAAGCGAGTCTTAACTATATGAGAGTAAACAGTTTAGTTATAACCATATTTTAATTTAATTATTATAATAAGACCGTTGTCCTCACTGATAGTGAAATTGTATATTACGTTAACATGCAATTTTTACTTAAATACAGGAAAGAAAATAAGCAGGTATATATTCGATCATCAGTTACCATTTTAACCAGACTCTTTTTTTTTTAAACTCTTTTATGTTTATATACCAGTCGTGAAGAAATACTTTGTTTTGGAAAATTATTTCACTACTTTAAAAATAATTATGAAATCTGTAATTTAATTCACACATATGTCACTATCTGTCACCTCTAAGAAAAACTAAAAATATATTGAAAGTTACACATCAGTTTTCTAAAGTATAAATGAAGACACAGATCCATAACAATTTAGAAAATATGATTGTTATAAATCTCTTCTGTACAATCATTTATTTTCTTTCTTTTTTATAAGGTGATGATTACCGAGCGGTTTTTTGTCTTTAAACAACAAGCAAAAAATAGCCTTCCAATATTTACAGCCATATTCCTCTGTATCCATTTAAAAGGAAAATGGTTAATTAGGGGGGGGGAGCAAAATGGTACTCATATGACTGAGGTATTGTTTATAGGAAAGAGGAGAAAAAATTATACGACTTAGATATGTAGAATAATATGACTTCTTCATAGATGAATGATGAATGCAAAAGTCATTAAAACCTTTCAATTAACTGATTAGCGAATGGAAAATTAAATAACAAATCAGCTAATATGGTTTGAAGTTACTGCAGACTGTCTTGATGATTTAGATTCGAGTCTGATAATAAATTCAATGGAAATTACCGAGAAGAGTCGTCTTTCTGATTTTGTTACTTTCAATCTTGATTCAGTTTCGTGGAAAATTACTGTCACAATCGCCAACTATGTCATATTTCAGTGACCACAGGAATGTTTGTAGTTGAATATCTTTAAAATGTTTTAAAAAATTTAACCTGTCGGGGAAAAATATCGGTACAACAAAATTTAAGGTGAATAGTATAGGTCTACACAATATTAAAGTTAAAGTAACTTACATTGGAGAACGTAGAGTCTCCTCGAACACGAAGACAGATTTTAAAACTACTTCAGGATGAACACAGCAATATTTAATTATTACTACCATCGTGAAGATAGATACTCACGTTGTCATTAAAAAAAATTAACTCAAATCCAATATGGTGGCTGAAAATTTAAACAATTATGAAAGAAAAACCTCATTTAGTCCGAAATCGACATGACGAAAACTGTGAGGGGAAAATTAGGGGGTAAGAAACTTTATTTAAACCCTGCTTTTTATTAGAGAAAGACCACCTAATATGAAAATATCCTTGTTTGATTTCAATTTATTACTAAAAATGTAAATTCATTACACAATAAGGACAACGACAAATACAATATGGTGTAAAACTTGTAGGCCTACCTTATATGGTTGAATCAAAATTTGTACACAACGCAACCAATAAAAAGTACTCCATTTCATAAAATTGATTGCAATCCAACTAACGCTATGAAAGTTGTAAGTCGTAAAGATCACATAGAACTAACTTTAAACAGGTTGGACATTCGAATGAATGGAACCGCCCATTAACCAAATTACATGGTTTGAGAAACACACCCTACATTTTGATGCTTGTATTGAAAAAGTATTCACAAACTGCCTTAAATTTCTAGCTTTTCTAAACTACAACACGAATTGAATACCTGGTTATTAAATGGTTAAATTGAATGTTATATTAAAGTACGCACACAAATAGAAATACGTATTGCACGGTAATAATTCAGTAGCTGATTTTAGAGCTAAAAATAAGAAATAAAGTTTACGTCCTGAAACGTTTCGTTTTCCATCTGTCGGCCATTTTGTATTTTTACAAAAAAAAAAATAACGTCTTTAAAAATATATAATGAGTGAATATTTGGTATACGCATTATTTATGTAACCTTATATCAGAAAACCAAGACTTTGTCTTGTACATTTTCAAAATGGTGGACGTGTGAAATGTTTAATGTTAAATATCTCAAAAATCATTAACATTACAAAATATTTACAAGAAACAAAAGGTTTTCCTCTTTTAACAAAAACAAATTTAAAAAAAATAATTTTCGTTGGTCAAAGGATAACCTAGTAAAACATGATTTCTTGCTAATTGTCTACAACACCCTCGATTAACATAAACCAAAATATTTCGGAGTTATGATAATGGATAATGGTATATTCAATTACACTTAAATGTACCAAAAATTCAAATGTTTTCATTAACAGTTTCAAAATGGCGACTGGTGTTTGTCAATCTGTTTTAATGGCGACATGTTTGTCAATAACTCTCTCGGTTATCCTATGACCTACAGAAAAAATATAAATACATTTGGTTTTTCGTAAAAAGAGAAACATTTTTTGTTTCTTGAAATATTTTGTAATGTTAACGGTTTTACAAACTTTAAACTTTGAACATAATAAACGTCCGCCATTTAAAAAATGTATAAAATAAAAATTGGTTTTCTGGTATAGGGCCTACTTGTAAAAGATTACATAAATAATAGGAATACCAAATCTTCACTCAATCTCTTACTAACTTCTAAAGATATAAGGTTTTATTGTAAAAACACAAAATGGCCGATACTCGGAAATATTACCGTGTAAATTTTGAATCATCCTGTATGTATTATTTTCTAGATTAATTTTTTTTCTATTTTTTACTAATTTCATTAAAAAAATATATATTCTTCATTACGCTGATTCTCAAACTGTGGGGCTAGACCATCAAGGTGGCCCCAGGAAAGCTTTGAGACGTTAAATAATACAAAATTATTACTCAATTAAACTTAGTTCAGATACAATGTTTATCTAATATATAAGACCCTCTGTGCGAATCATCTATACAAATTCTAACCTACTTCCAGATGATCTAGAAACTTGAAATTTGGTAAACTTATAGCTTCCAGCCTGAAACTGCCGGGGAAATTTCAAAAAGCTTCAATTTTTTATTTTTTACCCCGAAACAAATTTAAAATGGCGGACGCAACTTTAAAGTTGGGTGTGAAGACCGTTTACGGTAAGATCTATCGAAAAACGGATATCACCAAGAGTTAGAGATTTGGCGAGATCTAAAAGTTTGTTTGTGTGGCTTTTTCGTATCTCCATCGGTTATACTTTAGATAGAGCTGGATTTAGATTTTTGACATACTTATGGGACAGCTAGAATCATTAAATTTGACTCGCTTATGGCAGTTAAGTGTGTCAAAGAATTAAATAATGTGTGAAATTATTAAGTTTTGATCTACAACTTTGATCCAATGTCAAAACCCCCTCTCCCCTATTTGTCAAAACGGACTGGGGGTTTTGGGCGAGGCCTCGGTGGGTTTGGAGGATGAAGCTCCCATCGAGCGAAGCGAGTCTTAACTATATGAGAGTAAACAGTTTAGTTATAACCATATTTTAATTTAATTATTATAATAAGACCGTTGTCCTCACTGATAGTGAAATTGTATATTACGTTAACATGCAATTTTTACTTAAATACAGGAAAGAAAATAAGCAGGTATATATTCGATCATCAGTTACCATTTTAACCAGACTCTTTTTTTTTTAAACTCTTTTATGTTTATATACCAGTCGTGAAGAAATACTTTGTTTTGGAAAATTATTTCACTACTTTAAAAATAATTATGAAATCTGTAATTTAATTCACACATATGTCACTATCTGTCACCTCTAAGAAAAACTAAAAATATATTGAAAGTTACACATCAGTTTTCTAAAGTATAAATGAAGACACAGATCCATAACAATTTAGAAAATATGATTGTTATAAATCTCTTCTGTACAATCATTTATTTTCTTTCTTTTTTATAAGGTGATGATTACCGAGCGGTTTTTTGTCTTTAAACAACAAGCAAAAAATAGCCTTCCAATATTTACAGCCATATTCCTCTGTATCCATTTAAAAGGAAAATGGTTAATTAGGGGGGGGGGAGCAAAATGGTACTCATATGACTGAGGTATTGTTTATAGGAAAGAGGAGAAAAAATTATACGACTTAGATATGTAGAATAATATGACTTCTTCATAGATGAATGATGAATGCAAAAGTCATTAAAACCTTTCAATTAACTGATTAGCGAATGGAAAATTAAATAACAAATCAGCTAATATGGTTTGAAGTTACTGCAGACTGTCTTGATGATTTAGATTCGAGTCTGATAATAAATTCAATGGAAATTACCGAGAAGAGTCGTCTTTCTGATTTTGTTACTTTCAATCTTGATTCAGTTTCGTGGAAAATTACTGTCACAATCGCCAACTATGTCATATTTCAGTGACCACAGGAATGTTTGTAGTTGAATATCTTTAAAATGTTTTAAAAAATTTAACCTGTCGGGGAAAAATATCGGTACAACAAAATTTAAGGTGAATAGTATAGGTCTACACAATATTAAAGTTAAAGTAACTTACATTGGAGAACGTAGAGTCTCCTCGAACACGAAGACAGATTTTAAAACTACTTCAGGATGAACACAGCAATATTTAATTATTACTACCATCGTGAAGATAGATACTCTTATGAGGTCTTGTTTCGAGAGTAAATAATAGAAGCTTTTTCAAGAAAGCGGAAGACTTTCCATCCATAACTTTGTGTTTTCAATCTTTGTCCTTGTAACAGTTAATAGTCTTGCCCCACACATATAGTAAGTAGTACGTCTGGTGAACAAAAAACTTCACTTTTTTATTTGAATATTTCACTCTCTGAGGTTAAGAGAGAGCTTTTCAGATAGAGAGTTATTTAAAAATTCATATTGACCACAACGAAGGCCGTCTATTTTTACTAAAATTTACCGTTTCTCAGCTCTGTGAAGTTCTATTTCATCTCTCTCATTAAAATCTCGCGTTAAGTTGAAACTTTTTTGTTAATATTGATTTTTTTAAACTTTAATAAATCCGCAATTTGTATTAATCCACAAATTCTTGAGAAACCGTGGGTTATTTAACCATAAGGCTTTATAGAATAATAACGTTTAAGGAAATTTACTTACTTTTTAAGGAGTTTTATTTAAAATTTACTTTATCTGTTTTGTTGTGTTTATCAAAATTTGTTTTCATTCTTACATAAATTATACTCATTTATAAAACTTAACTTTCATTTTGCAGATTAAACTTTTTGAAAATGAGTTTCAGGCCCCGTGGTGCGGCTGACAGATGTTGACGTTCAATCTCTGCTTCTTTCTGTTATACACCAAATGTTACATATGTCAAAAATCTAACAATTGTTTCAGTCTTACACGCTGTTAAACCACATAACACGATGGTATCGGAAGGTTTTTCAGAATTAGTGAATAAAGAGTCTACAAAATTTAAATGAGGGAAAAGCTATAGAAGAAAAATAAAACAAGCTGGCACAAAGAGTGTGAAAATAACTTCAATAGAACAAAACTTAACAAGGTATAATATCGCACATATCTTGGAATAAGACGCGTTGTTGTAAGTGAACTGGAACCCTGACAACTCTGCAAGTTGTGTCTTTTCATAAGGTGGCATGTAACATTGCCTCGTCCGACATCCTATTCAGATTGTACCAGGACCACCTCCGATAGTTTTGATCAGTTCCATTTTTCAGCAGGATCGGAATATATTTGATCGTCTCCCATTTATAAAATCAGTGTCTTATATCGGGCTTTATCCGATCGGAAACGGTACATGTGACTTGTTCCTAACTGAAGCATAACATAAGCATTGGTAGTCTATGTGATAAATTTATAAACTAAAATTTTGATAATAAAATTACGATCGTAATTAAATTTTTCTACTAGTAATATAGAAACCGTCACGATAAGAAAGAAATTTTAAGCTATAGTATGGAACATCAAAACTGCTACAGTCTTTGCAATGAATGATTTGTCAAATGCCTAAATATGCGTAAAAGTCACAATAGTTATAAATTTGAAAGCAAATATACAATAATTTTGCGGGCATTATAAATGCCAGTGTTCACCATGCTCTATAACTTAGTGTCCACGATTAGTTTTAACGAGACAAAAAAGACAACATCTAACTGGATAGGACAGTTGCGAAACCGGATGGCATTGAAAGAAATAGTTATTCCTATCCTAGGTAAGTCTATTAGAGAGGGGACTTTGAGACTATAGGTGGGGAATCTAGTATGACCTCATTTCGAATGTTTTGTCAATTGTTCTTGCGACATCTATTCAGCCTAACTGAATTACATGTTTTAAGATGAAAACCTCTGTAGTTAAATTTTCTTAAATTTTGTTCATTTATTTCGTTCAAACCTTAAATGGTGGTTCGATTTGCAGAACCCATCGTTCTGAAATGTGTTTACCAATGCATCGCTGCATCACATCTGTTAGTATAAATTATTCTAACAATAAATAGTTTTCTAATTTTTTCTCAACAATAAAATTAGTAGAAATATAAGTGAACAAATGTGCACTATTGTTCTTCCATTTCATTTGGTCGAAAGTAAAAGTATTAATTTTTCCAACATCAAGCCATATTTATCTGAATTCATACAACTCCAAGTTTATTTTGCATTTGTGGATTTTAAACTTTCGAAACTGTTATTTTTTTTTCCTATTTGGGGAAGTGTAATTTGTAACCCATATCACTATTCAAAATCTTTTCTTAGTATGTTTTCACTTAACAGGTTAGTCGAATTTTCCTTCGGTTACTAAAATGCTATACTCCATCCTTTTAGAAAACTTTGGTATATCTTCGGCCCAAATTTTATAATGATATATTTTAACTTAAAAACAGATGTTTTTTAAGGAAACTTAAATCTTGGTTACTCAATCTTTCTCCGTTAGCGTTGGAAACTAAGTATATTGTATGCGTTTATTATGCTGTTTGGGTATTAACTATATACGAGATTAACAACACAAATTGCCGATATTAATACGCCTAACTATAAAATTCAACACTCTTTAATTTTCATGTATTATCGAGTGAAATCGTAGTCAGTCTATCTATTACTGGTATGACTATGTTTGTTAATTTATGTATAGAAAAAAAAATCTTAAAATTGATAGCTCCCGTACATGAACTGTGTCCTGCTGTGTCCTGCTGTGTGCGTGTCCCACAGAATCTTTTCTGGGATAAATATATAACTTAATTACTTCATATTTATATATTACATACTTTTGTATTTTACTTTAATTTAATTTTCATCCAAGTTTTTTTTTATTTCATAGTTCTGTTATGGTTAGCCTATTTTAGTTTAATTAAATAATTTCAAAAATGTATGTTTAATTATTGTTTATCTTTTGTTATATTGTACTTCTTCTTTGTTATTTAATTTTGTTCTGTAGAGAATAAATACATTTCTATTTTAACACAAAATGCTAATCTTATTATTGTTATTAATATTACATTTTTAATTCTTTAAAAAATATTTTGTACAGAATAGGTTGTAATTGAAATATAACATTTTAAAAACAGTATACAGAACATCCCGTGAGAATGAGTTCGAAACAACAAATGTAAAAGTGTTTAAAAGTTCCGTTTTTAATTCAACTATTTGGTATTATACAAATGGTGAAATTTAAGAAAGAGAATGAGATATTCAATTAAACTTGAATACCAACCTGTAACGAGGCATTTTATACGGGTTGCGCCTAAAACCTAATATTACATCCTCTCAAAAATAGACAAAATGGCGGAATTTTAGCTTTGTAAAATCAACGTACGGAAAAAATTTGGCTGTATGGAAAACTCAGATTTTTATTGTACTTTAAACACAAAGATTTGGTGCATTTGTATTGTATTTTGATTTTATTATCACCAACTGTTTGAAGACACAAATATTCAGCATGAAAAACAGCGTTTATCTTTATTTAATAACATTTGTTATCAAATATTGTGTTTATGGAGATTGTTTCGGAAATAATGTTTTTAAAGTTGCAGTATTTTAAAATGGACAACTTAAACATTACTCGTTATGTTAAGATAATCTTGAATATGTAAAGTAGAATTAAATTTAAATAGAAGAATTATCATATATTATTATTACGATTTGGAAATAATATTTGCTAAGAGGCAAGGAATATTTTTTAGGTCGTGACTGTGACTCAGCTCTGGTGGACCTGATAGTTTTTGTCTCTTTCACTCGTTATACGTGTACTAAAATGACTCTTGCATGTATACAACTGACCTAAACTCACCGAGATATTGTTGGTGACCAGGCCTTAGTCATCTTTGAATATGTCTTACTATAGAAATAAATAGAAACCACAAACAAAATATTTATAACTTTATTAATTATCAGCTTGTTATTTATTGCCTATTGTGATGTTATGTATATTTAAAACTAATTGTACAAATTGATAGTTTTATACAATTCTGAATAATTTAAAGTTAAAACTCTTTAAAAGAAAAGCGTCTTTAGCGGTACAAAGAGGTTTTATTAACGCTATACCTTACTTATCATAGACGGTTTAATGTTCATGGTAAGAAAATTAAATGTAATTACACTATTGTATTATAGAAAATTGTTTTTATTTAAAGAAACAACTCAAACATTACCCTTGTACAATTCATTATCAGATCACCCCGTCAGCTAGGTCTCGAAGATTAAACCAGATATTGTTATTTAACTGAAGTCTGGCCATTCAATACCTGAGACTCTGAGTAACACAGATAACAACTCTCTACGTCAGTTAGGACTCGAAGATTAAACCTGATATTATTCTTTAACTGTAGCCTGACCATTCAATAACTGTGACTTTCAGAAACACGGATAACATCTCTCCACGTCAGCTAGGACTCGAAGATTAAACCTGAAATTGTTCTTTAACTGTAGCCTGACCATTCAATAACTGTGACTCTCAGAAACACGGATAACATCTCTCTACGTCAGCTAGGACTCGAAGATTAAACTTGATATTGTTCTTTAACTGTAGCCTGACCATTCAATAACTGTGACTCTCAGAAACACGGATAACATCTCTCTACGTCAGCTAGGACTCGAAGATTAAACTTGATATTGTTCTTTAACTGTAGCCTGACCATTCAATAACTGTGACTCTCAGAAACACGGATAACATCTCTCTACGTCAGCTAGGACTCGAAGATTAAACTTGATATTGTTCTTTAACTGTAGCCTGACCATTCAATACCTGTAACTCTCGAAAGCACGGAAAACATCTCTCCACGTCAGCTAGGTATCGAAGATTAATTAACCAGTCATTTTGAATCAACCCTATCCTAACCATCCAATAACTATTTTTGTCTAAATCTTTGAGAACATCTTCTAAAGGAGGTTATAAATATCCA
Organism: Aphrophora alni; assembly: GCA_963513935.1. Taxonomy (NCBI): domain Eukaryota; kingdom Metazoa; phylum Arthropoda; class Insecta; order Hemiptera; family Aphrophoridae; genus Aphrophora; species Aphrophora alni. Next base: position 67,781,122 of record OY740765.1, read on the forward strand.
GGTTTAAAGGTGGACAGAATCTAGGATGCTTTAGGAAGAAAATAAATCCATCTCTGTTACTTTATGGACATTGAGGGCGTTTTCGATAACATATCTTTCAACACCATGGTTCGCAAAGTTCGGGAATAGGGAGTCACCTATAGGTAAACAGACTCTATGCTCCGTAGTAGATGAATCAAATACACACATATGAATGAGGAGGTAGAGATTGAAACTGTAAATGAATGCCCACATGAATGAAAGTTTAAATTGGGTAGAAATTTCCCGCTTGGTTTTCAGCTGAGTGTTTTCAACACAGCTAAGCATCTAGGTATCACTCTATGCCACAAAGGCTTACCTGGAACACCCATATAATGTTTCCATCTATAAGGCAAAGTGGAATATTTTTATAAGGCAAGTAAATCGATTTTTATTGGATCGATTTTGGATTAATATTGGCACGCCTATGTGTACCTATACGTACCGTCAGAAATAGTCCACCAACAGTAGCTCTGGAAGTAATAGTAAGACTTTTGCCTTTTTATATTTTTCCTTAAAGCTGTAGGACTAAAGTCTGATTATTGATTAAAGGCTGTGGACAAATGGAGAAAGCCCCTATCTGTAGTAGGACACTCTACAATTGTTGACAATTTTTTAAAGGCCCTGACATCAGGTGTAATGTTGACAAAGTGTGTATGTAACAAGCCCTTTACAAGACTCGGGATAACTGGGCTAGCTAAAATATCCGAGATGTGCCACATTTGATCTGCTGAGATACACGGATGGATCTCTTATGGACCTAGGCTCTAGCTATGGTATATACAGCACCTCACCTGACATTGGTATCAGCTCGGGACGTGGGAGGCACTCTACTCTATTTCAAGCTGAAATTTCTATTTTGTACAAAGGGTCTAACAGGGTAAGGGAATTCTGATCCTGTCGAATAGTTGATTCTTGGAGTGTTTGATTCAATTGAAGCTAACGTCACCGGTGTGGGATTGTTTTCTAGCAATGCTGTCGTGTCTCAACACGGTACACTTAAAGGGGAACATGTACTTTTTACGGCCTCCATGTTATTTAAATGAACGAACATCAGTTGTTACCTTTTTCACTAAGAATAAAAGTGAGGTTTTGGATCTAGCACTTGGAACTAATGGTGTACATGATGCAGTAAGTAAGTGGTATGTGTCAGATGGGCGAGTAGGTTGACTAATATCGTTGTGGACGCCTTTCATGAAAATTTCCCCTTATACAGAGAGTAAATAGGGGTCAAGCCAATTGGTGGACTCAATCACACTCTGACCAAAGGAAACAGGTTAGACGGTTGTTCAAAAATAAAACGACACGGTAGATGGGAGGCTTACTAACGGTCTCTCACCGAATACAATAAAAACATTAAAAAAGCAAGATGTGAATCCTGGAGGATGTTCTGTGGAGAAATAGATCGTACTACCCAAGGAGCAAGACTGCATAAGAAACTTGCCTCAGCTCACGTAAACCCAATAGGTAGTCTAGTAGGCCCAAGTGGTAAATTTACAGAATCCGGAGAAGTCATACTCAGGGCATACTTTCCAGACTCGGTTATCAAGACAACGGATGGAGAACGAGGATCAGAACTAGCACATTGCTAACCAAATAATTAATATTGATAAAATCAAGTGGGCTATTAATTATTTTCACCCATTCAAATTACCGGACCCAGCTAGAATGTTTCCGGCTCTACTACAGGAAGGGGAAACATACATTAACCCCATCATGTGCAAACTATTCCGGGTTAGTCTAGTCACAAGGTATGTACATCAAGTGTGGAAGGCAGCCAGAGCAGTGTTCATACCTAAGCCAGGACGTACCTCATATTTTGAGGCTAAGGCTTACAGACCGATTAGTTTAATTTCCTTTATTTTGAAGACACTAAAAAAATTGGTAGAGAAACATATACGCGGAGCTATGATTCCTTTGCACATAAGTCAACATGCGTACCAGTCAGCTAATGGGTGTGAAAGTGCACTTCATTGTCTAGTTCAAAGACAGGAAAAGACTCTCAGTAACCGTGAATATGCCCTCGGTGTTTTTCTCGACATTGAAGGAGGTTATGACTCCCATGATTCGATGGTCCGGGCCCTATCATATCACGGTATTAATATAAACGTGTGGGAGTGGGTGGGGGATATGTTGAATGGGAGGACAGTTGTAGCAAAAGTACTGGGAAAGGAGCTTCTGTGGTGTCTGCTGGTTGACACACTTCTGAATATTCTCTCATCGGAGGGTTACTACACCCAAGGATATGTGGATGATCTGGTGGTGCTTATCCAAGGGAGGTTTGGGAACACATTGGTAAATGTCATGAAAAGAGCTCTGTCACTAGTAGAGGGATGGTGTCGCAAGGAAATCCTTAGAGTCAATCCTTAAAAGACGACACTGATTCCATTTACAAGGAAGAGGATCACTTCGGATTTGAGCGATATCCAAATTTCGGGCACAAAAATTTCATGCGCCATCGAGGTCAAATATCTAGAGGTGGTATTAGACACCAAACTAACATGGAATACGTACGTGAGGCGCGCTACAGAAAAAGCCAATAAATCATTATGGTTGTAAGAAGGGCAGTAGGCAGAACTTGGGGGCTAAGAAAAGCAATTATGAGATACATCTACACTGGTATTATACGACCTTTAATGAGCTATGTGGCAGTAGTGTGATGGGTTGGGACCGAGCGGGGATGTGCCAAAACAACTCTGACTAAGGTTCAGAGGTTAGCATGTCTATACGCGACCGGGGCCATGTCTACTACACCAACCGCTACAATAGAAATATTACTCGGGCTTACACTCATTAACCTGTATAGTATGGCGGGAGCAAGGAACACACCCTGCAGGCTGAGTTGCAGCGGAGTCTGGAGAAACTCACATATGGAACATGCCAGAATTACGGAAAAAATTGGCCACCCGATTTTAAGTATGGGTACCGATAATATAGAAATTGGATTCGAAATTCCTGGGTAACTAACGTTGGAAGAGCTAGTTATAGGATTACTTAAACTCGTAATTGGAACAAATCTGCTGAGCTAGAATGAGGAGGCTTTAGTTGCACAATAGGTCATAGGTCACGGTGCCAGGGCTAGTCTCTAAAGGGCCCCTTAAACTCCAAACATAACCATTCAATCAACCATCTCCTTTTTATCCAGCGCGATTTGATGCGAAACCTTTGTTGATATTTCGACTGAAACAAATTCCACCGCGACCAAGAAATAAACTCCACTTCCACAAGGATTTGTAATTTATAGTATTGGAAATGTTAATTAAATTGTTCGTAATGAAAGTGAAACGTTGGTAATATAAACATGTAAGTTTAGTAATGAATGTATTGAACAATGAAAATTTAAATACTTCTTTTTCTTTCTCCTGGACTGTTGTGCCTCTCAGCGTAGAGCATTCTCCTTGGTCAACCTCACCCATTCAGCACGCTTTCCTCAGTTTGTCTCATCTGGCCCGACGACTCCCCCCGAACACTACGCAATCCTACACCTTCTATACATTGTCCGTAGTCTCCCACCTGGTCTTCACCCTTCCGGATTGACCCTCCATATACCACTTCACTCTCCTATCCTCAGGCATCATTTATACATAGCCAAACCACTTCAGTTGGCACTCCTCGATCTTCTTCCTAACTTGATATCTTTAGTTATTCAGAAGCTTACACCTCAAAGAAGCACAAAGAGGAAGAGTGCCTTTGAGTTTTTGAACTTAACAACTGACGATGATCAATTTATAAATTTAACTTTGTGTGTTTTTAATAATCGTATGTAACTATTCTTCTTCAATGTTTAACTAACGTTTTTTTTAGGGACCCACACAAAATGTATTGTTGGCACAGTTAAACAAGAGAAACCATGAAATCTTTACAATTCGTAATTTTTATGATCGAAACCACCATAATTATAATAGCGTGTATTTAGATAAGTAAATCACAGTCGTCGTTGATTTTAATATATTTCAAATTTCGTCCTAACTGTAGTTTTCCTTTTCTAGCTGTTGAGATACACGAATACCTATGATTTATTTTCTATATTTTTACAGATTTGAATCTTTTGTTGATATCATGAACCATAAGTTTAATTTGTGATTGTTAGGTTCTTTTAGGGAATGAGGTAAGAAGAGAAAGAGATGGGAAAATTATATACAGTTTGCACAATATTACACGAGATTTTACATTTGTATTTATAATTTAATATAGAAAAGTAAGTGTTCTGCGATTACAATGAACCATAAAAATCAGATAACCAAAAATCGGTTGTAAGGATGTGGAATACATTTTTGATCAAATATAACACCTAAGGTCGCATAGTGTATTGAGGTTATTGTAATAACCCAGTTATTTGTGTCACATGACATTTTTGGTAAAATTTCACTAGTAATGACAACCAATTTACGAAAATATATTAAAGAAAATTATGATTCGGGAGTGGTTGATTAAAAACTAAAATGAACTATGGTCTTAAAATCTTGAAGTGCAAAAACCCTATATAGGTAAACGTAAATATTAAAACAAAAAATTTTGGAATGAAATTGTTTCACTATTTATAAATAGAGGCATAAAATATTCGAAAAGTTTAATTTTAAGCTCATCTGCATCTTGATTATGGTTTTTTATATATATATAAAATAAGTCAAATAAAATCAGTATTGACCATTAACTGTCCTTTAAAACTATGTGCCACATTGGCAGTTTAAAAAATACTACAAATTCAATTTGTTTCAATTTCAAATGCTCATATCTAGAAATTTACAAATTATGTCGAATTGTATATCAAATGAAATGCCTTTCAAAACTGAACATATTTTGTATTTACGACTTTATCATGTCTATTATTTTTTCTGTCTAAATAAAAGTAGACTGTAAACCTAGTTGTTCCAATTAGAACTGAATATAAATATTTCACTCAAGAATTCTCCTAGAAACCATTGGATGAGTTTAGGCTTCTAACTGATAAAATCTGTTGACAACTTTAAAAGAAAATCAAAAACAATCCAAAATAAATTTTTGATAATCTCTGGTGTGGTGGGCAGAGATTGAGATGTCACACAAATCTAATTGACCAAGAGTTTGTTTTTTAAATATATGGTAATGAAAGTTAATATCACTCAAAGGTTTTTATTTTTTAAATTATTGACCCCTTAAGCTCTAATTTCAAATTTGAAGATAGTAATTGACGTAGTTGTTTTACAGACAGACTTACAAGAGGTATTAAGAGGTCTGTCTGTTTTTCTGTGGGTAGTATGTGTTGTATTTAAATAATATGAACAAGAACAAACTACCATGATGCACATCATACTACCCAGAGAGAAACTGTCATTGAGAATAGGTCGACCCCGAAATTCTTTTAAAATAACTTTATTTTTATGGGTATTTTAAATTATATTTGTTTTTAAAAGATATATGATGGACGTTGAAATAGGATGTTAACGATTTGATTTCCAAATCTTTTGGATTTCCAAAAACAATTTCAAAATTATGAAATATAAAGTCTCTAAAATAGCCAAAATCAATCTATCCATATATACTGAAGCATATTATACCAACGGAGGCCAAAGGTTGACACAATAATATGAAGTTACACTGGGCGTGGTTGCTCGCCTACTTTTATCGTGATGACTGTAATTATGTGTTTATTTTGTATTATAAATTGCACAAGTGTGAGTGTAAATCTGTGAAAAAGTGTCCTATGTTTATTTTGCATTGTGATGGTTGTATATGTGTGTTTATTTTACGAGATTATAAATTGTATATGTGTGACTGTGGGTGTATGTCTATTATTTTATATTTTATAGTTTAGAAGGTGAACCTGATAAAAAGTGTCCAATGTTTATTTTGTACTGCGGTGGTTTATCTGTGTGTTTATTTTATATTATAATTGCATAATATGTGAGAAAACGTGAACAATATATATTTTGTATTGATATAACTGTATTTGTATGTTTATTTTATATTATAAATTGTATATTTTTGAGGATGAATTTTAGAATATGTGTGAAAAGTTTATTATTTTATTGTGATAGCTGTATTTCTGTGTTTATTTTATGTTGCCCTATTTCTGTGTTTATTTAATGTTATAAATTACATATGTAAGAGAGAAAATCTCAGAATATTTGTGTTTTTTAATTTTTGTATTGTGATAGCTTTATGTGTTTATTTTTTATTGTGATGGCCGTATTCGTATATATATATATATATATATATATATATATATATATGTTATATTATAAATTGCATATGTATGAGAGTGAATCTCAGAATATTTTTGGAAAGTATATTTTTGTATTGTAATGGATGTATTTGTGTGTTTATTTTATATTATAGATTGCATATGCGGCAGAGTAAAACTGAGAAAAAGTGTGCAATGTTTATTTAGTTCTGTGATAGTTGCATATGGGTGTGGGTAAATCAGAGAAAATTTGTGTAAAGTGTATTTTGTATTGTGATGGCTGTATTTCTGTTTGTATTTTGTATTGTGATAGCTCTGTTAGTCAATATAAATTTGATATTTCAGTAAGATTGGTTATGCCATATTTGGTATAAGAGTAGTATATCTTATTATTGGTATTTTTGCCATAGTTTATAATTTGATCACTGGTATTTTTTTAATTGTTTTATATTGTTAATCACTGGTATTTTTCAATGAAAGAAAATAGAATTTTCCACACAAAAATACCTTATTTTTAAAAGCGATCAATGATTCAATTGTTTCATGCAAAAAACCTACTTGGGGCTGGCTACTGAAATAGGTTTGTGTACATGTAACAAGTGTGGATGAAGAATAAAGTATTTATTCTGAAAAAAATGCGTTTCTTTCATTTGTTGATTTAAGTTCAACAAGTGTTGCTCATATTAGTGGAATGGTATTTTTCATACTTTTATATATTATCAAGGATTCCCCCCCCCCATAGTTTTATATCGAATCACTGGTATTTTAACGCATTCCTTGTGAAAATTATTTCTTATTAATTTTGTGCTTTAAGGCTCGCTTTGAACCTAGGAAATAATAAGTGTTTTACATACGTTCTATCTAGTATTTCAATAAAAAAAATGCTATACACCTTATCATAAAAGACTTATCACGTTCAACAGATAACTCCGAATTGTTTGTCCAAATTAAAAATCATACAACACAGTAAACATATTTTGAGGAAGAAGAAAATATGGAGGGATTTGGACGTCGACGGATTGAGTAGGGGAGGGCGTCGAGTCGTAATAGGAGGGGTTGTTACTCCGATCCATAAAAACCGAAAAGGTCATTAGTGCGAAAAAGAGAAGGATAGAATTCAAGGGAGAGAAATTGGTACTGGATAATGTGCAAGTGAGATGAAAATATTTTAGGGGAAAGATGAATAAAAGAGGGGCGAGGTGGGCCTAACGAGACCTTAGAAGTTGACAGTATTTTTAGTCAACGGTTAACTTTCATACTTTGAAGTGTTTTTTTTTTTTACATTTAACTGTACAGTTTCTAAACACGTGGTCGTACGTACTATGTTGGATGGATCATTACTACAGTAAACAAAGGTTCTATTAATAAGGTGTGAGCGACTTTAGTTAATTTTTAAATACTCTATTTGCTCGAGAATTTCAATCCTTTTCTTTTGTAGTATCACTTCCTCTGTCTTATTACGAACTCGGAACAAGTTTAAACAGTGTTATTAATCATAGGCTATATTACCATTATTATTTATAAGAATAGTGAAAATATTTGACAATTTAAATTAGATCTCTTAAAAATATCAAATCATTATCAAAAAATTAATAAAAACTGCTAGTTTCCATAATAAGAAAATAGTTCGACAAAACGACTTATTACTTTTGACTAAGTCGCTATCTGTCAACGTCAAGATGATGTTTTTTTTATTTGGAAAAATTGATTGAAACTGAGGATGGCAACTTTTTTTTAGAAGATACACCATCGTTGTTATCTTCACCTTAACATAAACAGAACATTTAAACCTGAATATAAAACCAACAAATCGAACCTAAAATCAAACAATAACATAAACATTTTAACCTCACAGACCAGACAGGATCTGGGGATTCGACCCTTTTCAATAGTCAAAATAAACTTCTTTTACTATTCACATAGTACAGTTACAAACTGAGAAAAGAAAACTGTAATAGCGTCAGAGTCGGAAGAGAACAAGAGTTGGTCAAGGTAGGAAAGATAAAAGAGCCGAATCTAACCTTAGAGTAGAAGAAGAAAGGTATAAATCTAGCTAGGGTATCGTGGGTTGCCACACACGTACTTACTATAGGGCGGCTTAGTCATTGAAACATTATTTGTTGTGTTTTATTATGGTTAAAATTAGTGTTTTTAGAGTAGCTATAATTAACACGATTTTTTGATGTTTTTCTTTCGTTTATTTCTACGCGTGTTTGCATAGTAGTAAGACCTGTGTCTCCTGAACACGAGCTTATAATGTTGTATTTTTAGCGAGCCTAATTTGTAAATCCTGGCCCGTATTTAATCACTTTTAGGTTGCATATTTTGCAATTTTTTGTAGCAAGAAGCAAAACTGTTGTAGTGATCTTGAAAAACAAAAGGATTGATATAAGGGTGGAAAATAAAATACATAGAGTGTCTATCTAAACATACTGACATTAAATATGACTTTATTTTAATACAATAATAAATCATACAAAATTCATTCTACATTACAAATAACAAAATTAGCGACCATTTTGGATTTTCAATTACTTTTAAAACGAATTTCATGAAATATCGCAATAAAAAATACAAATCAGAAATAATACATTGTGTGTTTTTTCTATTCCTAGTCTATTACTATATGTTTTTAAAATGTCTGATGTCTTGTCATTGTTGAAAATATTAAAAAAACAAGAAGAAAACTTGTTTAAAATATATTTAGTTCAATTCAAACTCCATTTAAAATGAATAGTTTTATATTTAAAAGAAAAAGTTACACTCTGTCCCAAGTCCAGTCTGTGTACAGATTATGTATCACTTATACTTTGATGCAAAATTATTGTCAAATCGCGCATTCATATTTTTTTAAAAAATATGAATAATTATTATTAGAGAAGGTTTTGAGTTTGTGCCACACTCAATGTATTGAAGATATTATAGTTAATGTTTAGTCCTAATTTGTGTATAAATAAAAAATCTATATTTTGCGTAATTTTAAATTTTTTGTTTTATTTCGTACATTTGGTTTAATTTGTACAAAATCTTTAAAGATTTCATGAGATTTTTGTGTTTTATTCTTAAGGCCCTCATATGTTTCAATTAATACCATTGTTAATATTAACCTACAATTTACTGATTGTTGCCACCATTAGAATCTTTAAAACTATAAGAGAATTTAAAAGAAACATTAAATGGGTAACTACTTGTTTATGGGATTTTAAAATATGTTATCTAAATTTTGAAAATTCTTCGCCATTTGCCAATATAGGTGGCCAACTTTATTTCTGTAAGATAGTAACACCATATCTAATTATATATTTCGATAGAATATGTTAACTAGGTTCACTATACAATTTACGTGCATAAATTATTAGTTCCATCCCCAATAAGTAACGATTATGAAAGACGTTATTCGTCAGAGCTGAAAATACAGACAAGAAGGTCTTATTTTACTTTTTCGTTCAAGAGGCCCGAAAAAGGTGTATCTACTGAAATCTAAACATATATTTCGTTCACCATCACAATAACCTCTCTCTATATTTTTAATAGCAATGGTTACATCAGCAGTTTATTGTGTTGCTGTGCCTTTGTACTTGCGACAACGATTATGCAATGTTGAGCACCGTTTAATTTTTACCGGTTTAATATTGTTAGCTATTTTAATGGCCTAGGTTCTTAAAAGAAACAAAAGCAATTCAATAAATTTTCTGAATTGTGTTTGTGCTAGCGCACTCGTGCGTGCGTGTGCTCGTACGTGCGTGCGTGTGTGTAATAATGTGTAAAAAAAATACGAACAGTTAAGAAATAAATTTTTAATTTTTAATTTAATAATAAATAAAGATTTTAATGGAAGCAACTATATTTAAAGAGAAAAAATATATTACGTAAGACAAGACTTGAGTATAGAAAATTAAAATATTCTGACAGATTTCTTCAAATCTTTTACGAGCATATGTTATATAGTTGACAAATCATTTTACAATATGATTAATAAGATAAATTACAAACCATAACTTTTAAATTGATTTAGATTTAAACAACTTCATCTTGATTACACCTAGTACAAAATTAGAAGGACCATAGATTGTAGATCTGTATGTAGATCTGTATGTAGATCTACCTGTTTTGTAGATAGATGGATAGTTTTTCCTAGCGATGCATTTTACAAAACCTTAAATTTATTTTAAATATGGTAAAATAACATATTTTGAAGGAAAATTTTATTCACAAACTACATCGTTAACTTTTCACTGCACGATTGAGAAAATTTGTTGTCCACATTTAACTTTTTAATTTGTTGGTCTTCAAGACATTACCAAGTCGAAGTTGTGTTTCTCTGAAACTCTGAACACCTGACTGTTACACTTCCGCTTGCGGGGAGATCTCTAAAAATAAAATTGACCTTGGACTCTCCTGCGATAAGATGTATCGCTTAGAAACAGATTGCTTTTATTTTTCAAAACTAATTTTACTTGATTCAACTTACTTGATTATTGTTTGTTTTAAATCTCAATTTTAACAACTTTACTTACATACATATATTTTCGTCAATAGTTAATAAAGAATATAATTTTGGTCTTAAACAGATAAATTTGTAAATAGGCATGTTGTTACACTCATATTTAAATTTACCTAAATCTTTATTATTATAATTAATTGAAGTATGAAAAATGGAAGGACATTGAAGGATAATCAGGTGTGTTTAAATGATTTATAAAATTAGAATCCATTTTGATATATTTATAGATATAATCTGTAAATATTTCTAGAAAAAAAATATCTGTATCTATATATAAAAGTCATACATGAAGTTTTGCTTAATTTTGAAATACAAATACAATACATATTGCTTAGTTAAATTTTACACATTCTGAGCACTATGAACAGCACATATGTTTTCATAGAAAATTATTGACTTAATAGAAGTCGATTTACATATTACTTTTAATTAAGTTTTCTTTCTGTATTTACTAAGTCTAGTTTTTGACTCTTTCTCATATATTTGATTGTTTTCAAAACATAGCGTCATTTAGAAGTTTGTAAACTTCTTATTCAAAAGACGTTTCAGCTAATTACCGTTTTTTAGTGTTAAAAATGATTTAACCTTTTTGATTAATTTTAAGTGCACGATGTATTTCCTTTCAAACTAAACCATTAGTTAAGCTTGTTTTAAATTTACATAATGTAATATCTAATCATTTTTCGTACTAAAGTGGTTAAATGATTCATATACTTTTATCTTACGGTCATTTATTTTTAGGATGAAAATTCGTTGTGATCATTACGATAATTTTTGGGATATTAAATGTCTACTTCTACTAAATAACTTTTTATTAATATCCTACTATTATTTTATCTGTTATTGATATAATATCAAAATTGTTTACCCATATGATATTATTTTCTGGCATATGTTTACACGGGCGTAACATACAAATTGTTACAGTAAATATTTATTTGGCTTTTACTTCATATTGATCACACAAATGATTGTTTGCTTTTACCAGTTTTATACATGATGATATGCCTCTAATAAATTATAAAAGTAGTACTTATCGTAATTGCTAAGTAATTCTAGTTCACCATCTTATATTTTAACATTATATAAACTATACAACTGGGTAACGTTACATAAATTATTTTATTAACAATATTAACGTCAATACAATTATTTAACGATATTCCAGACCGTGGTAAAATTCTCCCATAACAACTTTCAGGGATGATAATAATAATAATTCAAGATTTTTTTTTGGTAAAACATAAGTGTATGCACTACTTAAATCTAGACCTGAAGTTTGAAATGATGATTTCACAGGTAGAAATGCGTTTTCGCTAATATTTTAACTTGTCCTCCTTTTTGCTAGAAAAAAAACAACAATTTGTATTAATTAAGTGAACTTTCAAAAAATGAGATTAATAATATTATACATTGTTTTACTAACGTCAATAATTGTCATGAATTAAAAAAATACATTAAAACTTTTCTGTTAAAAACAAACTCCAAATTTTTAAGAGTGTAGTAACATGGTAAAATTTTAACATTCAAAGTAGTTAAAATTTTCATTTACTTTATCATGATTTAAAAATCGATTAAACATTATATCTTTGCAAATTAGAGTGTTTAAAGTTTTAAAATGATTATATGTAATATTTGTAGCATGTTGTTAGTGATATAGTAAAGAAATTAAGATGGCAGATCACGAGTGGTATTTTCTTCAGATATAGCAGTATTTAGACACAAAAGCTTCTACTTTTTTTAATGTAAGCACAATGACCTTAAACTTTTTCTAAACCAATAGTAAATTTGAAGAATCTAATAATGTCAGTCAGTTCCAAGAAATCCGAGATTACTATTACACCGTACATTTATATTAGTAATCTGTATATTTTATTAATTATTCTTTTTTTTTCTAATCAAACTATAAGTTCTAAGAATTTACTAACCTTGTATATTAACGATAAATATTAACTTGTGGTCACGTTACCCCAATTAACCTTTGATCTGGACCTTGACCTTAGCCTCACCCACTTGACCAGTCACCTTGACCTGGTCACGGATCAAATATGATATAGAACTGGTAGTTTATAGCTACTCATTGTAAACTTATTTTTATAAGAGAAGGAAATTATTATTGTGATCCCCTATATTTTACCTTAAACCGATCAAAGTAGTTCTGATGACTTCTAGGATTTTGTATAGGGCGCTTTTGTCAACATCTTCGTCTGGTTGTTGAGGTCGAAAGATTCTCCTTCTTAGAAACTCCAAGGCCCCACAATCAAACAGTATATGTTTTGCCGTTTCAGGTTCCTGACTGAAGAGATGAAAATTAGGTGTGATTTGAAGTAGTTCCACCTTATTTAAATGGCTTCGGATATGGCCATGTGCGGTAATGATGGCAAACACATGTCTTAGGGACTTCCTGTTAAACTGAGCAAATGTCTTTGTCAGTGCAGATCTTTTCCATAGAGAAGGCGTTTTCCCAATTTCTGCCCATGACAGTCTCCATCGTTGACGTGCTCTTCCCTGGCCCATTTTCTCACAGCACTTCTTGCCATTGATCGAATAATCTTGAAAGAGAGTTCTGGTCCCACGAGGCAGGCAGCGGCTCCCTTTTGGCCAACAGGTCAACCCTCTCATTTTCCTCGATCCCGCTATGCCCAGGCACCCACCACAGGCGCACCATGTCACAGGTGACAGGTCACAGAGGGAGTGGAGGGAATCTCATACCAGTTTGGATGAGATTTCTACGGAAATAGGGGCTTTGATTGCCGGTTGGCTGTTTGAGAGTATTAGAATGTCCTTTGCTTTACACCTCGATGTATGTATATTTTAACCCTGTAAAATAATATCCTAAGCTAGTTTCAAAAGTTCTCCCAATGGTTTGACAGTATCCGCCGTATCCAGGCTGTTGATCATGCAATGATCGGTCTGTGAACCAAACAAGCTGTCCTGGATTTACCCGTCGCTTGCTATCTTTCCAGCCATTCCGTGTATTGGAAAAAACTGTGAAAGGGCTTGTGAAAACGTAATCGGTTTGCATGCTATCAGATGGCATGTCTAACATCGAGTCTTTCAGGACATTCTTGGCGATTTCAGAATGCCCCACCTCAATGAAGTCCCTCTCAATTTACCATGGTTTTGAAGCCTAGTCTGTCTCGCCTCAGACATTATGTATATATATGTTGAGGCGCCAGGTCTCTAACACATCTAGGGCAGCCGTTGGTGTGCTTCTAAAGGCACCATGTATTTCAGCCGTTGCAAGCTCGCGAGTTTGATGCTTGCTTTAGCTTTTGGCTACCATACCAGGGAACCGTACGTCAGTTGATATCTAACCATGGATAATCCAGAGGTCGACATTAGGTTTTAATCCTCATTCATATCAAATAAGGTGCCTCGAGACCATTAGTGACGACTTTGCTTAGTTTCTTATCCAGGATCATTCCCAGTCACTAAATTTGGTTCCCTCAAGCCATATATTTTCTTTGCTCGTGGTTCTATTCCTACTAAATGGAGCAATGACTATTTTGGGGATAATGACTCGAAGTACCGCTCTTCGACACCAGTCACTGGTGTCCCAGATAGTAATTAAGTTCAAATTACTCAAACATTTTGTGGAACTCGCCTTGAACCATGATGACTATCTCATCTGAGTAACCTGTGGTATTCAACTCTTCGGCACGATCGGCCTACACCTTGAGATTAAGAATTTTTGAATCAGGGTTTACTCCACTAGATCCGACGGATTTGTTCTGGACTAACATTCCAGTACAGAGTCACCTCGAGCATTATGCATCTCTTTACTGTACTGGGACGCTTCTTATTGGTTCGTTCCACCCTGTCGGCCCTGTTTCTCACTCCTGTTGCGTCAGCTAACCTGAATCGTCGCGTGTCGGTATGTCTCTGGAACAAAAATTCATTAACTGAAAGCTATGTATCCCTTTACATAAAAATATACGAATTCTTACATTAGGCAAGGAATTGCAGTAAATAAGCTTACTTTTAGCAGCTTCCAGCCTGATTATCCAACCTCAATGATTCCACAGTTCTTGGATGAGGGCGATGTCAATACTCTCTGGTTTGGGGTAGTGGCCAGAATTTATCTCAGTGATCAAATACCAAACTACTCGACTTCATTGTAAATATTAAATGATATACTTTTGAAATTCATTTAAGAAAAAAAGAAACATATGCCTCGTTTTTAGAAGACATCTGTGTTGGTCCTAACGAAACTTCAACAAAGTTTTAAATTTCGCTATATTCAAGTAAAATGGTTTAAAGCCCTAGATGAGAATACGCACTTTCAAATAACGACCTTTATCGTGGTGTTTAGGCCTAATACGTATTTAAACAATGCGAAAATTTTAATCTTCTCTCATATTTTGATTTTTTAATTATTTGATTTTTCCTTTTATACGTTTTTACTAGCAAGTATTGAATATAAAATAATATTTCAAGTGAAAAATATACGACCTAGACTGGGAATCGAACCCAGGACCTTTGGCTTTACGGGCCAACGCTCTACCACTGAGCTATCCTAGTCGCTTCCTAGCACAAGGCGTAGACCTCTCACTTGACTTACGTTTAATTGCTGCAATTTTGAGTTTCCAAATTAATTACTTCGCATATGCGACATTGAAATTAATTTTTACTCATTTCTCAGCCCTTACGCATGTATTTATTGATTTTTTAATTATTTGATTTTTCTGCTTATACGTTTTTACTAGCAAGTATTGAATATAAAATAATATTTCAAGTGAAAAATATATGACCTAGACCGGGAATCGAACCCAGGACCTTTGGCTTTACGCGCCAATGCTCTACCAACTGAGCTATCCTAGTCGCTTCCTAGCACAGGGCGTAGACCTCTGGGCTTTGTGCAGCTCAAACGATCTTATGGCCCAGTCCACATTATCCTCATTTATGAGCCTCTTCGAGCAGTTCCAGTCCGCTCTACGCGGCCCTGCCCTAGTATGCAGAGAGAGATAATCCCCTCCCTCTATCTCACAATCCGGAAAGTGACATCCCAGAAGTACTTTCAGAATCTCCTTTCCGGACTGCATGTACGAGCCATCTGGTTTTTCCAGAGAGCCCACCCTATTGTTATGTTCTGCCCTCAGGATCTTCTGGAGTCTAGCTGTTTCAGAGCACTCTTCAACTCTTTCACAGTACTTCCTCCAGGAATCCCGCTTGGCTTTCCGAATGGCTGCCGAACCCTACCATAAAAAACTCAGTGAGTTTTTTATGGTAGGGTTCCCAGCCACCTAGATGTATAGAGGCCTTGAACATAGTTGTTACCTCCTTCTTCATCTTTGCTAGTTCTTATTCCACCACCTTACCGTTTCGTGTTTTTTCTTTGTATGAGGGAGCAGTTGGCCTGAAAAGCTCCCTGCACCGCAGCCTGAAGCTGCTCCGAAACTTCTTCCAACTCCTCTATTCCCCTCACCTCAGACTCTATATCTTGAACAGCTAGCAACCAAGTCCTCCCTGTACTTATCCCAGTTCGTCCTTTTGGAGTTTCTGTACCAAATGTCTATCCTCTGCTTCCACCTCACCTCGAATAGTATGTGCTGGTGATCTGCTAGTGATGGCTCCACCAAGACCCTCCAACCCTTGATGAGTTGAGCAGTGTGTTCAGTACAGACTGTGAAGTCAATGACCTCCCTCCTCACTCTGTTGATGAAGGTCGGTTTGTTACCTACGTTAACTATATATTTATTAACTATATATATATTTAATAAATTTGAAATCTTACCTGACTTATAAGACGCAAAAGATATTTTTCCTCGATGAGATTTTTTGAAACCGGTGAAATATTCATTATAGGCCTACCAGTGTTTTTTTATTGATGTTTTAAGGCAAAAACCTTTCGTTCATCATCGTCTTTAAAAAAAAGAAGAAGAAACCAGTTTAAAATAAAGACCCCTAACCCTCGAATATTCTAATAGCCTCAGTTGGAAGAGAAGAAAAGTTAACCAAGATCGATCTCATAGGAAAGATGAAAGAGAGGGATCTAACCCAATACTAAGTAAAAAGTTATAGATCTAGATAGGTTCCCTCTGGATTGCAAAACTCGTAGTCATCAGTGTATATCAACGTTTCTGAACGTTATGGGTGTGATTGCAGAAAGGTAGGTTTACTGTTGTATGAACAGCTTGTAAAGTTCTTCCACTAGAATCGTTGAAGATTGTATGAATATTCTACTAGCCTCCGTTGGAAGAGTTAATAATTTATTAAAAGAGCCATTGTGCATGATTTAAAGCTCTTGTTTATGAAATTTTGCATTATTTTCACTTTTTTATCCGCCATATTGTTCCGTCATTTTATATTTTGATTTTGTACTTTAAAATCGATATCAGTTGTCTCTACACCACAATTTATAATATTAAAATGCCTTTTGTATAAGTTTTTCATAATCGGTCAACATAATGGTTCTGCTAATTTGAATTGTTAATCTTGGACGCCGTAATCTTGATCAGTGATCTCAAAAACCTTCCGTATATTATTTAAAATTATTTTTATTTAGCATAATTTTGACTTTTTAGGTACTATATTGGCCTTTTTAAATTTTGCACTTCTGACTTCAGTTGGAACTATTGTGACTTCGTTCTTTGAGTAGCTTAAAGAGTTTCTAATCATGTTTCACGTAGTCCAGTGGTTGACCCACTACTTGTACCCCAATGTTGAATATGTTGTGTAATGTGTGTTGTGTGTTGTGTTTTATATGTTATGTGTTGTAATGAGAACACTTTTAACGTTTTACGCATCTGATGATGAAACATATGTTTCGAAACGCGTCATAAGTCATATGATGGAAACAAGGTAATATCTATAGATATTCACACTTGTGACTTGGTACTATACAATGAGTTTAAAATTCATCATTGTGTTCGGCGACTTTTGGATAATTTCACAAAATAACAAAACCGATAATATCGATTTGAATTTTCCAAACATTTCAAAAATATTTTGAAGAAAGTACGATGTCATGAGTCAAAAAATCGATGTCGAGTTTTGTGCTGATTTGTCCGTTTTGAGGTCTTTTGAGTCCAAAAAAGTGATTTTTGGAATCATATCTGTCTGTCTTTCTGTCGTCAGTCATATGCGTAGCGTTCTAAATCACAAACGCGTCGACTGATTTTAATCAAATTTGGTCTGGTCTGTTGCCATATTTTGACCAATATCAGATATTTTTCTAATATTTTTTATTTTATAACTCAAAATGTGGTAGCTGCCATAAATAAAAAATACGAAAATACAATTTTCAGAAAATCGTCTCTAATAATTTTGATCAACACTTTAAGAACTCAAACAAAACATATTTTTCGTTATCTCTCCAAAAATGCCGGTTTGTGAGTAATTATTGAAAAAATAAAATCAGCCATCTTTTATAAAATACGTAATTTATCAAAATCTGCTCTACCGATTTCGCTCAAATTTTAGTAAACTGCGCCGTTTAATGTCCCCAGTCCGTTTGCAAATTTTATGTAAAACAACATTACGATTCATGAATAATGGGCAAACATTAAAATGAACCTTTGTCCTCCTTCATTAAAAGCTCAATTTTAATCAAATATAAATTACGATGAGAACAAGTGGTACCAGGTTCACGCCCTTATTTTAATATATAAATATTTTTTTAAAGATATGGTTTATTTTCACTTTTGATTTACAACAAACAAACTGACACTTTCGTGACGATTAGTTTTGGTTCGATTTTATTTGGAATTGGGTAATGGATAAGTGAGAACGTTTGTGCTTTTGCACCATTTATTATGTTTTAAACCCGAAATGATATTTTGGAAATTATCGAGAAATGTGAGCTATTCATCATCTTCTATTAAATAAGCGGAGAAAACCAGCCCATGTGGAGAAAACCCAGGAATGTAAAAAGAGACGAGTTCTTTTGTGTTCCTATTTTAATGGAAGTCTTTGACGCTGTGTTTGTTATAGTGACCTATAAATAACTCGAATATTAACTCTTAGCTTGGTACGTTATATAGTAGTTTTGCTCCTGTAATTCTTTACTACGTTTCATTTTTATTTATGTATTTTTTTATTATTCTTTAAAATGTATATTGTTTTTTATCGCTTAAATACTTCTGGGGTGTTGTATAGTTTAAAAGATACATTTAGTGATATAACATTACATCTTGCTTATAAACGTCTCTTTGGACCGTAACATTAGATTTCGATCTAATTAATGTTATGTAATTGTTTGTGTTTGTAACATAAATAACACCTTACATAATATATTTGTACGTGAGTGTATGTTAGCTTATGTGTCTTATGATCAACAAACAAATGGAACAGCAACAGACCACAGGTAGCTTGCACTGGTCTAACGCGAAACTGGGTTTTTTATTTTTTTTTGGGGGGGGAAGGGGGTTGAAGCGAGGGGTGGGTGGAACGTAGAAGGCGTGGTAGGAAGTCTGTGAGCTATTGATTATCTTTTCTTTTTTGGTTGCTAAGTGATTATAACATTTTTTTTTCGGGGGAGGTGGGGTATAACGAGGGGTTGACGTCAAAGTAGAAACAAAGGGGAAAGGGAGACTATATGGAGTAGTTTTCGCGAAAGGTGGGGGAGCGACGAAGACAGAAAACATTGCATCGTGTGTGACGCAACTGGTAGGTGACGTCATGATCTGGAGAGGAGAACGTCGAAACTAGCGCTAGAGGAAAAACAAGAAAACTCCCGCCTAACAAACATGGCTGACTGTTCCTATGCGAGGTGTGTTTTAGAAAGAAGAACAATTCGTAAGTCGCTACAAAGATGGACAAAAAACATGGTCCAAATCGTAGGTGAGTGTTTTTTTAACGACAAATTAAAAACAAATTTTTTACGGATATTCGAAAAATTAAGGTAAGTGCAATTTTGTTTCTCTACTACTACAACCAGGAAGTGATTTTAAGCAAACCTGTTGCCGAAATGCATTTAAAATGCATTTCCCCCTCCCCCACTATTTTTTTCGCACTTTAACAATTCACATTTATTTTGACAGAAAGTTTATATCAAACACTTGGAAACGGCTAAATTTATCGCATAGAATAAGTAAACACATAGCGAAGTAGATGCATTTTGTATTGCAACATATTTTTAGGCTTAAATATCAGCTGTGCAGGGAGTATGATTGTACTATGAAATAGCGAATAACGGTAGGGGGAAAGGGGTACGGCCCCTGATTCTCTTCTATCGCCCCTCCCCTTTGATTCTCTGCAATGTTTGAAACTAGGAAAGGCAAAACGATACAAATTTATACAAGCCCCTCTCTTCTCTCGTATAGAAGTTTCGTTATCAAGCCTTCCTCTCTCACACGCTGTGCATTTCCTAGCATGACCCACCACAACAAATGCAACTACATAGTCCATTCATTCTAAAGCTCACCTCAGAATTCAGAATTTTAGTCTGTTAATTGGGAGATATTATTTAAAACACTATTTATTATTTATAAATGCTTAACGCAATGCAATTATTTATCAGTATTCTTTGTCTGTATAAATGTTAATTACTTATAATTTAACTTCTTATGAAGTGTTACAAGGTCATAGTACTATACTAATGTAGTTGTAGATATACCTCAAGTTAATAAACCTAGTGCGAATTTTATTGATTTACTTAACGCGTTCATTATTTCTGTTATCAGTACGAAATACAATAGTATTTGGACGTTTCAGAGATTTATTATTATTATTAGAATTAGAATTGGGAATTCTATTAATTATTATTTGTTCCATTTGACTCCATATGAAACTGATGTGTTATTTATGCAGATAAAATATATTTTCTAGTGATCAAAATATATTCACACTCATACATACATACACACGCGCGCGTTAGCGCGTATATGTATACTACACTTCACATTTTCAATGTTTTGTATAACTTTAACAACATTGATAATGTTTTTTGTCATCTTATCAAAAGGGAGATAAATTTAATTCTACAAATTTTTAATCCTTATAGTATTGAAGCTATAGGTTATTTAACAGGCCTTCTGTAACAACTTTTGAAAGTTAAATTAGTGCTGGTTTTGATATAATCATAACATAGAACTTATCCCTAAGTTAGAAACTATGGCTAGATAACCTAAAAGTAAGAGACCCAAAGTTAAAGTACTATGCTCGTGTAGTCAAAAATAAAACTACACCATAGAAATTAAGAAACAAGCATAACATAGAAATATGTATGTGCTAGTTAACCTAAGAGTAAGTAACCCAGAGCTAGAATACAAATCCTGGTCAAAAGTTAAACCACATTCGTTTCTAACATACACCTAACTATGTTTTCCTTTGTTTCAAAGATAGGCCTGGATTATATCGTTTCTTAGTTTCTAAAATACGCATAACTATCTGTATTTTCCGTAGTTTCTAACATAGGCCTAGTTTATGTATTTTAGTTTCAAACATAACCTTAAACTATATATATATATATTTTTTTTTAATTTCTACATAGATCAAGACTTTATGTTCACTTAGTTTTTATCACAGGCATAAGATAATTTCTCTTAGTTTCTAACATAGGTGTAGACTATGTTTTCTGTTAGTTTCTTACATGAGTTTCTTAGTTTTTATGGTGTACTTTTAGTTAGTTCATAAACAAATTTGATCCAAACTATTGTAACTTTGTGTATTGTATTTTTACACAAATGATAACTTAAAAATAGATTACATATTAATGTACTGACGTCCAGACATAGATTGTTAAGGTCATCAGAATGTTCTACTTCTACGCTAGAACGAACATGTAAATCTAACAATATCCAGAAATTAATCGGTTAAAGAATTATTAGAATGAAGGAAGTTTTAACGAATTGCCAAAGAATTATTAGTCCATCGTTTCAAAGCTAACTCTGTTATGACGACGATATCATCTTGTTTGTCAAAAACAAAACAAAAAAGAGCAAAATATTAAGTTTTGTGTGTGTAAATGTGCAATGTTAACGGGTTTCGAGACATTCAACATTACAAATTTTAAACGGTCAACATTTTAAAAATGTACAAACCACGCTCATAATTAATCACCCTGTAAATGTCAAATTTTGCAAGGTTTATACATACATCCGTACATATATATGTAATCGTATACATATGTTGATAAGAACTTTAAGACATCATAAAACTCTTTTTAAGAAACTATTTTTTTGTTTACCTTTTATGATATTAATAATATTCAATATATTTAGTAATTATGGTTAGCCGAAATAAAAATGTTATTGAAATCTTTTCCTTTAACATAACTGTTTAAATTTTTTTTTTTTACAGTTGTTTGTAATTTCGTTTAGAATGATAAAACACTTTCTTTATTTATTGCAGTTTCGGATATAAATTTCGAGAGATTATAAAAGATATAAAATACAACACTATAACACAAAATCACAGTACTTAGTAGCATCATCAATTTGTTCAT
Organism: Aphrophora alni; assembly: GCA_963513935.1. Lineage (NCBI taxonomy): Eukaryota > Metazoa > Arthropoda > Insecta > Hemiptera > Aphrophoridae > Aphrophora > Aphrophora alni. Next base: position 67,803,196 of record OY740765.1, read on the forward strand.
TGAGAAACTCTTGTCCACTCAGGACATAATGGTCGTTGGACCAAACATTCATAATGAAGACTATTTAAAGTTCCTTCTTATTTGGTCAGGGCGCTGAATAGGCAAACGGATTGTCTGATATTTAGTGGTTCCTTCGAGACTAGAGAGATCTTTCTGTCTCTCTGTTCTAAAGCAAATTGTCTTCGATATAACATTTCTAAAACATTGCAGTAAATATGGTTGTGTATTAGTTCCCCCCCCCCTTCTCTCTTCTACATTTCACATTACAGTATTTTTATTGAACTAACAGTCTAACAGTCAAATCAGAAAAAAAATTCTCTAGGCGGATGTTGATTAGCTTGTGATAAAAAGAACCAGATTTTCTTCTCATAAATCCTTGTACGGGAAATCTCTTTATGTATTCACCTTATAACAAAAATAGCTACATCAAAAATTGAGGAGCATGAACTTCTATAAAAAAGTAATGTTGTTATTTTTCGTCGGAGCATTGAATATTTTTCACGTTAGGAGGAAGAGAGGGGCAAAAATATTGAAATTATCTAACATTCGTGAATCCTAACATTGAAAAAAAGAAGGAATCAAAGTTTGATAAAATATTATAGTAATTCGTGGACTCAATATATTATTATAGAAAAAAATAAACTTAACTTCGATCAAATGAATCTAGCAATGACAAACAATTAAAAGTAGGGATCAAATTTTAATAAAATATTGTAGGTATCGATATCTCTAAATTACATAATAACAAACGAAGAAACTAAACTTCAAAAAGATATTATAGGCATCGATATAAATTAAAAATTAGATTAAGCCTTTCAGCAACGCATTGTTTACATCTATTATCCACTGATATTTGGTACTTAAAAATTGGCATTTTAGGACTTTAAACTGTAGATCTTATCTACATACCAAGTGTCACCATATCTCGAAGTTGTTTAGAATTTATGGCTGTGCGAGATTAAGTCAGTAAATTACCACTTGTATCTTTTTAATAGTAGCCACATATCTATAATAAATTATACATAGTTAAAACTTTAAATCTAGGCATACAATCGTGATGGAACAGTGTAATCCAATATGTTTTAAAATTCTTTTAGTGCAGTCAGGGAACAGCTGATCAAAACTCGAATGATAAAATTAAACACTATAAACTATTACAGTTAGGTTACTAAATATAATTATTAGTATTAGTTTTTTATACCTATTCAAAATATTGCACTAAAACATTTAAACGTAATCTTCTTTTCCGATTAATTTTATATAATTAATAATATATTACTTATATATTTTATAACCATATGTAATATAAATTTAAATCTCCTCGTGTGTACGATTGAATACAGTCGTAACAATTCATTCTGTACAAGTTGTTACCACCTGTAACGGTAGCGTATGTGTTGATAGTGATAAAATTCATTATTTTCATTACGTATTAGGAAACTATTAGCTGAATATTATAAAATGAGGGAGGGGAGGGTTAAACATGTAAAACAGTACTCACTGTTGCCGAAATTATTAATTACATCCATTATATAAATTTTGTATTCATTAGTTAATATATAAAAAGACACACTCATATACAGTCAATCAGACAACTTATGAAGAGAGTATAAACTTATTGAAGTAAAATCTATAATAAATATATATACATGAAATTAACTATAACTGTACACACTATTGTATATTTATTGAAATAAAACCTCTAATAGACCTAAACATTTATACATAAAAATAAGCTTATAAGAGCACACACCATTGTATATTTATTGAAATAAAACCCCTAATAAACATTTATACATAAAACTAAGCTTATAAGAGCACACACTATTGTATTTATTGAAATGAAACCTCTAATAAATATTTATACATAAAACTAAGCTTATAAGAGCACACACCATTGTATATTTATTGAAATAAAACCCCTAATAAACATTTATACATAAAAATAAGCTTATAAGAGCACACACCATTGTATATTTATTGAAATAAAACCCCTAATAAACATTTATACATAAAAATAAGCTTATAACAGCACACACCATTGTATATTTATTGAAATAAAACCCCTAATAAACATTTGTACATAAAAATAAGCTTATAAGAGCACAAACTATTGTATTTATTGAAATGAAACCTCTAATAAACATTTATACATAAAAAAAAGCTTATAAGAGCACACACCATTGTATATTTATTGAAATTAAACCTCTAATAAACATTTATACATAAAAATAAGCTTATAAGAGCACACACTATTGTATTTATTGAAATGAAACCTCTAATAAACATTTATACATAAAAATAAGTTTATAACAGCACACACTATTGTATTTATTGAAATGAAACCTCTAATAAACATTTATACATAAAAATAAGCTTATAAGAGCACACACTATTGTATTTATTGAAATGAAACCTTTAATAAACATTTATACATAAAAATAAGTTTATAACAGCACACACTATTGTATTTATTGAAATGAAACCTCTAATAAACATTTATACATAAAAATAAGCTTATAACAGCACACACTATTGTATTTATTGAAATGAAACCTCTAATTAACATTTATACATAAAAATAAGCTTATAAGAGCACAAACTATTGTATTTATTAAAATAAAACCTCTAATATACATTTATACATAAAAATAAGCTTATAACAGCACACACTATTGTATTTATTGAAATGAAACATCCAATAAAATAAATAAACACTTGTGTATACATGAAATTAAAACATAGAACATACTCTTAATAGTATAACCTATTAAACATTATTGAAATAAAATCTGTAATAAATATTTGTACATGAAATTAAAACATAGAACAGTACATAATATTGTATTTTAATTGACATAAAATCTCCAATAAACCTTAGTCATTTTATTGAAATACAATCTCCAATAAATATTTGTACTTGAAATTAAACAGATCAGTTCATATAATTGTACTGTTATTGAAATAAAATATCTAATAAACATTTGTACATGAAACTAAAACAGAACGGTTCACACAATTGTACTTTTATTGCAATTTAGTCTCAAATAAACATTTAGATATGAAACTAAAACATAGAACAAACAGTTCACATAATTGTACCGTTATTGAAATAAAATCTTTAATAAATATTTATAAATCAAATTAAAAGTGGATTGTATTTTTTTTTTTTGAAATAAAGTCACTAGTAAACATATATACGTAAGGAATGTTGTACACCACTGTATGTTTATTTAACAAAGTTCTCCAACAACTCTCAAACATCAATCTGTGAACGGTTCACCTGATGTATACTTACAATTCTATCCAATAAAATTTAAAACATTAAAGTGTAAGACACAACTGTTATTATTATTCAACTGAATAAATGACTAACTTACCTAAAATAAACAGTTACTTTGCAAATCATATAATTAATCTCACTCGATCCAATATTACAATTAAATAAGATACTGTATGTAATTGTTTCGACATTTTACTTGTGACACTATTAACACGAAAGCTAAATATAAACTGACTACTGTACCTTCGTAATCGAAATATTTACGATCAATATCTCATATTTTACTGTTATCCACAAAAATGCATTAATAAACGAAAACCGATCGGCTCTCTAGGATGTTATCTTTTAATTTCCTACGTAATAAATAAACTTATTAGAGTATCAGATACCTATTTCAACAATTTCAGCCCCAAGCAAAAAGTAGGCATGTTTATTCCCAGCCCAGGCTTTTTTCATTAGCATGAGCTCTGCCCTACGTGAGTATTTGATACACTATGTTACGCGCTGAGCCACTTGTGATCCTATTTATCCACACAAAAAACTTTATTTATCAAGCACGAGTATTTCAGATTTAAATTTACATTGAAATAACATAGCATATTGTGTTGTGTGGGACCACAGGATAGTGGTGGGTCATATATTGGTTGATGGTTGGCAGCAATGCATGATTTACAAAATCAGCTGTTTTGCTTGGAGTGTTTATGTATTCAGATGAAATAAGAGACCGGTTGAACATGTATTTTGCTGAAAGTTATAGTTGTGATAGTGTATTTAGAAATTTGAGTGACTCTGATGACCCGTCATTGCATTTCACAGACATTGATTATGACAGTGATGACAGCAGGATGTGGCAACCTAACATCAACGAAATGGAAGAGAACATAAATATTAGACGATAGAACCTGCAGATCGTCTAGTAAACAATAATGGTGATGGCGAAGATGATGAAATTTTAATAAGTAAAGAAAGTGACATCGTGGTTTGGCAGAAGGTTCAAGGTAATTTGAATAATTTTTAATTTACTACTAGTGAGTCTCCAGGTATAACTGCCACTGCTAGTGTAAAATTAGTTACTAATTCACCTTTTGAATTTTACTCTTTATTTGTTGACGATGAAATCTTATATCTGCCGGTGAATGAAACAAACCGGTATTCAATTGATTGTATATTGAAAGGAAAATTGGTTAGACGTAACCGAGGAAGATATACAGTATAACAAACAAACAGAACACAATTCCCACAAAAAATACGCCTAAGTATCAGACGCGTTTCAACGACAAGGTCGTCCTCTTCAGTGATACACGAGCTACACCAATCAAACTATAACGAGCAAGATATGTTAACTTTTTTGGATGGTCCATGATAAAAAACCTAAACTATGAAACTATTGGTCTATAAATGAAACGTACCACAGTAAATGATCGAAATCTATGTCTAGTAACTGCTTTGAAGCAATCATTGCATATATATACATACATCGTGTCCCATCAAGGTATTTACATTTTTAAACAACCACCAAGTACATATGCATCAACCAAATTGTAAGATTATTTTCATACATATTGGAACATATCCAAAAGTGTACCAACAAATCTTTACGCTGATATCTACAATAGAAATAAAATGGCGGCTGTTGACAGCGATTTATGGTTTAAACGATAACTTTTTATTCTTTTATAGACTTTAATAACTTTTAATTTGATTACCACAATATAACATGTAATAAAATATCTTTTTATGATAAAACACGTTTCTTAACAAAACAAAAAATCATTCAAATTGAAACCCGACTACTGCTACGCACTGCTACCATCGATGAACAAAAGCATCAAAGGCATTCCTGAAGAATTCCCAAGTGATGTTAAGTATTTCTTCTTCGATTAGCCTTTTTAAATCCTCATCGGTTTCTATGTTGTGGGAGTTGTTAGATATCCCACAGAAAGAAAGTCACAAATTGTTATGTCTGTGATCTAGGTGGTCAGTCCATAAAATCGCTTCCTCGTCCAAATCCAATGACCAGTTAACTGAGTGTTTAGTAGATTTTTCACTTCTCGAGCATAGTGTGAAGTGGCTCCATCCTGCTGAAATATGCAAGTCCGAGTTTCTTCGGCGGTTAAATGCGGAATAACGTGAGTGCTCAACAATTCATGATACCTAGGCCCAGTCATTGTCCTCTCAGAAATGTCGTAGGAAAGAACTCCATTAGCTGACAGTGCTGCCCAAACTTTAATTCCCTTTCACCTAAGTTTCTTTTCTTCTGCAATATGAGAATTTGTATTAATGTAGTAATTAACATTGTGTCTATTTACTAAACCATTACGATAAAATGTAGACTCATCTGAAAACACCAACCGAAGATGCCACCCATTGTCAGTCTCGTAATTTTCAATCACTTTGTAACAAAACTCCACTCTTCTGTCAGGGTCGTCTTCAAGAATCCTGTGTATTCTGTGAGGCTTGTAAAACTTCACACCATGTTTCTTGATTATTTGATGTACTGTAGACTTAGGCACACCAGTGCTTAAGGCTACTTTTCGAATCGATGTGGGTTTACTAGGAGACTTTAGAATAGCAGCACACACATTTTTGGCCACTTCTAAGTCAGGTGGCTACCGGCGATACTTTTTCTATAGATTACGAGTTTCAAGTAAGAGCTTCCTCCACTTTGCGATGGACATGACTAAGGAAGGTTCAATCATAGGATATGTAGCTTGAAATATTCCGTGTGCTTCTTTGTCATTATTAAAAGCAATAGACTAATCACAGGACAAAACCTTTTCTGCTCTATCGTAAACAACATGGCAAAAAGCTAGAACAACCTTGGTTATGTTTGTTGCCTAAGAGAACACAATAAAAGTTGTCAACAATGCAATGATTTGAAAAAAACAAAACAAAAAACAGCTGTTTATTTTTAAAAATAAACAGCTGTTTAAACATTTGGATCTTTTATGTTATCTTGTTCTTCGGCGGCAGGCAGTGTCGTTTAAACTGCAATGCTATCAAAAGCCGCCATTTTATTTCTATTGCAAATGTCAGCGTAAAAAATTGTTGGTATACTTTTGGATATGCTTCCAATATGTATGAAAGAAATCATACAATTTGGTAGACTCATATGTACTTGGTGGTTGATTAAAAATGTAAATATCTTCGTGGGTCACACTGTATTTCCAACAAAGAGATTTCTTATTCAAATGACCGTTTGATAAACATAAGACCACTGATCAATGCACTAAATGGCAAATTTCAAAATCAAATCAATCCTTTTGAAGAAATATGAATTGATGAGAAAATGGTTCCGTTCTGTGGGAGGGTGAAGTTTCGCCAATACGTGCCAATTAAAAGACATCGTTACGAGATCAAGCTATTCAAATGATGCCTAAAAGGTGGTTACACCTGGAATCTCAAAGTGTATACTGGAAAAGAATACATTCTACGTGGTCAGTTAGCTTCTACTACAACTTTTATGGAATTGGTTGAACCGTTATTGGGAGAAGGACATACATTGTGTACAGATAACTTTTATACGACTGTACAACTGGCCCATAAGCTAAATTACAATAAAACCCATCTCGTCGGGACACTACGCAAAAAGAGGAAATTCAACTCTACAATAGTTGAGAAAAAAGTGCTTGACAAAGGACAATGATTGTAGGGAACGCAACACTGGAGTAATCATGGGGAAATTGAAAGATAAAAAGGACGTGATGTTCCTTACAACCAAAGATGTTCCGAAACTGACTGAAACTAGGAACAAAACAAGGTGCTATTACAAAAAAAACCAACTACGGTTTTGCAGTACAATGGAGGAAAATCATTTACTGATGTTTTTGTTCAACTCGCATCTTATGGGACGTCGATGTTTGAAATGGTACAGAAAAGTAATATTTGAACTATTGACTACATCTGTTGTAAATGCCCATTCAATCTATAAGTCTACTGTACTTGCACCAATAGCCTTTAGAGGAAAAACTTGTCACTTATTTGCTAACAACACGGTTAGAACTGAACGTGGATGATGACGATGTAGGTTTCGATCACAAACTGAAAACTTTTGACGATAGTCCTAGAGGTATATGTACTTCTTGCTATGAACGACTACAAATTTCTAAAGTTCGATTAGAAGCTGCGAAGAAAACCCCTCAGGTTAGAACGAAGTGTATTGGTTGTCCAGAGTCGTTAGAAATAATAGAATAAGCATAAGACCAATATTTTTTTAATTTTCAGCTTCGTGAGTCAATATAATGCACATATTGAAATCTAAAAATGTGCATAATGTTTCACACTGGCCTAGTGCAGGAACAAAATAACGTATCATGGTCCACGTGCATCTTATTGCTGCACGGTTTAAAAATATGCTTTAAAAATAAAAAAAATAAAAATTTATGTACTTTTACTTTGGTAGCTACTTTTGAAATTCATTACTTTGCAATAAACCAAGGCCATTGGAATAGCTTTTGTTATTGTACGTATTGTGAGTGTTTATGGATATACGTATTTCACTTTGATAACTATTTTTGCCATCCATTTCCTTACAAAACCAAGGCCATTGGAATAGCTTTTGTTATTGTACGTATTGGGAGTGTTTATGGATATACGTATTTCACTTTGATAACTATTTTTGCCATCCATTTCCTTACAAAACCAAGGCCATTGGAATAGCTTTTGTTATTGTACGTATTGGGAGTGTGTTTGTGGGTATGTTGTATTTCACTTTGATAACTACTTTTGCCATCCATTTCCTTACAAAACCAAGGCCATTGGAATAGCTTTTGTCATTGCACGTATTGGGAGTGTGTTTGTGGGTATGTTGTATTTCACTTTGATAACTACTTTTGCCATCCATTTCCTTACAAAACCAAGGCCATTGGAATAGCTTTTGTTATTGCACGTATTGGGAGTGTGTTTGTGGGTATGTTGTATTTCACTTTGGTAGCTACTTTTCAATTCATTTCCTTACAAGAAACCAAGGCCATTGAAATAGTTTTTGTTATTGCACGTATTGGGAGTATGTTTGTGGGTATGTTGTATTTCACTTTGATAACTACTTTTGCCATCCATTTCCTTACAAGACCAAGGCCATTGGAATAGCTTTTGTTATTGCACGTATTGGGAGTGTGTTTGTGGGTACGTTGTATTTCACTTTGGTAGCTACTTTTCAATTCATTTCCTTACAAGAAACCAAGGCCATCGGAATAGCTTTTGTTATTGTACGTATTGGGAGTGTGTTTGTGGGTATGTTGTATTTCACTTTGGTAGCTACTTTTCAATTCATTTCCTTACAAGAAACCAAGGCCATCGGAATAGCTTTTGTTATTGCACGTATTGGGAGTGTGTTTGTGGGTATGTTGTATTTCACTTTGGTAGCTACTCTTCAATTCATTTCCTTACAAGAAACCAAGGCCATCGGAATAGCTTTTGTTATTGCACGTATTGGGAGTGTGTTTGTGGGTATGTTGTATTTCACTTTGGTAGCTACTTTTCAATTCATTTCCTTACAAGAAACCAAGGCCATTGAAATAGCTTTTGTTATTGCACGTATTGGGAGTGTGTTTGTGGGTATGTTGTATTTCACTTTGATAACTACTTTTGCCATCCATTTCCTTACAAGACCAAGGCCATTGGAATAGCTTTTGTTATTGCACGTATTGGGAGTGTGTTTGTGGGTACGTTGTATTTCACTTTGGTAGCTACTTTTCAATTCATTTCCTTACAAGAAACCAAGGCCATTGGAATAGCTTTTGTCATTGCACGTATTGGGAGTGTGTTTGTGGGTATGTTGTATTTCACTTTGATAACTACTTTTGCCATCCATTTCCTTACAAAACCAAGGCCATTGGAATAGCTTTTGTTATTGCACGTATTGGGAGTGTGTTTGTGGGTATGTTGTATTTCACTTTGGTAGCTACTTTTCAATTCATTTCCTTACAAGAAACCAAGGCCATTGAAATAGTTTTTGTTATTGCACGTATTGGGAGTATGTTTGTGGGTATGTTGTATTTCACTTTGATAACTACTTTTGCCATCCATTTCCTTACAAGACCAAGGCCATTGGAATAGCTTTTGTTATTGCACGTATTGGGAGTGTGTTTGTGGGTACGTTGTATTTCACTTTGGTAGCTACTTTTCAATTCATTTCCTTACAAGAAACCAAGGCCATCGGAATAGCTTTTGTTATTGTACGTATTGGGAGTGTGTTTGTGGGTATGTTGTATTTCACTTTGGTAGCTACTTTTCAATTCATTTCCTTACAAGAAACCAAGGCCATCGGAATAGCTTTTGTTATTGCACGTATTGGGAGTGTGTTTGTGGGTATGTTGTATTTCACTTTGGTAGCTACTCTTCAATTCATTTCCTTACAAGAAACCAAGGCCATCGGAATAGCTTTTGTTATTGCACTTATTGGGAGTGTGTTTGTGGGTATGTTGTATTTCACTTTGGTAGCTACTTTTCAATTCATTTCCTTACAAGAAACCAAGGCCATTGAAATAGCTTTTGTTATTGCACGTATTGGGAGTGTGTTTGTGGGTATGTTGTATTTCACTTTGATAACTACTTTTGCCATCCATTTCCTTACAAGACCAAGGCCATTGGAATAGCTTTTGTTATTGCACGTATTGGGAGTGTGTTTGTGGGTACGTTGTATTTCACTTTGGTAGCTACTTTTCAATTCATTTCCTTACAAGAAACCAAGGCCATCGGAATAGCTTTTGTTATTGTACGTATTGGGAGTGTGTTTGTGGGTATGTTGTATTTCACTTTGGTAGCTACTTTTCAATTCATTTCCTTACAAGAAACCAAGGCCATCGGAATAGCTTTTGTTATTGCACGTATTGGGAGTGTGTTTGTGGGTATGTTGTATTTCACTTTGGTAGCTACTTTTCAATTCATTTCCTTACAAAACCAAGGTCATTGGAATAGCTTTTGTCATTGCACGTATTGGGAGTGTGTTTGTGGGTATGTTGTATTTCACTTTGGTAGCTACTTTTCAATTCATTTCCTTACAAAACCAAGGTCATTGGAATAGCTTTTGTCATTGCACGTATTGGGAGTGTGTTTGTGGGTATGTTGTATTTCACTTTGGTAGCTACTTTTCAATTCATTTCCTTACAAAACCAAGGTCATTGGAATAGCTTTTGTCATTGCACGTATTGGGAGTGTGTTTGTGGGTATGTTGTATTTCACTTTGGTAGCTACTTTTCAATTCATTTCCTTACAAAACCAAGGCCATTGGAATAGCTTTTGTCATTGCACGTATTGGGAGTGTGTTTGTGGGTATGTTGTATTTCACTTTGGTAGCTACTTTTCAATTCATTTCCTTACAAAACCAAGGCCATTGGAATAGCTTTTGTCATTGCACGTATTGGGAGTGTGTTTGTGGGTATGTTGTATTTCACTTTGGTAGCTACTTTTCAATTCATTTCCTTACAAGAAACCAAGGCCATTGGAATAGCTTTTGTTATTGCACGTATTGGGAGTGTGTTTGTGGGTATGTTGTATTTCACTTTGGTAGCTACTTTTCAATTCATTTCCTTACAAGAAACCAAGGCCATTGGAATAGCTTTTGTTATTGCACGTATTGGGAGTGTGTTTGTGGGTATGTTGTATTTCACTTTGGTAGCTACTTTTCAATTCATTTCCTTACAAGAAACCAAGGCCATTGGAATAGCTTTTGTTATTGCACGTATTGGGAGTGTGTTTGTAGGTATGTTGTATTTCACTTTGGTAGCTACTTTTCAATTCATTTCCTTACAAGAAACCAAGGCCATTGGAATAGCTTTTGTCATTGCACTTATTGGGAGTGTGTTTGTGGGTATGTTGTATTTCACTTTGGTAGCTACTTTTCAATTCATTTCCTTACAAGAATCCAAGGCCATTGGAATAGCTTTTGTTATTGCACGTATTGGGAGTGTGTTTGTGGGTATGTTGTATTTCACTTTGGTAGCTACTTTTCAATTCATTTCCTTACAAGAAACCAAGGCCATTGGAATAGCTTTTGTTATTGCACGTATTGGGAGTGTGTTTGTGGGTATGTTGTATTTCACTTTGGTAGCTACTTTTCAATTCATTTCCTTACAAGAAACCAAGGCCATTGGAATAGCTTTTGTTATTGTGTGTATTGTGAGTCTGTTTATCGGCATGTGTATTTCACTTCTGTAGTTAATTTATAATCCATATCCTTACAAGAAACCAAGACCATTGGTATAGCTTTTGTTATTGTACGTAGCCTATTGCAAGAGTGTTTATTTGCATATGTATTTCACTTTGGTATTTACTTATGCAATCCATTTCCTTATAAATATAACCAAGGCTATTCGGATCGATTTTGTTACTGTATGTAATGCGAGTGTTTTTGTGGTCATATGTTATTCATTTTGGTAGCTACTTTTACAACCCGTTTCCTTACCAGAAACAAGGATAATTCGTATTTCTTTTATTATTGTATGTATTGCTAGTGTGTGTGTGTGTGGGGTGTGTGTGTGTGTGTGTGTGTGTGTGTGTGTGTGTGAGTGTGTGGTTATTAACCCTTTTCTTATGGACTAAGTTAATCCACATTATCACCAAACATATAGAATATCGGTTTTGTTTGTATCTATATGAGTTTTGGTAATTTTTGGTTAGTTATAACTCAAATAGGTATTTATAGATTCAAACCAAATTTATTGGAGGTAATATGTAGAATAAATATAACATACAATTTTTTGATAAAATATGAGGGAAGGTGCAATTTTTGATCAAATATAAATGTATAAAGTTGCAATTATAAAATAAAGTCTGAACATTATTTTGTTAAATAGTTGCAATACAAAAATTCAAACTTTGGATATCTAAGTCTTCATACAGACTCTAATTTTGGTAATTTTGGCGGAGTGTTTTACATGGTATGCAGGAGTCATGTGATAAATCATTTTAAAAGTCTTAATGAGAACAAAATTCCATTGATAAAACGTCGATCAGTTTTTAAGAAACAAATTAATGTGTAGCTCCTTTAGTAGACCATATATAGTGATAATTTGGAAACCACAATAGTAACTGTATTAAGATAGGAAATTTTTTTAGTTATTATACTACTTAAGGCTCTATTTCTCTAAGTAATAGAAAATTTAGTACTGACATGTTAATTAGGATTGAACCATGCCATTGCTCATTTCTTAGAGAGGGTTTATTTAATCAAACAGAAGTGCAGTTTCCTGTACGTCCTGGATGGTCCTGAACAGAAGAGACAATCAACGCCTTTTTCACCATTTTATTGACACTTTTATTAAGCTTGGACTTCACATACAACATTTTATATCGTAAAACACTCAAAAAGTAGCATTACATTAGAGTATATTGTTTGATAAAAAGAGCGGTTATAGAGCTTTGCTTAAAAATTTACGAACTCATATTGAACTGGGTTGGCATTACGTTTAATTTTTGTAATTTTTTTTAATTCATCAGGATCTTTAAAATGGACCCTGCTGTCCATGATATTACAATTGACCTGTCACAGGTGGTAATAACGACTCTACAAAGTGGTAATATATTTATTACACCAAAAAGTAGTAGCTGTACCCAAAATACGTTTTTTCAAGATTGGAATTTTATTTAAATAGAGGATGGGAGGGCATGAACTTTATGAACACACTGTATAATTACCACTTAAGAAATGTTACCTTCCGTAAATAATTTCAACTTCCTTCATATATTTTAGAAATTTTGAATGTCAATCTTTACTCTAATATGACATTCTGAACTTCCAATAAATTTGGTTTGAATCTATAAATTCCTAACTGAGTTATAACTAATCAAAACTCAAGCCATGTTTTTTTTCGTACAAAACAACCCCACGTGTTATTTTATATGTTATTTATTAAAATTTTATTTTCATACTTTTAACTATATATTATAACAGTTAGCTTATGTAAAGAAAAATAATACTGTCTAGAAATAACTCTGAACGTATGACTTAATCCGTAAACTAACCTAAAAAATAACTTTAAAATAATAATAATATAGTGTTTGTGCGTTTTAACCAATAATACAGAAGAAATTTTGTTTGTTTTATGACTGTTATAAATACACATTATTATTATAAATGTACATTTATAAAGAGAGATATTTCAAAATTATTGTCTAACAATTCCTCCTTAAAAGTTTTCGTATTTCTCAGTCAAGTAATGCGTACATTTAATATGAATTCGTTAAATTTATATACGTGAAAAAAGTCTTTGCAAAGACTCTATGTCCGAGTGTTGGGTTGAGCACAAATAGTTAACAAATTACAACAACATTAGAAGTAATGAAAATAATACCACTTCATACATAGGTATTTAGAAAATATTTATTTAAAAATGAAAGAAAAATTAATGATTTTAGGAATTACCAGAAATTAAAAATGAATTAGGTAAATTTAGAAAAGTTTAGAATAATCTAGAATTAGCACAGTATCCAGCAGTAAATATTAATAGTGAAGTGATAAAATTAGAAGATGTTCCAGTTGTTTCTAGTTAGTTCAACAATGGACTTATCGTTGTTTTGTGTCTAGGTGTATTGAGAGTACAGCGTGACTCCACCGTCTCGTCGTCGATATAATGGGTAACATTCACGCTCTAACTCTTCGCATGTAAACGGCGTCGCTGCCTTCATCCTTTCTTCTCGTATATTGGCCACCGATTTCTGTAAAGATTTTGTTTATGTTATTACGAGGCTAGCTGCTCGCAATATCGACAATAGAGGAGGCCCGCCTCTTGCCAACGTGCACAGTCCAGTGTGAATGTATAGATCAGCTTACAAACTCTATATTTACCATACTGAACGTAGAATCCATTTAATTTGTGACAGGTGATTACACTTAGATACTTTTACTGGTCTACAAGCTCATTAATCCCACAGGCACATGGAACAGACCAAGGCCATTGGGATAGCTTATGTATGTTATTGTATGTATTGTCAGTGTGATTATGAGTATGTGTATTTAACGTTGGTTGCTAATTTTGCAATCCATTTCCTTACAAAAACAATGCTTTTGGAATAGATTTTGATATTGTATGTATTGCGAGTGTGTTTATGAGCATATGTATTGTTGTTTGCAATCCATTTCTTATAAGAAACCAAGGCCGTTGGAATCGCTTTTTTATTGTGTGTATTGTGAGTGTGTTTATCGGCATGTGTATTTGTATTTTGGTAGCTACTTTTGCAATCCATTTCTTATAAGAAACCAAGGCCATTGGAATCCGTTTTTATTATTGTGTGTATTGTGAGTGTGTTTATTGTTTATCGGCATGTGTATTTGTATTTTGGTAGCTACTTTTGCAATCCATTTCTTATAAGAAACCAAGGCCATTGGAATCCGTTTTTATTATTATGTGTATTATGAGTGTGGTGTTTATCGGCATGAGTATTTGTATTTTGGTAGCTACTTTTGCAATCCATTTCTTATAAGAAACCAAGGCCATTGGAATCCGTTTTTATTATTATGTGTATTATGAGTGTGGTGTTTATCGGCATGAGTATTTGTATTTTGGTAGCTACTTTTGCAATCCATTTCTTATAAGAAACCAAGGCCATTGGAATCCGTTTTTATTATTGTATGTATTGTAAGTGCGTTTATCGGCATGTGTATTTCATTTCGGTAGCTACTTTTGTAATCCATATCCTTGAAACCAAGGCCGTTCCAATAGTTTTTGTTATTAAGTGTATTGGAATTGTGTTATTGTCATAAAGACCGCGGATTACAACAGGAGTTGAATCCAATACACTTGGACTTGGATCATAATTAGACCTTAAAGCGATAGGTAGATGTTTTTCATTTGTTATATTTACTGTCAGAGTATTGTAATCGAAGCATTTTTAAATTTTAGAAAGAAACTGGGATTTCTCGTTATAAGCCTCGTACCATGGGCTACCGGTGCATAAAGCATTAAAAAGTTAAAAATTATATTAAATATCGTTTGTATATTTTGAGAAAAACAGAAGGAGTTTCGTTTGTTTATAAATGTTATAATTAAACATTATTACTTCAAATGTGCAATTATAAGGACAGATTTTCTGTATAGAAAAATACTGTATAATAATCCCTCCCTGAATGTTTTTTATTTTCTTATTCAAGGCTGAACTTTTATATTACGTATGTTTTGGAAAATACAAAGCGAATGTGTTTGTTTTATAAATGTTTTAATTAGATATTATTACCACAATTTCAATGTAATAATAATAAATATACCATTTCACCTTCTATTATTAATTATAATAATACTTAGTTTTAATACAATACATTACACTACCTTTTATTCGTAGCCTTTATGGGCTTAATTTTATAGAATTAGAAAATTAATTAATCAATAAAATTCATGATGAAATCATTGCATCATAACTTTGAATGATTAAAAAAATATATATGGCTTATGTATATTACAAACACAATAAAAACTAATTCACTCCTGAATTCTTTCAGTGATATGAAGAGCGATTGTTACTGTGGGCGAAAGTGTTCTTTCAGTGGACAATCTGTAGAGTCTAGGCGTCCTGGAATAGGCCAACTATTGACCTACATTATTCTCTAACACATGATGGCACATTTTCCGCTAAGACGTCACTTTAATTCGATTAGATTACTATGATAGATTATTTATTAATTGGGTTCTAATAAATTCGTGAATCTATATTCATGGAACTATTCTTAGATTTTATCCATATATCTTCCGACATTCTGGCGCTGGTGAAGTATATAATAATTTAAGATTAATAAAGGTAGGGAGTGTATACAAAGATACCCTTTAAAATAACTGTCAATACATCAATACATGCTGATAAATAAAAATCACATTCATGATAATATAAGCACTGCTTTTATACACTCCCAAGCAAGGAAGTATTTAAAAACATAATTTAGTATACCTACTTTTCATATAAAACATTTTCCTACATATTTTAGTTTTAACAACAAAAAATGAAGAATAATCTTATTTCATTTTTTAACTTTTTCAAACACACACACACACACACACACACACACACACACACACACACACACCACACACCACACACACACACCCCACACACACACACAACTCACTTCACATAAACAAAACAGAAAAGTATACTCTCTATTAAAGTATTATTCTGTCCCTAGCCAGTTATGTATACATTATTATTTAATTGATTGTATGGGGATTACTTTGTTACTTAAGGTGTTACTCTTTACTGAAGACGTTAATCTGTCTTTAATTTACTTGATTACTCTACTATTGAAGCTGTCACTCTGTTCCTTGAGGTAGTACTCCCTTACTGAAGGTGTTATTCTGTTAATAAAAATGTTACACTGTCTTTAATTTACTCAATTACTCTGTTATTTAAGTTGTCAATCTGTTACTTAAAGTGTTACTCTGGTACTGAAGGCGTTACTCTGTCTTTAACTTCCTTAATTACACTGTTATTATAGATGCCACTCTGTTATTAAAGATGCCACTCTGTTATTTAAGATGGTACTCCGTTACTTAGGGTGTTATTATGTTGTTGAACGCTTTACTTTGTCTTTTACTTGCGTAATTACTCTATATTTAAGATACTACTCTATATAAAGTGTAAGTTTGTTATTTATGTTGTTACTCTGTTATTAAGGAGTTATTCTGTCTTTTACTTACCTGGTATTTAAATATTGCCACTATGTTATTTAACTATTGTCTCTCTGTTCTTTTAGTGTTACTCTGTTACACAAGATGTTATTTTGTATCTAGGCAGCAATGTGTACTATTTTACTAACGTAATTATTCTGTTATTTAACTATTGTCACTCTATAAGTTTCCTCAGGGATCATACGTTGTGAGCCTTGGCTTGGCAATCCCGAGCTTTCCTATCTGGATCTATATTCTGATTGATCTAGTCTTGGGTTAAATCCCTTCTCTTTTATCTTTTCTATCGGGTTATATTCGCCAACTCATGTTCTATTCCAATCCTACTGGCGCTATTAAAGTATTCGAGGGCTAAGGGTCTTTATTTCCATATACCAATTTTTCTATTTTATTAATTATTAAAATATGACGAACAGTATAAATACTTTATTGATTTTAGTTTTTTATTATTACGATTATACGCTTTTTACCACGTTTTTATTAGTTCGGTTTCCGTCATATCTGTCCGGGTGGAATTTTGCAATCGAGTTTAAACTAACTTCCCGATAAGCTAGAGATCTGCAATTTTGAACATATGTCAGAATTGGATGACAATACAATATTCAGTTGGTTTCTTGTCTCTACATTTGTTTAAACAATAGTTGTTTAAACAAATAAAAATTGGCCAATGAGACATAGACTTGAAATTTCAAACATGGGTCTAGGATGGATAACAATGCAATATTCACTCTGTTCCTTGTCTGCAAGATTGTTTAAACAATATTTAATGAGAGCAGCGTATGCTTTGCGCACTTTGCATATTCTGCAGTGTAGTATACAGCATCAGCAGTTCAGCACTGTCGTTTCTGGTCTCTCGCGTTGCTGTAACAGTAGAACTTGTGTTTCAAGTGTGTAAATTTACCTGTATGAGTGTGTCGCGTTTCGCCCCCTAGTTTAAAGTGTAATTGCATTTTCTAGTGGAAACATCCCGTTTCACGTGCTTTTGGTGATAGTGAATAGTGCGCTGGGTTTTCGCCGTCAGATGTGCATTCAATAGTGTGCTAAGGGTATATGTGAATATTACATTTCTGACAATCGTTACAATGAACTACTCAACGGAACGCCGATTAGAGAAGAAGAAGCAAACACGGCAAGTTGGGCTACAACAGGAATCTGAAGCGGATAAGTTGGCAAGATTATCCAAACGCCGTAAGCGAGCTACAGAACGTCCCGAAAAACAGCGCAAGATCGAACTTGAAAATGATAACAAATGAAAGGCTCTAGCGAGGTCGCGTGAAACAGTGGACGTAAATTCATCTCGACTTGCCGATGACGTGCATCGAAATGCTCAACAAGAGCAAACGAGGCTCCCGAAGCGCGTGCTGCTCGGCTTGCTAGTGATGCACGCCGCCATTCTGAAAAACGAACGTCCAAAACTTCCGAGACGCATTAACAGGATGTGAAATGCATTGGGAATTTCCTATATATGTCCCTGTCAGAGTCTCATCAGTATATACAAAACCGATTGAAATCTTTCACCCGGACATAAGACTAAAAAACAGAAAATGATAAATCAAATATCTTTCTTTTTTTTTACATACCACGTTTTTAAAACGGACTAAAAGGTATAAAATATTTTTTTATGACCCTTCTACAATTTTGTGGGAGGATTGTTAGTAGCTATGGATATATTTGGAATACTTGGAGAGAAAAACGTGGGGCGCGCAGCCAGTAAATAATACAAGTAGACAATTCGGATGAACTCACAGCTAATTTTAGTGAATCGGAAATGAGATTCACTATAATTTAATTTATTTACTCCACCTTAACATCATAGATTGCCTGCGCCCCACGTTTTTTCTTGATTTATTATTTTATACCAACTAGTATTATATTAAATAATATTTCAAGTGCAAAATATACGACATAGACTGGGAATTGAACCCAGGACCTTTGGTTTTACACGCAATGCTCTAGCAACTGAGCTATCCTAGTAGCTTCCCAGTATAGAACGTACACTTCTCACCTGACTTTGCTTTTTACTGCAATTTTCGAGCAATCATATTAATTACTTCGTTACAAACGACAATGAAATTGATATCTACTTAACTTGCAGCCCCTACGTATGTATTTATTTATTGAATTTAATTTTTGATTATTAAAAAGTAATTAATATAATTGCTCAAAAATTGGAGCAAAAAGCAAAGTCAAGTGAGAAGTGTACGTTCTATACTGAGAAGCGTCCTATGGATAGCTCAGTTGGTAGAGCATTGGCGCCTAAAGCCAAAGGTCCTGGGTTCAATTCCCAGTCTAGGTCGTATATTTTTCACTTGAAATGTTATTTAGTATAATTACGTCAATATTTACAAGACGGAGCATCCGAAACCCGTATCCGGTAAGCGAAGTTTGCAAGTTAGCAGAGATCCACGGATTGTTACCCAACAACAGCTAAGCTTAGGCAAATTTAAATACAGAAAATCCTTTTGAAACGAGGAGTAAGTTTTGAGGTAGCGAAGCCATTCATTGCCAGATAATGGGTGTACACTAGCTCAAGTGGTAAATATGGATGAGAACAGAATGGCAGCTG
Source organism: Aphrophora alni (assembly GCA_963513935.1). Taxonomy (NCBI): domain Eukaryota; kingdom Metazoa; phylum Arthropoda; class Insecta; order Hemiptera; family Aphrophoridae; genus Aphrophora; species Aphrophora alni. The sequence goes on from OY740765.1 coordinate 67,822,655, forward strand.
TTTTAACGTGGCTATAATTGGAGCCAGATAGATCATGTCTCTTATCAGTATCGACACATAGTGACGCAGTACTTTTACAGTATAATGAAGCGACAGATATCGAACAACTAAGGCAAAACTAGAAGCCTTAAAAATACATTAGTTCATATATTAAAAACTAACTAATAGGAATAACAGTAAATTGTTACTAATGAAACAGCATGGCTGCTTCCAAAAAATTAAAAGATAATGGGAGATGTGTCACCAGAAAAACGCCCACTTAAAACACTATATTGAAATCAAATAAAAGATACAATAAAAATAAATTCATTTCAATACGAACAGGATGAATAATGATCAAATTAAAATTAATGTAAACACTGAATCCTAATATACAGAGTTAACCAAATCAATCAATCATGTCCAAGTGGAATGACATACATATGAAAACAAACAGGCTATACCATTAAGAGTTATGATCAGAATCTTCATCTATCATGCAACGAGGAAGAAATCAGAGATAAAATAAAAAGTAGGGGTTAAAAGACTCTAAAAGTATCCGAAAATGTAAAAATAAGAAAACTTATAACAGGGAAGGAATCACTCCTTTCCCACTTTTAGTAACTTTCCATAACTCAGGAGACATCATATGATATAGAGTATATAAATCGTGTAAAGATTATTCCTCAATCTAAAACGTTTCGCCTCTTCTGTTAGGGCATCCCTATATGTGTTAAACGCTTGAGTGATCGTTTAACCTCTTTGTGCAATATTTCTAGAAATGTTCAAATTACGTTGGCTCAAACAGATCATATATCATTTATAACAATCAGGTGAATGGTTCATTCTGGGTGGTGACCAATGCTAAACTAGGGATCCCGAATAACAACATTGAAAGACAGAGAACAACTTGAGCAATCTATCTGAGAAACTGAATGTAGCTTCCACTCCATGGGTGAATCTACTTATTGGCTTTCGGACCCAAATAAGAACCTTCACTTATTAGATTTCTTAATGGCAAGAAAAGTATCACCCAACTATATTTATGTTAAGAAAATCTCGATTCTGATTTTGATCATTCAGCAGTTATCATGACGCTAAGGGAAAAATAATCAAGAAAGTATCACGACCGATGTTAGTTAATGAAACTACTGACTGAGAGAGTTTTAGAAATGATCTTCAAAACAAATAATCAGGTTAAGAACGACTGTACAGTTGCCAAACAAATTAACAATCAAAAGCCACATTCGAAGGTAGAGAAAATTTTAATACGTTCAACGAAGGAGATTCGCTAATGAAATCAAGAAAAATATAAATTCCAAAAAGTACCAGCATTTGACCTGGTTTAACTCTAGAAACAGTTAACAAGAAAGGACTTGGTCATACCTTTTTAATGCAAATTTCTGTTTAGATCCTAATATTTGGTAGAGAAACGAGTTTGCCGTGCCATCTTTCTAAACGTGGCACAGACCTTTGGTAAATTATTTCAGTATTACATTATGTATAAAGTATACAGTAGGATATTGATATTTCTACTAACCAGTTAAAAGAAGCAAGTGAAAACATATTCAAATTAACCAAAGATTATAAAGTTAAGCTAAATGAGCTAAAATCTGGTAATGTCATCTTCACTAATCAACCCGTCAATACTGATATCAGTGAAGTATCTCGGAATTACACTGTACACTAAACTACATTGGAAGGAACACGTCAAAACAAAAGGATAGTGCCTGTAGTAGAGACAGCAATGTTGACTTTTGGGAAGAAATTCAATATATGTTAAAATTTTTATTTATAATCAGATCATTGAACGGATCTGTTTGGTATTGTATCCAACTGTTGACGGACACAATATCAGAATCATTTAGATATTCCAAAATAAATTGTTGCGGATTATGATGAATGCTCCTTGGTTAATTCGTAACCAGGATATCGGTATTCTAATGGTCGAAGAGAACAAGCAATTTTCTTGTATTCACGGAAACAAGACTTCAACAACATGTCAATGTAGAAGCTATTAAACAGCTCGACAATAAGAATTTAGTTAAAGACTGACAAGAACTATCCTCTTTGTTTAGTCTAATGTATATACAAAACCCAGTCCCTTTCAGTACTTAGTATGTACGTATGTGTTAGTTGTACGTATGTGCTAGTTGTATGTGCTTAAAGATATTGTTGGATGAATTATAGTAGTTGACTATTTAGGTTTAAAATTAATTATTTCAAAATTAATGATCGGTCTGAGACCAGTTTTAATTGTATTAATATCACCTGGGGGGAGGGGACAGAGGGTGTGAGTTTATTTTACCAATTACAACCATTTTCATAAATCAATTACAAAAAACTAAAGCTTAAGTATTCTAAGTTTTATCTCATGTACAAGATAATTACAGTTCTCAAGTAATTTGGAAAATACCAAATGAATCCCCCTCTCCCCCAGCTTAATGTAGGTAGTTTCCAATTTACTAGCGAACGGTATTTTAAAATGCGTTTTAACATAGACCTACGAGTTTAGATCGCATAATTCCATATTTCATTAAAAATTCATAACGTTGGTAGTTTTTAAGGGTTCGTTTAAGAAGGAGACCGTCATTTCTATTGAGATAACAGACAGTATGACAAAACGCTGAAACGTTATTGGCGTGTATTAAGAACAGTATTTTACCAGGAACAGAAAGAATATGTAATCAGTAGTGTTTGTTAGATTCCAACTTATGTGAATTCAAGGGACATGGGCGACACCGTCTAGAAGGATATCAATTTATATTGGGCTCCACAATAATAAAGTGTGTATTCACACATTATCTATAAAGTCGGTTAGATTAGGTTAGGGAACCTTCTGGGTGCCACTGTTTGAGTGGAGGTTCTCTTCTTGAAAAGACTCGATTATTAGACATACAATCTCTTAGGACAGAATCTGTAGTTCATTTACAATTTTCATCATTACTATTGAATAGGCATTTTGGGTAATTTTGAGTTATTCCGAAAACAGTTTAAACAAACTTTAGGTGTTTGAAAAATGTGTCCGTTTTGTATACCAACTTTGAGGCAGATCTGTCGATAAGTCAAAGTTAAGACCATTAATAGAATTTATACTGCTACATTTGCCAGAACAATTCAGTTCCTATCAGTTAGACGAATAGAAGAGAAGATAAACAAACAGGACATTTTTGTTCCGAAATGAACTTTTTATATTTAAAGACCTATTACTTTTCGGTTTTTCAAAAACACATCTTTGTCTTAATTACTTCAGAAAGGAAATAAATAGTTCTTAATAATTCCCAAAGCCTCAGCAAACAAAGGAACATCTCTACCCGGTTAAATAGTGAAAATCAAGTAACTGAATTTTAACGTAGATATGTCGACTTGCTATGTAAAATGGAATTTTGATTAGGTGAACAAATGAACTATGACTGGGTCATTTTAGTATTTTACAAATTAACTGATAGTCATGGTATCTTACCTGGAATATAACAAATGAAATAAATTTTATTTCACCTATAGGATAAAAGTACATTTCTTAGAATTCTTAGTGTAAGGAAAATATCTCAATGGTGAACAAAATCTATTTTCAAGAGAAATTCCCTCTCGGAATTCCTAAGTCGAAAAAATCTTCTATGTGCATAGGTTTTTATATACAGTTTTGATCCAGCTTATTTCTGAGAAATTGATTTACAGATTTGTGAATCTTTGTATTTTGATATTTAGAAGAGATATCGTTTCCGCTTTCCCGGTATAGAATTAAAGTTTAAAAAATATATATATTTCAGTAAGTTTGTATGTATTTTTCTATGCATTTCAATCGGGTTCATTTCTTGGAAACTTATACGGATTTGGCTTCAATGTGGTTATGATTGAGGAAACCTTATACTTTCAATTAAAGGGGGTTTATTCCTGTTTATTGATGGATGTTTACCTAATTATTATGGCGGTTACTTATAGTTCGAGGACAGCTGTTTAAAAACATATTATTATAATATACAATCGTAATGTACGAGTATAAATTGTTAAAACCAGGTTTAACCAATTTTACTAAAATAGGCTTAACTTTAGTTCTTTTTATACAAAAACCCAATAGGTGAAAACACGTAAACTATCCGAAGAATGAAATTTAGTTGTTTCCATTGAATTGTAAAGAGTAGTCTCGTTACTAGTAGCCTAACAGCAGAACACAATGTTTCAGAGAATAAGTTTGGTTGAGATGTAAAACTAGATTAAAAGAAAACTTTAAATTGTAAGTTTCAAATTACTAAATGGATTTAATTAATGCATGCTAAGAAGTATGAAACAATATAACATACTTGGAAGTACTCTCAACGTTTGTCTGTCTCTTCAAAGTTATAAAAGTGGCCGTATAAAAGATCTATCTTATTTTTCTAAGATTAGTACGGTTATAAGGTACTAAGTTTCTAAATTTCTTTGGTATTGATTTTAAGGTTCACATGAAAATATTACTTCTTTGCCATTGAACCATTATTAGAGCTAAAAATATGTTTTACAGAATGACAACGAAAAATTGATTGGCTTACATTAAATTACATTATAAAATTTTAAAACAGTAGTATAATTTGATATGTTAGAATTAAAAATATAATTTGAATATGTGTTTGAATAATCTACTACTTTAAATAGAGATACTTCCCATCATAATAACAATTAATAATTACTAGTTGGTTCTGAATCAGTTGTTTGCATGTTCTCTTAATAAAAGTTCTCAAAAATTTCTCGTTTATCACCAGATTTTACGGTAGGCATTCTTGTAAGTTTTGTGTAACTTTACTTTGAAGATCACCAGTAAACCATCGTTTATTATCTTTACGTTTTGTTGTTAGAATGAACTGGGGGGGGGGGGTCTGGTAGGCTCATACTGCATGTGTACACCAGAAACTATAGTTTCCTATAGACCCAGAAAAGAAGGAAAAAGAATACAAACATTGGAGGGATGATTCGTCATTTCCCAGGATAAGTAGACCAATATTTTCCTGAAATAACACATTGGTAGCATTAGCAAGAACACTTTTTCCAATGCTGCACTCAAATGTAAGGACCCAGTGGAAGTTTATTTCAAACCGTCCACTTCCCGATTTCTGAATTACATCACATACACTTAGAAATGTACAACAGGGTTTCCCACAAGGTTCGCAGTAAAAATAACCACACCGGGTACAACCTGCAAGGCAAGGTATTTTTTAAATTTATTTATTTATATTTTTTGAAGTTATATATCACATGAGAAAGGAAAAGAGTTAGGTTAGGTTAGCATAATACTATTAATAGCATAATAGTATTAATGATTTGAAACTAAATCATGTCTCTTCCTAACTTTACAAAAGGCCATCACTTGGAAAGAGTTCAAAAAACTGTGTATAAGAGGGAGAGGGAGAATCTAGAATATAATAATATTAGAGATTTGAAACTAGGTGGTGTTTCTCTCTAACTTTTTAAAAGGCCCATAACTTGGAAGAGTTGAAAAAATGTGTGTAAGAGGGAGAGGGAGAGTTAGGCCTTTATTATTTATAACTATATCAGAGACCCAGCAATTAGAAATATTTAAAACCATTGTGTGTAAGAAATAAAAAAGAACTAGAATAAAATACTATTAATGATTTGTAAATTAGGCCTTTATTCCTTCTAACTATATCAGAGGTCCAGCACTTAGATTAAAATAACTGTGTGTAAGAAATAGAAAAAAAAGTAGAATATAATAATATTTTTGATTTATGTTATTATTATTATTAATAAAGTTAGGCCATATTTCCTCCTAACTTTATCAAAGACATCACCAAGAAATAGCTGAAAACACTGTAAGAGAAGGAGAGAGAAAACTTAAATATCATACTATTAGAGATTTGAAAGTAGGCCATGTTTCTTCCTAACTTCATCAGAAATCCATCATTTAGAAATAGTCGAAAGCCACTTTGTGTAAGAGAGAGTCTAAAATAAAATATTATTAGTAAGTCCAAGCTAACTAAGCCTTTAAGGTTTCTCTCTTATTTAATTAACCCTGTGAGAGGCCCACTTTAAAGGACATTGAGATTGGCGCAGGAGGGGGGAGAGGGGCGTCATGGTGTTGGTCGATTTCCTTGCGTTGTTGTTTTGAATGATACGACAACACGTCCTTTATTGTGTCAGGTCAGTTATCGATACCTAAATAGGGCTATCGGAATTGGAATGTGCAGATTAGCGAATATTTAACTATTTCCCAAATAAACTTCATAACAGTCTTAACAACGGTTCCATTGTTTCTTATCGATGTTTACATTATTGATGTAGGCCAATAGTAATATTGATACAGTGAGTCGTGTAGCTATTCACAGAAGGTCCTTTATTCTCTTTTAACACAAGAACCATTCATTAAATATGTTCACATTCAAGTGTGGTTCAAAATTAATTTAAGTTGCTAAAAAAGAATAACTTCCTGTATATTTTGTTGATTTGGGATGTAATATTGTTATATAAAATTACTATTTAAGCAATTTAATATTAAGATTTAAACAAATAGTTTTTATCGTATGCCTTGATAAGAATTTTTTGCGCACAAGAGTTGTGTATATTTTTGGAATCGATGAACTCGTCCAGTACATAATGATAATGATTGGTATGCAGTCACTTAATTCTGTTGGTATTATAGTTATATAAGTTATTGTGACACGTGTACAGACACGAAAATATATATACACGTGAAAGCACACATACACACATACATATTCAGAATGAATTCCGAGATAGAGTAGTAAAGCTAGGTCGCTAAGCTATGTTGTTGAACGACAATATTTTATTAATAAATTGCATTAATAAATAAATGAAATTAAAAGAATACTGTTGAAGATGTTAGCATAGAACTAAAACAAATTACAATTTCTTCGTTTTCGATAATCAACAATAACATAGTATTTAGAAAAAACATTGATGCATTGAATTCTTTTAGACGTTAAAATGTTTATTAGTTACTTTTGTGTATTGGCAAGAGGTATCTCAAGAAGTCCTAGGGGGGACTGCAAGAGAAGTAGGGGAACAGAAGGTGGGAGGGGGGCAATGAGTGGAAGGGGGGAACCGAACATACACGAAATGCAGCGAGTTGCATCGTAACGTTAAGTTAGGCAATGCAAGACCCTTGCATGGCGGACTGTATGCAGTTTTTAGAGAGTGCAACATGCACATTTCGTGCAAACCACTCAGCTTCAAGGCCAAGCCGAATTGGTAGAACCACAATCTAAGTTAGTCTTCATGGGGCCGTAGTACTAACGACAATACCCGACTACAATTCATAACCATTTGTATTTGTCATCATTACAGATTAACCTCAATTTATTTAATTTGTTTTTGAAAATATTTGTTATGTTTAGTGTTTAGTGTCGTTTCGATTAGTGTTGTTTATATAAACTATGGTCATCGAAGTGATCCATCGCGGATACGAAGTGAGTGTTCCTTTTTAATTATATTATCAAGTGTACAGGAATCCTAACCTAATTCTTTTGATGCAGTTGGTGCATTGATTTTTTTTCTTATAAGCTGCTTATCCAGCCTTGGCCTATTTCTAGTCTATCATGACCAACATTATTAATTATATGTAATAAAATATTTCTAATATATAAATACTTTTAAAATACACTGTAATATAAATTCACACATTAATTGTAAGCATGCTTTCGTATATGCATTTATGTTTTACTAGTATAAGTATATTAACTTGAACTGTATAATACATAAGTCCACAAAAACGTACACATAGTTTGTACGATTCTCTCAAAAACAATTTTTTTTAAATTAATAATATTGTCTGATATAAATAAACGATAATCTACGTAGTGCTGAATTTTAAATATGTGAACAGGGAATGAGGTGTGCATTCACACGCGCATACACGCACACACATTCGTGATTTACCATTTAAGCACACGCACACGCATATGCACAAATTTTCTATTGATTTTATAACTTTTATATTGTTTAGCGCTGTAATTTTTCGAGTTCAAATATTTAAATATTTGACAAGATTGTACATTGCACATCTAATCTCCGATTCAGGTCACACTAGTCACATTTTCTAAATTATCTCTCATTTTCTTTTCTCTCTGTTGATAACGTATTATGCTCTATAAAATAAATATTTACAGACCGAGAAAGTGTTTATTTAAATTAAATTGAATATTTAAATGTCCCGAAGGAAAAAATATAAGTTTTAAAGTCGTGGTAAAATAAATCAAACGTACTACAATATATTTTGTCCATTATTTTAAAATACGGTACGTATAATATAGTCTAAACTATAGGCCAGTTTAAAATACATTTACGGGAGTTTATAGAAAAGCGTTTAATGTAGTCCTTTGTATCGTGATTGTACTAAATCATTTTTAAAAATTATATTTATTAAGGTAATATATATATATTTATTTATTTATTTATTTTTATTATAACATGTTTATCTTTAGTGTAATTAGGACCTACAGGGGATACTACAATACTTTAAATATTTTCTAAACGATATTTTACATTGTATAAGGCTTAATTAGTAGAATACAACTTAATTGCACTAATTAGGTCTAAAATGTTTACAGTTAACTTTTTAATTCGATACTGCATGTTGAAACACATGTGACTTTTCAAGATTTTAATTTAATGAGTTTTTTAAATTCATTAACTGGAATAATACATTTTGTTAAACACTTCGAACAATGTAGAGCTTATATTTTTAACGAAATTTCACAACTGAATTATTTCTTAATCCTCTCTTTTCCTGTCACTGCACACGTTGTGTGTGCCATCCGTTTGATTCTGAAAGTAAGTATTGTTTCACAATTTTTATTGACCTTATTTTGTTTGTATCGGTTCTATATATTAAAGTTAAATCCGCATCGAAGAAAATATTTTGTTCATTGATTTATACATAATCCTCCATAATGTTATTAAGAATAATTTATAAAATTGTATTACAATTAATCATGTTATAGAATATTTTTAATATTGCGTTATTTATATGTTTATATTTAGTAAAGTAAGAAATATTATTTTAAGTTATTGGATTATAATTTTTAAGTTTCAAATTTATATTTGATTAGGAAGATGAACTACGAGTTATACAAATAATCTATTGAGATTATCATAATTATTGTTTATGTGTGTCCCACCGCGCCCCGGAAATTGTGTTTTACTTCTATGAATGCGACTTTTAACATCTATAAGTTAAGAATAATTATTTATAGTAACAAATAAAACCTTTATTACGGCCGAGTACACCCACGCACACACGCGCACACGCCACGCGTACACATTACAATACAAACACTTAGTAACTTGGAAACAATCAATTTGTATATTTTATTTTTAAGTTTAAATTTCCTCCCTAAGCGATTTAATTAAACGATTATCTGACTTGGAGAGGCAAATCTTGAAAGACCAAGACAGAAATAGAAAGATCAAAATAAATGTTTTTGTCCTAACTCTATTAACACAAACATAACATTTGAATTAAAACTGCAAACACGACAATTATATCATTATTTACACTTTTTTTTACAAACATTCATGTTTAGTTTACTAATTTTGTCTCCTTAAATAGTTTATCTTTCAGAATGCAATATGTAAATTTTGAAATATCCTAGAGTTATTTAAATAATACATTTGACAAAATATACTTTATAAGAACATGGTGCAACCCTCGTCATTTATTTCTTTACTCCATTATGAATTTATTATCTAACAGATAAGGTAATATGTTTCCTACATTTATAAAATATAATCTACATCAAAATATCTTCGTTTATTTAAACAGCCGCCATTTCAAAACCGGTATAAGGAGGAAGCGAGCTTGGTAACATAAAAATAAGAGCTAAGAAATTCATCTTAGTAACTGTTTCTTTAATTAATTTTTTTTAACGATAAATCTAATAAAATTACTAATCGCTCTTTCAGAGTATGGAATAGAAACATTTTTTAAACCTAAAATATAATTTTGGACAATCCACATTTTGAAACTTGTAAACGCAGTATGTTACTTAAGATTCTTCGGGATCAAAATAAAAGTTTTATTGTTTATGTCTTCAGTTGCAATATAGTTGAAACTAAATATAGTATACCTATATAAACATATATACATATACAAAAGTTTTAAATATCCATCAGAAACTCTAAGTTTTTACAGTTCAATCTTGCGTGTTTGAACTATTGTAAAATTTGTATCTGTCCTAATTCACGAGTTAAATAGTGAAAACAATTGTTTCTACTGTAAGGAATAATTATCTGATTCTTTTGAAAATCTTACGCTTAATTTGATGCCATAATTAATTAATTGGCAGTTTTTATTGTATCAATTTCTTATTTGGTATTATTTATATATTAAATTTTAGGTGACATTTAACTTTACTGCGTAATTGATATTTTATTTTTTTTATTCGATTTGAGATTACAACACCCTTTATCTCTCATCCACCGTAAGGTACATTTCGCCCTAACTTAGTTTGTTTGATCATTCATAAAGCCTAAATACAAGTACTTACACGTTTCTCAGTGAGGATATTTTTTTACATTTTCACAACAACTAGTCCGCATCCAGCAAGCAGAATTATCAAAATTACTAATCGCTCTTTAAATCGTTGAAATAAAATTTTTTTGTAAATGCCAAAAACCTAAATATAATTTTAAATTACCATTTTAAAACTTGTGAACTCAGTTTGATCTCTGCGGGAGTAAAATACAATTTGTAAGTTGACTTTAGGGGATATCTAAATTTTATTGCTCAATTCTAGATGAGTACTTGGGTTTAATTCTTAAATTACATAGTGGAACAATATTTCTATTAACTACGAATGTTCAGCATCGCACAAATAATAAGGAATTACGAATTTTATTACCGGAAGTTTATTGTTTTTTTCGCAAAGAGTAATCAATATATGCTTTATTATAAAAAACTGAAACATTCATCTTCACGTGTTCTTTATAATTCTACATTTTAAATTGACTCCAACGTTTGTAGTTTAAATTAGTGTTATCCCAATACAATGGATGCGGAAGGAGTTATCTAGTCTTTCTTAAGATACCAAATTAATTTTATATTTTTGTTCGAGACGATGTTTCAATGACTAAGTCATCATCCTCGGTCGTTACACACAAACCTTGGTACTGCACCTTGCACCCTGCACTTTTGGTTAAGTGCCAAGAAGGTTTGTGTGCTTGTAACAACCGACTTAGTTATTGAAACGTCGTTTTGAACAAATGAAGTTTTTATTAAGGAAAATTGTGTTTTATTCCATTTGGTGATTGAAGTTTCCACAAGTGTAGATCATTTCAAGTGAATTTTTTTTAGATAGTTATTGAAAGGATGTGAACAAAAATTATCAATACAGATGGTACAAAATGTTCTTTTAAAATGTCCATTTTAAGTCATTTTGTTATAGAGGAAATTACATACCTATCTGACTTAAAAAAAAAACATTAATTACTACATAAACGAAAAATTTGATTATGAATAGGTTAGGTTTTCACTATATTACTACAGGCCGAAACCATTTACATATGCTACAAACGTTTTATTTTAAACTTCCAATGCATAGAAAATATAATTATAGAATTTACGTTACAACGAGTCAAGGTAAAGCATTGTATTGTCCAGCTTATTTAAACAAACAATGAGGATATGAATGGTAGAAACTAAACTAAATCCAGAGCCGCATCAGCCTCTGAAGCTAGACAACTTTTCAGTTGGACAATGTGTGGTTAGCACACCAAAACTCCCGTCGCTGTTGTTCTATCATTCTCAACTAGAGTTCGCTATCAATTGTAACTTCCTAATAGGCCTCACGATAATGACACGATTATCAAGACCTAGATCCTCGCGGGGATTAAATCCGAAACCTCTCTCGAGAAGCGAGTTTGGCAACCACTAGACCACCATAATTGTATAATATATTATTAATATATAAGTATATTTATTTTAAAATCTTATTGTATGTATTCAATCTGAATGAGGACGAAAATTACTAATCTATCTTTTAGGCTGTTAATACAAAAAATATAATATACCAAAAACTAAAATATATATTTTGATCAATTATTATTTTGAAGTTTATGAACATAGTGAAATAATTTGCGGAAGTGAAATAAATTTTGAAAGTTAACATCAAACAATACTCGTGATTTAAGGCTCAATTCTAGGTGTCTAGATTGTATCTGCTCTAATTCATAATGAAACATTATTATTTTTTAATAGATAAGAAAACATTTTAATAAATCGCTATGATATTCAGAACCATACAAATTTTATTAACTGAAGTTTATTGAATTCCCTCGAAAATTAATCCATATATAATGCTTGTTTCTAAAAATAAACATTAATGTGTTTATTAAAATAAAGACTATAATTCTGAGATGGTAATTGACATTCAACAGTTTTAGTTTAACATTAATTTTATCCCAATATGTTGTAAGATTGGAGAAAGTATTTAGGCTTTTTTGAAATAGTTTTTCAACGAAATAGGAGGGATCAATAAAAAGGACACAAAAAGTTTTAAAATATGGTTTGTTTAAATCATTTTATCTTGGAGCATATACATTAAAGTATTATTAAAACATTTATAAACGAAACATTGGATTATGAATAGGTTGTGTATAGGTTTTTGTGTATGCTACATCAAGTTTAAATCATTTAATTATGTTACGCCGGCTTTGTTTTAACTGCCAGTGTTCTAGAAAAATAATTATAAAAATGTATAAAATTACAAGGAATCAACATAAATATGTATCGGTCATCTTATTTAAACAAACAATGTGGGTATGGATTGTATATTTGTATTATTTAAAGTATAATATATAGGTATGAATAAATCTTACTTTCAAATATTATTTTAAAATATTTATTTTTAAATCTTGTGTATCAAGCAAAAATAACATCATTTTTACCTTAGTATGAAATTTCACCAAATATCAATTGTCTTCACACGTAATCTTGTATATAACAAATCTGATTTGTTTTATGAACAAGTTGTTTTAGTAACTATGAATTACCGACCAAAACAGTAGAGTGACTCTGATAACTAACTTTTTCAAATTAAATTTATGCAATAATTTTTTATTTCTACATAAAAACTAAGCAAAACCTATGTATACTTAATTGGTCAACATTGCGAAAACCATGTAACAAGTATTTGCTTTTGTGTTTTATTTTGATATTAATATTTATTAAAAGTATCATCTTGGTTTTTGTTATTGTGTTGGTTTTTAGTAAGAAATAATTTTCAGATTATTATTTTGAAAATTTTCCGCTTAATTTAATTCCACAATGGGAATTTTTTTGTATTTATTATTGTATCCATTTTTTATTCGAGTTATTTAAATATACACTTTTTGGTTTCTTATACTTTCATTTGATACCACACTTAATACTTTTATTTTATTTGGAGATCACACTGCCCATATCACTTATCCGTCTGGGTTAAATTTCGGTCTAAGTTTGTTTGAATTATACAATAGAGCTATAAATACAAGATACGTTTCTTAGTGAAGGAATATTATCAGTGATTTATGCATTTTCGCAATGATTTGTCTAAACAAAAAATGTCTCCCACGCTTGCGCTTACGTAATGATACAAATTATTATAGGTTCTTTCACACGATGAAATCGAACATTTTAAAATCCGAAGATAGTGAAATATAATATAATTTTAAACTTGTGAACAGTTTGCTAGTTAAGGCTCTGCTGGGGTGTAACTAAATTTGAAAGTTAACATGAGAGAATCCCTATGCTTTACGACTTAATTGCAGAAAGCGTATTATAACACCTTCCATCTGCCGTAAATCTTAAGTTTTGTAGTGATATATTATTTCACTTATTAGAAAAGAAAAGATTTTTGAATTTTCTATGTGATCACATTAGGTCTTATCTCTTATCCGTTGTAGGCCTAATTATATTTCGGCTTCAGTTAATTTGTTTAAATCAAACAATAAGCTTTAAAACCAAGTCATTTAACACGTTTCGTAGTGAAAAAAATTAAGTTATTTACAAACAATATTAGAAATCTGTACGTCGTATGCAGAATAATGGATACTGACATGTAGTGGATTTGCTTTGGGATACCTGTTCATTTTATTATTTTTAGCTTAAAATAATATACTTACATTTTTCAGGACTCGCGTAAATTCAGAGAATAAGTTTCGTAGACATATATACATATTGAAAATGGATAGATGTTGTAAATCATCTATTTAGATAAAAATGGCTTTCAAATTGATTTTTACCCTACATATTTAAATTGCCTCAATATTGAAAATGAAGAGATGATGTCATTGCTTACATACTGCATATCACTATTTAGGGAAAAATATCTTTGGTGTTGATTTACCCTGCATATTTAAATTGCAACAATATTGAAAATGCGTAGATGGTATCTTAGTTCACAAATTGCGAGTCAACTATTTATAGAAAAATATCTTTCATATTGTTTTACTCGGCACATTTAAATTGCTTCAATATTGATATTACATATACGGTGTTATTGCTAAATTGCAAATCATCCATTCGCAGAATAATATATTTCATATTAATTTACCCTCCATATTTCTATTCCTTCAATATTGAAAATGCGTAGATGGTATCTTAGTTCACAAATTGCGAGTCAACTATTTATAGAAAAATATCTTTCATATTGTTTTAATCATCACATTTAAATTGCTTCAATATTGATATTACATATACGGTGTTATTGCTAAATTGCAAATCATCCATTTGCAGAATAATATATTTCATATTAATTTACCCTCCATATTTCTATTCCTTCAATATTGAAAATGCGTAGATGGTGTCTTAGTTCACAAATTGCGAGTCAACTATTTATAGAAAAATATCTTTCATATTGTTTTACTCGGCACATTTAAATTGCTTCAAAATCCATAGATGGTATCATTGCTTACATAACTCCAAATCATCTATTTTGAGAAAATTATCTTTCATATTAATTTACCCTCCATATTAAATTTCTTCAATATTGAAATAATATAGATGATATCATCGTTTACGTATTGCAAATCATCTATTTAGAGAAACATATTTTTCATATTGATTTTACCTTGATATTGCAAATGCATAGATTGTGCCATTGCATACTAATTGCAAATCATTTATTTAGAGAGAATATTTTTGGTATTGATTTATCCTACATATTTAAATTGTCTCACTATTGAAATTTCATAGTTAGTATTTGAGTTTGCATATTGTAAATTAGAGAAAAAAATCTTTGGTATTGTGTTACCCTACATGTTTAAGTTGCCTCGATATTGAAATTGGATAGATATACCTAAACATTGCAAATCGTCTATCTACAGATATATATTTCTTAATTGAATTGGCCTATATATTGAAATTGCATAGCTATGTCATAGCCTAAACATTCCGAATCGTCTATGTACAGATATATATTTCTTTATTTAATTGGCCTATATATTGAAATTGCATAGGTATTGTAGTAGCCTAAACATTCCGAATCGTCTATGAACAGATATATATTTCTTTATTTAATTGGCCTATATATTGAAACTGCATAGGTATTGTAGTAGCCTAAACATTCCGAATCGTCTATGTACAAATATATATTTAGGTACTTACGTATTAACGCCACCGCAGCAGAAGTTGCGCATATATATATGCACCAATATTTGCTTACTTTGCGATATAATTATATATCATGACAGGTTTGGCCAGGTAGCTATATATAGCTACCTGGCCAAACCTGTCATGATAAAGCACACACACATAAACACCTGGCCAAACCTTATATATATATATATGCGCAACTTCTGCTGCGGTGGCGTTAATACGTAAGTACCTATATTTCTTTATTTAATTGGCCTATATATTGAAATTGCATAGGTATTGTAGTACCTGATGTATTACATATCGTATATGTACAGAAATATCCTTCTTATTGGTTTAGCCTACATATTTAAATTACATAGATTTTTTTATAGCTAACATATTACAAATATTTATCAAATTGATTTAACCTACATATTGAATTTGTGTAGCTTATAATTAGTAACTGTTGGCATAGCTTGCATATTGCAAGTCGTCCACGCTCAGAATCATCCTTCGTATAATGTAAGCTAACATATTGAATTTGCAATGATATTGTCACAGCTTACAGATTGCAAATTGTCTATGTAGGCCTACATAAAAATAAATATCTATCATATTTATTTAGTTTACATATTGAAATTGCATACATGTTGTCATAACTTACACATGCAAATCGTCTACTTATGAAAATATACTGAATTTGACTACATATTGAAATTGCATAGATTAGCGTAAAAACTACATATTGCTTATGTAACGAAATATTCTTCATATTGATTGGGAGCCTCCATATTGACATGGCTTGCATATTGGAAATAGTCTATTTACATAAATATTTTTCATATAGACGTAGTCTACATTTTGAAATTGCATAGATATTATCATAGCCTTCAAATACCAAATTGTTTATATACACAATCATCTGATTATTGATTTAACCTATATATTGAAATTGTCTCTTTATTGAAATTGTATCCATGATGTCATAGTTAATATATTGCAAATCGTCCACTTACGGAAATGTACTTCATACTTATTTTGCCACCATATTGAAATTACATAGCTGCTGTCGTAGCTTACATATTGCAAATTGTTTACTAGCAGAAATATCCTTCATATTGATTTTGCCACGATATTGAAATTACATAGCTGCTGTCGTAGCTTACATATTGCAAATTGTTTACTAGCAGAAATATCCTTCATATTGATTTTGCCACCATATTGAAATTACATAGCTGCTGTCGTAGCTTACATATTGCAAATTGTTTACTAGCAGAAATATCCTTCATATTGATTTTGCCACCATATTGAAATTACATAGCTGCTGTCGTAGCACACATATTGCAAATTGTTTACGAGCAGAAATATCCTTCATATTGATTTTGCCACCATATTGAAATTACATAGCTGCTGTCGTAGCTTACATATTGCAAATTGTTTACGAGCAGAAATATCCTTCATATTAATTTTGCCACCATATTGAAATTACATAGCTGCTGTCGTAGCTTACATATTGCAAATTGTCTACGAGCAGAAATATCCTTCATATTGATTTTTCCACCATATTGAAATTGGATAGCTGCTGTCGTAGCTTGCTCATTGCAAATTATCTACTAGCAGAAATATCCTTCATATTGGTTCTGCCACCATATTGAAATTGCATAGCTGCTGTCGTAGTTTACATATTGCAAATCGTGTATGTACAGAAATATCCTTCCTATTGATTTTGCCACCATATTGAAATTGCATAGTTGCTGTCGTAGCTTACACATTGAAAATTGTCTACTAGCAGAAATATCCTTCATATTGATTTTGCCTCCATACTAAAATTGCATAGTTGCTGTCGTAGATTTCATATTGCAAATTGTCTACTAGCAGAAATATCCTTCATATTGATTTTGCCTCCATACTAAAATTGCATAGTTGCTGTCGTAGATTTCATATTGCAAATTGTCTACTAGCAGAAATATCCTTCATATTGATTTTGCCTCCATACTAAAATTGCATAGTTGCTGTAGTAGATTTCATATTGCAAATTGTCTACTAGCAGAAATATCCTTCATATTGGTTCTGCCACCATATTGAAATTGCATAGCTGCTGTCGTAGTTTACATATTACAAATCGTGTATGTACAGAAATATCCTTCCTATTGATTTAGCCTACATATTGAAATTGCATAGCTGCTGTCGTAGTTTACATATTGTAAATCGTGTATGTACAGAAATATCCTTCCTATTGATTTAGCCTACATATTGAAATTGCATAGCTGTTGTCGTAGTTTACATATTGCAAATCGTGTATGTACAGAAATATCCTTCCTATTGATTTAGCCTACATATTGAAATTGCATAGCTGCTGTCGTAGTTTACATATTGCAAATCGTGTATGTACAGAAATATCCTTCCTATTGATTTAACCTACATATTGAAATTGCATAGCTGCTGTCGTAGTTTACATATTGCACATCGTGTATGTACATAAATATCCTTCCTATTGATTTAGCCTACATATTGAAATTGCATAGCTGCTGTTGTAGCTTCCATATTTCAATTCGCTTATGTAGAAAAATTCGTTCTATATTTATATAGATTACACATTGAAATTAAATAGATGTTGTCATTGCTTACATATTGCAAATCGTCTATGTAGGGAAATATCCTTCATATTGATTAAGCATATATATTGAAATTGTATAGGCGTTGACACAGCTTACATATTCGAATTTTGTCTATGTACAGAAATGTCCTTCATATTGATTTAGTTTACACTTGAGATTGCGTAGTGTTGTCATTGGTTACATATTGCAAATAATCTATGTATAGATATATCCTTTCATATTAATTTAGCATACATATTGAAATTGTATACATGTTGTCATAGGTTTTTACAAAATTTTCGTTTGAAAATTGGTCTTATACCTTCGTATTTTGGTTTGTTTGTTTTGACAGTAGCAGTATTAATTTATAATATTTCTGCAAAAAAGCGTAACCAACTTGAGCGGTAGATATTCTGAATTAAGGATGACCCCGATTAAACCCGTAGCTTTGTCGTTTATCTATGATGGTTTCCCGTCCTTATTAGTTTTGAAGTATTAACTATGGACGTTAAGTAAATTAAAAAACTTAAAAAATAATGACTAATGACTAATATTAATATAATTTATGAATGTTCAAACTATAAATATATTCAAATATTATACTTCATTATTGCCTTTTAATTTTCATTCAATACAAAAAAACTACAAACTAATGTACATACTGGCAAAAATGTGTTTTTCTCAAATGTATGCACGAAAAATATTAGAAAAATGTCAATGCTAATTATTCGAAAGCACAGAATAGCCTTGAATAACAAATTTTTAGCGTATCGATATATCGCTTGTGGAACTCGCTGGCATTATATCTTTATATATATATATATATATATATATATATATATATATATATATATATAATTTTATGAATTGTTGTTGGTTGCATTTTTTTATATTTTATTTTCAAATAACAAAGTAGGCGTGGCGTTGTGTTTTCTACACATATCGTGTAAATAATAAATAACCTAAAATGATTGTACGCATTGGTTTCTTCAAGCATTTATCAGTCGTTATACATTAATTTAAGGTTATTTGTTACTTCCATTTTTTAGGTAACAAATTAGGCGTTTCGATGTGTTTGCTACCCGCATCTATACATCGTGTAAGTATTAAATAAATTAATATCGTTGTACATATTCCTTTTTACGGGAATTTATCGCTCGTTTTATACTATATATTACAAATAACGTTGTTAGTTGCATTTATTTATATATTATTTCTTTAAATAACAAAGCATTTTATTTATTTATAACTTTTTTAAATTACATTGTAGGTGTTACGTTATGTTTGCTACGCACATCTATTATATTGTGTAAATATTAAGTAAACTAATTTTGTTGTACGCATTATTGTCTACGAACAATTATCACTCTTTATATATTATATTGAGTATTGTTGTTAGTAATATTTTCTTTATATATTACTTTTTCTTTAAATAACAAAGTGTGCGTTACTTTGTGTTTACTAGGCACATCTATACATCATAAAATATTAAATAAACTAATATGGTTGTGCGCATTGCTCTCTACGGGTTTTTATCAATCGTTATGTATTGTTTTAAGTATTGTTGTTGTCTGTATTTTCCTAGAAAAAAAAAAATAAAATAAGAAAGTAGGCTAAGAGCATCTTTTGTCGTTATATATAACATTAAGTGTTGTCATCAGTTGTATTTCCTTTAGATATTATTTAAATAATTACATAACAAAGTGTGTTATTTTCTGTTAATACGTACATCGTTTAAATATTTTTTACTGCTGTTAATAGATCGCTTTGCTCGCTACGGGCATTTATTATTCACTTATTTATTATATTGAGTATTAATGTTGGTTGTACTTCTTTTGAATATTGTTTAATTAATCACAAAATACGTTACATTGTTTTTGTTATGCACATATAAACGTCGTCTAAACTATTACTATATTAAATAAACCATTACTATTATTGATTGATTCTTGCATCTACTAGTCGTTATTTATTATATTAAGAATTGTTGTTGCTTGTTTTTCCTTTGAATATTGTTTAAATAATGACAAAATATGTTATGTTGCACGCTACGCTATCTATACGTCCTGTAAATATTATATAGACTATAGTGCTTACTGTGTACTAGTCATTTATGAAACTAATACACGACTTTGCAGGAGTGGGGATTAACTCTCATTATTAAGTGATGAACGTAGACCATATAAACATGAAAACAGATAACATAGCCTAATAACCTAGGACTATTAGTAAAACTAGTAACCTAAGAAGGAATCGCACAACTAAAGCTAGATTTGACAGATCAAAACAATAATAACTTTATAGGCGCTTTAGTTTTAGTGTAGACTACTTAGTTTAAATAATAGCCATATTAGGCTATGTGGGTCGTATTAGGCTAAGTGGGTCCATGTTCTAGGTCTATCACTTGATAACAGGAGTTATATACACTCTCTCAGTTATACCCTGTGTTATTTTATGCATAGAAGTAATTGTAAATGTCCCAATATAGTATATAAAATTATATTAACTATCTATCATTGTCAAAATCTTTAAAAACAGAAGTTTATCCATGTGGCTATATTTTCCATTAGAAAGTTCATGGCGTCAATAGTTTTGCACTTTTAGTAGTCTAATACTAATAAAAAAATTAATTTATATTATTTCTACCGTATATTTGTCCGTATATTTCTTACGGAGAAAATTTGTTCTACTATCTTTATCTACATTTTATATTAGGGTATGTTCGTGGTTTAAAAAGATGAAATTAAAAAGTGGGTTTTGTGATGCACAGCTTGTGGAAAAGAATAATGGAAACGGTATGAAAATCGATTCAGCCATTTGGACTGAAGAAGTAAGATGCTGGACAAGATATTGTTTGGTCATATAGAGATCTAAAATTTAAAGTTAATTTAATTTCCAAATTTTAAATGTTGTACACAAAGTTTAAAAGCAGAAACGAAAAGTGTTAGCATTTTGTCGTGTTAATATAAAACCTGACTATTGCTCGTTAAACGTATGTATGTGTCCTGTATATATTTTAAGTATATAGACTTTCTAATGTATAACCTCAAGTTGTATTTTTTATAAATAGTATTTAAAATAAAGAAAACCAGTAGCAGCTGTCCAATACGCGCATAAAGACGCATGCAGTTCCGTTGAGCGGAGATGAACGAACTTTCCCGAAAGCGTCCCAGACTATAAAGCTGGATTAAATATACTCCCCAACTAAAAACTGCCTATTTTAAGCTTAAAGAAGTTTCACTTCAAAAATAAATCGGTAGGTATTGCTTGCATCGCATTCGTATATCTCTGGTTTGAATCACCATCTGTTAAATTATTATTTAATGTTAAATCTAATAATAACAATACTTATTTCCGGTTAATCATAAAACGGTTATATTATCCTTTGTTTGATTATTTTTGGGTTTTTGTTTTTCTAATATATTTATTGTACTATATCAAATTGTTTAACGTGTTTCTTTAAAAAAAATTATACCGATTGCTTCATTAGCCATAATTCTTTGCTTTTATGTAGTCTTTTGTTCACACGTTACTTATCTCTATCAAAACTAAAATACTTTACTTCATGATTGTTAAGTATTACTGCATGAAAAGCTTAACATAGCTTATGTATATCCATACGTTGTATGTTTCATAAAAATAATATTAGCGTACACATTTCTATACGACATGTTTATATGATCCTTTATTTCCGAAAGTTAACTTTTATTTACATAATATTAGTGTACACATTTCTATACGACATGTTTATATGATCCTTTATTTCCGAAAGTTAACTTTTATTTACATAATATTAGTTACACATGTCTATACGTCATGTTTGTTTTGGTTCTTTATTATCGAAAGTTATCTTTTATTTACATAATATTAGCGTACACATTTCTATACGTCATGTTTATATGATCCTTTATTTCTAAAGTTAACTTTTATTTACATAATATTAGCGTACACATTTCTATACGTCATGTTTGTTATGACCCTTATTATCGAAAGTTAACTTTTATTTACATAATATTAGCGTACACATTTCTATAACTCATGTTATTATGATCCTTTATTTCCGAAAGTTATATTTTATTTACAAAATATTAGCGTACACATTTCTATACGTCATGTTTGTTAAGTTTTCTTTATTATCGAAAGTTAACTTTTATTTACATAATATTCGCGTACACATTTCTATACGTCATATTTATTATGATCCTTTATTTTCGAAAGTTAACTTTTATTTACATAATATTAGTGTACACATTTCTATATGTCATGTTTGTTATGGTTTTCTTATTATCGAAAGATAACTTTTATTTACCTAATATTATTGTACACATTTCTATATGTCATGTTTGTTATGGTTTTTTTATTATCGAAAGTTAATTTTTATGTTCATAATATTCGCGTACACATTTCTATAAGTCATGTTTGTTATGGTTTCTTTTTATCGAAAGTTTACTTTTATTTTCATGATATTAGTGTACACATTTCTATATGTCATGTTTGTAATGGTTTCTTTATTATCGAAAGTTAACTTTTATTTACATAATATTAGTTACACATTTCTATTCGTCATATTTGTTAGGGATTTATTATTATCGAAAGATAACTTTTATTTACATAATATTAGTGTACACATTTCTATATGTCATGTTTGTTATGGTTTCTTTATTATCGAAAGTTAAATTTTATTTTCATGATATTAGTGTACACATTTCTATATGTCATGTTTGTTATGGTTTCTTTATTATCGAAAGTTAACTTTTATTTACATAATATTAGTGTACACATTTCTATATGTCATGTTGATTATGGTTTCTTTATTATCGAAAGTTAATAATTATTTACATAATATTAGTGTACACATTTCTATACTTCATGTTTGTTATGGTTTCTTTATTTTCGAAAGTTAACTTTTATTTACATAATATTAGTGTACACATTTCTATACGTCATGTTTGTTATGGTGTCATTATTATCGAAAGTTAACTTTTATTTACATAATATTAGTGTACACATTTCTATACGTCATGTTTGTTATGGTGTCATTATTATCGAAAGTTAACTTTTATTTACATAATATTAGTGTACATATTTCTATACGTCATGTTTGTTATGGTTTCTTTATTATGGAAAGTTAGCTTTTATTTACGCAATATTAGTGTACACATTTCTATACGTCATGTTTGTTATGGTTTCTTTATTATCGAAAGTTAACTTTTATTTACATACTATTATGTACACATTTCTATACTTCATGTTTGTTTGATTTCTTTATTATCGAAAGTTAACTTTTATTTACATACTATTAGTGTACACATTTCTATACTTCATGTTTGTTATGGTTTCTTTATTTTCGAAAGATAACTTTTATTTACATAATATTAGTGTACATATTTCTATACGTCATGTTTGTTATGGTGTCATTATTATCGAAAGTTAACTTTTATTTACATAATATTAGTATACACTTCTCTATACGTCATGTTTGTTATGGTGTCATTATTATCGAAAGCTAACTTTTATTTACATATTATTAGTGTACATATTTCTATACGTCATGTTTGTTATGGTTTCTTTATTATCGAAAGTTAATAATTATTTACATAATATTAGTGCACACATTTCTATACGTCATGTTTGTTATGGTGTCATTATTATCGAAAATTAACTTTTATTTACATAATATTAGTGTACACATTTCTATACGTCATGTTTCTTGTGATTTCTTTATTATCGAAAGTTTACTTTTATTTACATAATATTAGTGTACAGATTTCTATACGTCATGTTTCTTGTGGTTTCTTTATTATCGAAAGTTACCTTTTATTTACATAATATTGGTGTACACATTTCTATATGTCATGTTTTTTATGGTGTCATTATTATCGAAAGTTAACTTTTATTTACATAATATTAGTGTACATATTTCTATACGTCATGTTTGTTATGGTTTCTTTATTATGGAAAGTTAACTTTTATTTACGCAATATTAGTGTACACATTTCTATACGTCATGTTTGTTATTATTATTATCGAAAATTAACTTTTATTTACATAATATTAGTGTACACATTTCTATACCTCATGTTTCTTGTGGTTTCTTTATTATCGAAAGTTAACTTTTATTTACATAATATTAGTGTACACATTTCTATACTCATGTTTGTTTGATTTCTTTATTATCGAAAGTTAACTTTTATTTACATACTATTATGTACACATTTCTATACTTCATGTTTGTTTGATTTCTTTATTATCGAAAGTTAACTTTTATTTACATACTATTAGTGTACACATTTCTATACTTCATGTTTGTTATGGTTTCTTTATTTTCGAAAGATAACTTTTATTTACATAATATTAGTGTACACATTTCTATACGTCATGTTTGTTATGGTGTCATTATTATCGAAAGTTTACTTTTATTTACATAATATTAGTGTACACATTTCTATACGTCATGTTTCTTGTGGTTTCTTTATTATCGAAAGTTACCTTTTATTTACATAATATTGGTGTACACATTTCTATACGTCATGTTTCTTTATTATCGAAAGTTAACTTTTATTTACATAATATTAGCGTGCACATGTCTATAAGTCTTGCTTATTATGATCCTTTATTTCCGAAAGTTAACTTTTATTTATATATTATTAGTGTACACGTTTCTATACGTCATGTTTGTCATGGTTTCTGTATTCAGTATTGTCGAAAGATAACTTTTACTCACATAATATTAGTTTACACATTTCTATTTGTCATGTTTGTTATGGTCCTTTATTATCGAAAGTTAACTTTTATTTACATAATATTAGCGTACACATTTCTATACGTCATGTTTGTTATGGTCCTTTATTATCGAAAGTTAACTTTTATTTACATAATATTAGCGTACACGTTTCTTTAAGTCTTGTTTATTATGATCCTTTATTTCCGGAAGTTAACTTTTATATAGATAATATTAGTGCACACATTTCTATATGTCATGTTTGTTATGGTTTCTTTATTATCGAAAGTTAATATTTATTTACATAATATTAGTGCACACATTTCTATACGTCATGTTTGTTATGGTGTCATTATTATCGAAAATTAACTTTTATTTACATAATATTAGTGTACACATTTCTATACGTCATGTTTGTAGTGGTTTCTTTATTATCGAAAGTTTACTTTTATTTACATAATATTAGTGTACACATTTCTATACGTCATGTTTCTTGTGGTTTCTTTATTATCGAAAGTTACCTTTTATTTACATAATATTGGTGTACACATTTCTATACGTCATGTTTCTTTATTATCGAAAGTTAACTTTTATTTACATAATATTAGCGTGCACATGTCTATAAGTCTTGTTTATTATGATCCTTTATTTCCGAAAGTTAACTTTTATTTATATATTATTAGTGTACACGTTTCTATACGTCATGTTTGTCATGGTTTCTGTATTCAGTATTGTCGAAAGATAACTTTTACTCACATAATATTAGTTTACACATTTCTATTGTTCATGTTTGTTATGGTCCTTTATTATCGAAAATTAACTTTTATTTACATAATATTAGTGTACACATTTCTATACCTCATGTTTCTTGTGGTTTCTTTATTATCGAAAGTTAACTTTTATTTACATAATATTAGTGTACACATTTCTATACGTCATGTTTCTTGTGGTTTCTTTATTTTCGAAAGTTTACTTTTATTTACATAATATTATTGAACTATATAAAACACTTAAACCAAAAGTTTCGTACAATAACACACACACACACACACACACACACACACACACACACACACACACACACACACACAAATAAAATATTTATTTACCTTATATTATTATAGTTCTCTGCTTTACATTTCGGTAACCAAGTTACCATCATCGGTGGGATCTGAAATAATACGTGAGTATTATTACTACCCTTAGTATTTCCTTATACACCTTAGTATTGCATATACTATGTCACGTTATTCTTCTTGTGTGTTAATTCTCTTTTAAAGTTTATAAGCAATATCATTGACAATACAATCTTTACTGACTCAAATAATACCTTACACTTAGCCACGTGTATTTTCCTGAGTGCAATGTACATATTGATATTGTTATTGAGTCTGATTTTAGGGTTTGAAAAATATCCGCAACAAAACTTTCCTTGTACAGTAACTTAAAATTTCACACACTTTGTCTCGTAATTCGTCCGTACTGTGTGGTAATACTTTATTTAAGGATTTAAGCAATATCAATGACAAGTTACAGTCATTACGGAGTAACCTAATACTTTATAGAATAGTTTACTAAGTTCTTTCGGTGCCTAAATTTTTTTTTTATACTTTGTAGCATTATAATTGACAATAACTGTCATTATATAGTCACCTATTATTTTCATACACTTGGTTGCGTAATTATTCAAAGTTTGAAGCAATTTAAATGACAATACCGTCATTATGTAGTCCCTTAATATTAGATACACTTGGGTACGAATATTAATAAATTTTGTGAATGAATTTTGTTTTTAGGTTTATAAACATTATGATGTGACATAATATTTCATACATTTAGTCATATAAATCAAAGTTTGTTTTATGTCTGTTATTAAGATTGGAAGCAGTAACATTGACAATATATTCATTACGGTGTGCCTAATATTTCATACAGATGCTCACGAAATTCTTCCTTTGTTTTAGTTCCTTTGTTACGTTTATTCCGTTTATAAGGAATAGCAATCAAAATACAGGAAGGAATTACCGGTCGCATATTATATTAAACACATAATCACGTAAGCCTTGGTTTTAATTCTGTTTTTAGGGTTTCAAGTTATATAAAAGTTTAACTTTGAGGTTCACCTATAGTAAGTACAGGCGTAAATACATAGGTATTCCAACCACACTTACACCTACTCTTTTATCTTTCCTATCAGAACTATCTTAACCAACTCTTGTTCTCTTCCGACCCCGACGCTAGTAGATTACTCAAGGGTTAGAGGTCGCTATTTTCAATAATAAATGTAAGATATTTTTGCGTTAAAATAAAAATAAAAAGTGTTGACTACATACAATACAATCATTATGGGGTCACTTGGGGAATAATTCATTCACTTGGTCACGTAAATATTTCCTGTAATGTACTCGGGTTTTAAGGTTTTAAGTAATGTAAGTGTAATTAAATATTTCATCATGTTACGTAATGCTTCTCGTGATTTATTTCTGTTTTAACATTAAAAGCAATAACAATAACATTACGGAGTTGCTTAATATTTCATACGCTTGGTCACGTAATTCTGTTTCTGTTTTACTTCAGTCAGTTTTAATCATTTGAAGCGATATAAGACTGTCATTATGCAGTCACAAACTTGATTCACTTGGTCAAGTAATTCTTCTTGTGTTTTAATTTAATTTTTCATATATGAAGCAAAATCAATGAAAATATAGTAATAGCATTACATTGACAATAAAGTTTCTTACACTAGGTTACATAATTATTTCTATGTAAGTTCATAAGGTTGGAACCAATATCAGTGACAACTTTTCTTCCTGTGTTATGTCTGTTTTAGGGTTAGAAGTCATTTTAAAGAAGACTGCAGTAGTCTACATATGATTGCGTAAATTTCCGGGTGAATTTGTATGTTTTTAAGTTTAGAAGCAATATATATGACAATACAGTTATTAAAATCTATCTTATCATTTCATATACTTAATAATGTAATTCTTGTTGTGTCCTAATTCTGTTTTTATGTTATAAACTATATAAATAACAATTCATTCATTACGGCGGTATATTATTATTCATACATTTGGTCACTTAAGCCTTTGTTTTATTTTGTTATAAATGTTGAAAGAAAAAATAAAGACAATTCGGTAATTTCATTCAATTGGTCACATAGTTCTTTCTGTGATTTATTTCTGTTTTTAAGGTTAGATGCAATATCATTGACAATGCGGACATTATGGAGTTACTGATATTTCATGCACTTGGTCCCGTAAATCATCCTTTGTTTTTAAGGATAGAGGCAATATCAATGGCAATACTGTTACTATACAGTTAGTTTGTATTACTTACATTTAGTCCTGCAATTCTTCCAGTATATTATTTATATTTTCAATTTTAAATGCAATATCAACGACTATACTATCAATGTCGGTCTGGTGTCATGTACTATCTTATTCCTTTATTAACGTAATTTTTCCTATGTTTTAAATCTGTTTTTAATTTTAGAAACAATACATTTGGTCTTGAAATTTATTTCATACATAAGATGACGTCATTATTCCTGTGTTTTAATTCTGTTTTAATGTTTGAAGCAATCTCTACGCCAAAACGGTTAATTAGGGAGTCATTTAATATGTCATATACCTTTGACCATGTGTTTTTTAAAAATTCTTGTTTTTTAATTTAGTTTATAAAGTTTGAATTAATATTTTAAAAATTAAAATCATTACAGGGTCACATGATCTTTCATATAGTGGTCACGTAATTCTTCCACCGTTTTAATTCTATTATTATGTAATGTACATGTTAATGCCATCATTATCGTGTCATACCATATTTCATAGACTGTCATGTAATTCTTCGTTGGTTAGTTCGGTTTTAGGAATATATATGGTAATACAATCATTACTATGATGCAATACATTTCATACATACATTCACGCAATTCTTCCTGTGTTTTAAATATGATTTTTAAAGTAAATACCATATCAAACACAATAAAACCATTATAGAGTTAATAAATTAATCATAATTCTTTCTGTTTATTAGGTTGAAACATTATTGATTACATTTCGGAATCACTTAGTCACTTAAAATTTCTGATTGAAAGATTTGAAACAATTTAAAAGACAGTATATCGTTATGGAGTTACTTAGTATTTCGTGAACTTGGTCGCTTAATTCTCTCATTAATTAAAATTTAAGTTTGAAGGAATAATAATGACAATAAAGACATTACTGAGTAACTTGATATTTCATACGTTTGGTCACGTAATTCTTCCTGTGTTTTTAATATGATTTTAAGGTATCACATACAGTGAATGTGGCGGAACACATAATTATTCGTACGGTTGATCTATGTGTTAGATTCGGTTGTATAGATTAGAAGTAATATTAATGACCATACAATCATTACGATAATCACACTATAGTTCATACACTTGGTCCTAATATTTCGCATGCGTTTTATTTATATTTTTATAGTTTAAAAACAATTTTATTTCATAGAGTCAATTACGAAATTCTTCCGGCGTTTTTATTGGGTTTTTAGTTTAGAAGTAATGACAGCACAGTCATTACTGTGTCATATACATTTAGCGACGTAATTCTACATTTGTATCAATGTCATTATTAAGGTTGAAGCCATCGCAATCATTACGAGGTCGCATATTCTTTGAACACTTGGTCACGTAATTCTTCCTCTGTGTGTTGTATTCTGTTTTTAAGGTTAGGTGTCATATCAATATGAATACATTCATTAAGAAGTCGCATTATTTTAATGCACTTGGTTACGTAATTCATCCTATGTTTTAATTCCGTTTGAAATAATACAAAACAAACGAAATATTATGGAGTCACGTATTTGTTCTACTCTTCCGATGTTTAATCTATCTGTTTTTAATTATACGATAATTACGGAGTGACAAAATATTTCATGCAATAGTTGCAGTAAGTCTTTTTGTGTTTTGATTCTATTTTGATGGTTAGAAACAACATCATTATCTATTGATAATTCACCTTATAATTCGTCTTGTGTTTTAATATGGTTTTTATGTTTTGAAGCAATATTAGTGACAACAGTCATAATAGTGTCACATAATATTTCATTATCTTGGTCATGTTATTCTTTCTGGGTTTGAATTCTGTTTTCGAGGTTAAAACTATATCAGTGGCATATCAGGCATAACCTAGTCACTTAATACATCCTAAAATTCATCACGTAATTCTTCCTTTGTTTCATTTATGTTTAAGAAATAACAGAAATAATATAGCCATTACAGTTCACTTAATATTTTATACACTTGGTAACGCAATCCGTAGGTTTTATTTTATGTTTGAAACAATGTTAGTGGGAATAAAGGCAAATCTATGGACATCAACCTTTGTTTCTGTTTTAAGGTTAAACTTAATATCGATGACAATACAGTCATAACGCAGTCTCCTAATATTTTATAAAATCGGTAAAATAATTTTTCGTTTGTTTTAAGCATTTGAAGCAATAACAGAAATAATATAATCATTAGAGTTCATTTCATATTTCATACACTTGCACGCAATCCTTCTTGTAATTTAAAACGGTTTATTATTTTTGAAACAATATTAAAGGCAATACAGACAAACTCAATATTTCTTACAGTTGGTTACGTAATTTTCCCTGTGTTTATTGCGTTTTTAATGCTACAATCAATATCAACGACAATAGAGGAATTACTGTGTTACATAATACGTCGCGTAATTATTCTTGTATCTTAATTCTGATATTAAGGATGGAATAAAATCAATGAAAATCCAGTTATTACAGTGGCACTTTAGAGTTCGTCCATTTTTTCACGTAATTCATCCCTGTTTTATTTTTTATGGGAAGAAGCTATATCAATGACATTATGGTCGTTACGGTGTCACATAGTATTTCAGACACATAATATATATATATATATATATATATATTTAATTTTATTTTTTTTAATTCTGTATTTGTGTTTATCGATGACTTTACAGTGTCATTTAATACTTCGTACAAGTTGTCACGTAATTCTGTCTTTGTTTTAATTTAGTTTTAAGTTATTAACAATACTGACTTTACGGAGTCATTATATTTTTTAAGGGTAGGTGCTATATTAGTGACAATTCGGAGTCACTTAGTATTTCATAAAATCGGTCATGTAAATTATTCCTGTTTTAATTCAATTTTTGAAAATGTAAATAATATTAATGACAACCCATTTTACAGGACTCACTTTACGGTGTAACAGAATTACTCGTGTACTTGGTCACGTAATTCTTCCTGTGATTTAATTTGTTTTAAAGGCTTGAAGTAATATCAATGGCAATGGAATTATTATTAGGTGACATAATATTGCATTCCTGCACCAATCCCTATAGGAAATTACGGACTCACAAAATATTTCATATACTTGGTTTTGTAATTCTTTCTGTGTTTAATTCTGTTTTTAAAGTTAGACTTAATATTAAAGGCACCACAGTCGTAATAGTACCACGTTATCATTCCTGGGTTTAAATTATGTTTTTAAAGCTATAAGCTATATTAATGTCATTGCAGGCATTTAATGTATATCATACGATTGGTAATATACTTATTCCTGTTTTATTTCTATTTTTATGGTTAGAAGAAATTTCAATCACTTTATATTGATTACAGATTCATTTAATATTCCATGCACTAGGTGTCAGAATTCTTTTTTTATATTTTCATTCTGATCGAAGGTTTGGTGTAATTTCAATAGCAACGAATTTATAATTCCCAACTAAATACGTAAAAAACAAAGACAAATTAGAAATTAGTGTCTAAAACATGTGGAGTTTACTCGTTACGCAATCACAACAAAGTTATTTGTGTGTATCTCCTCTTCCCACTCCTATATAATTAAGTACTGACTACAAAAAAAACTAAAATTGCGCTCCTGAAAATGTGCCCTTAAATAAATTATGTATTGATTCACCCCAATTCTTTTCCTCTATATCACATCAAAGGAAAATATATTTGTAATATCACCTTTTTGCGGTAGATTTACAGATATTGCCCTAATTTAAAAGTACCTTGTCCTATCATCTCTAGATTTTACATGTCTTACTATAATACGGATATTTTAATTGTCACTATAATTAAGTTGTCACTTGAATTTGAGTAGACCTAGTTTCCGTCAGGTGATCCATCCTGGTGTCAGATGATGAACTGTAAACATTAGTTTACAGATTAGGTTTTGTTAATATTCTAGTGATTATGAGGAAACTATGCACTTTTCATAAGATTATTTAATTCTAGAAGTATATTTTTTGGAATAACAAGTTCTTCTTAACTCGTAGTCTATACCTGTGAAGATGACTTATTTAATAGAAAATCATAAACGATAAACTATGTTAATAAATTCCCATTCCCCCTCTCCTAATACAAAGCGATGAATTGTGCAGTCCATGAATGACTCTTTGTTTATCTGTATATATGTGTATCTTTCTGTGTGAGTATGTATGTTTGTTTCTGTCCGTGCATAGTACAAGTGTCGATGTGTGTGTGTCTATGTTTATATTTGTGATTGTTTGTGGGTGTAATGTTTGTATACGTTTATCTATGTATGAATTTTTGTTTATTTCTTTGTAGAAAATTTAGGCATAACAAGTAATCTCTTAAAATGGATTGAATCATGTACAACCAACAGAGTTTAGCGCGTTGAGCCTAGCTAGAGTTTTATCCAAATATTTGATTCTTAAATATGGAGTCCCTCAGGGTACGATTATTAGTCCGGTATTATTTGTATTGTACACATACATCTACGTGTTATATATTATCTGAATTTCTGTGTATGTATGAATGTTATATAGGTAATTTTTATCCCAAAAAATTATTCCGATTACCATTATTTGGTGGCACAAGTAAACTTGTGTAAGCCTAAATTAATATGTTTAACCAGGAACTTTGGAATAATCAGAAAACGTCTGTTCACGAGTTTTGAATGCCTTTATTTTAATCTATAAAATTGTAATCTGTATTATTACTTGTACAATAGTATGTATGTAAACAATGTATACAAGTAAATTTTCATTGTGAGAATTGTTTTTTACAAATTCGGTTGCAATTCGTATGAAGCTATTGTCTTCTATCTGCAAGTTGCTCCTTTAGGACATTTACCGATTATCTCTAAATTCAGTTGAGAAATCAATCTGATTGCTATTGAATCTTCTATTAAGTTATTAAATTTGCTAGTTCCGTTCATCGGTTGCCGAGTGTTTATGGTAACCCACAACATAAATAACTCGGAATTTCGTATTTAAAAACACAAAACAAATAAGCTAACAATGTTTTCTTCTGTTGACTGACAATCCGATATTAAATTAATGAATTATAAGATTTTAAACTGAACCAAGAATTTATTGACAGGTTATTCGGACATTTTTTATACATACATACATACATATACCAAAAGAGTAAGAGTCTTATATATATATACAGTATATATATATATATAAACTAATACACAAAATTTCGAATTTATGGATCGATTCTCTTTTTTAAGAAAAAAAAAATAGGACAACTCAACATGAAAAGAACAACTTAGGAATCCTAGGATCATTTTGGAAACTAAAACAGTAACCTAAGGAAGAAATCCAAAGCCAAAACTCAGTTTGATCTGCCAAAATAATAACAACTAACTATAAGAAAGTGATGGGAAACCATAAGTCAACGAAACTGCAGTTAACACACGAAATAACAAATACCCTGTGACATGAAGTGTATCTGTTTTGTGGTCCCCTGTCTTAAAAAAAAAAGTGGTTTTTGGAATAATGTCTGTCTGTGGGTGGGTGTGTGTGCGCGCGCGCGTGAGTATGTGTCATCACTATCATTATTATAAAAATAAACAAAAACTATATAAAGACATCATCATCTAAGAGACAAATGTTAAAATTATTATCTGATGATTTTTTCTAACTAAATAGTCCACACTAAATAATTACCTCATTCCGTTCTGTAAACATGTTCAACTAATACAATAACGTGAAGCTAATACGCAGTTATTGATTGTTCAACTGTTGCTCAGAAAAATTTGCTCTAATTAACAAGTACAATAATCTACATATCACTTCTGTTACCAAATTGATAAGCCTTATCTCAACGCTGCAAACAGATAATAGTAACTTCTTTAGGAATGACAATGAATGCACTGTAGAAGGTGTGGCCACTAATGTTATCTTTCAAACCGTAAGACTTATAATAAACTTCAAATTATCAACCTTTCCTACTTATTTCTGTGATGGTAAATAATATATTTCCGTATATAATAGTACCTCTTACTGATTAAAATGATAGTAAGCTATATTTAAAATACCGTTGTATCTTTCTATTTTTTTTTTTTTTTTTTTTTTTTTTTTGCTTATACAAATTTTGTGATGTCCAGTTTTTCGTGGATATATACATTTTGAGGCATTCTGACCCAAAGATGTATGTTTGTCTATCGTCTGTGTAGTCCAAACGAGTAAACGATTTTTATCAAATTTAGTATTTTGCCGTAGTTTGACAATATCTGGAGGGTTTTCTAAAAATATCTCAAAATTTGAAATAACCTACCATAAGAGAAAAAAAAATCAAAAATATCTATTCTAACTATTTCAATAACCTGTCTAAAATGTAGTTACTAAAGACCCAAAAGAGTATTGATTATCTCCTTAAAAAGTGCCATACAAAATTAATGAGCAAAACGCAGTATTAAAGATGTTTTGACTTTCTCGCATGTAACTAGTAACAGTTATTTTGGGAGATAGCAACGATTGAGGTAGGAGAAAGTTAATGCAATGTTTTTAAACAGTATGATTAAACCCCAAGGCCTCACTATCACTTTATTAATAATTGGAATACAAAATCCAGACTTAGTTTGGGTATAAATACTTACGTAGTTTTTCGTTTCAGCTCCAGTTATGGGGGGGGGACTTAAATGATAAGGTAGATAGTATAATAAACTTATAAGTTGAACCACTCCAAATATAAAACAAGATTCCATGACACAGGACAGTTTAAAAATACAAATTATAGTCATTTAATACTTTTTTGTATTATTTTACGATGTAAAATGCTACATCTTATGAGTGGTGAAGAATGCGTAGGTCTATTGTGTTTACGAGCATTTATTGAAAACTTGCAGGAAACTGCAATTTTCTTTTATTAAATAACGTCTGTCTAAGAAAACAGTAGTGGCGTGCCCAGACCTTAATTGTTTACCTCTGACTGTGTCAGTTAGAGTTAGTGTCAGTTTTACTGCAATATCTGTTAAATGTGGGGAAAGCTGCCGTAACAAAACCCACAAAATTAAGTTTTACTAAAACCGGAATATCATTTTGATTCCATTTTGGTCAAAAAATTTAAATAATAAAATCATAAAATGATCGAGCAATGTCTCTACACCTTCGTCCCCGATGTAAACCAATCAATCATCAACTCTTCGCTTGAAAACGACGACATTGCCACCCCTGCTTCTAAAAGTTCTAAGGATATATTTGGAAAAAGCACGTGTGCAAGATAAAAGGAATTGTGTAAAGTAATATTATAGCTTAATCTAGGAAGACAATATTTCAAACTAGTTTTATTACGGGGATTGTACTGTGGTTGGAGTTCTGTAAAGATTTTCTCTTGTTATTTCGTATAATAATCAATTTTACAATTGATAATTTACATACAATAATAATCAATTTCAAATGTATAAAATGTTTAATAGTTAAGAATGGAAATAGCTAACAGAGTAAGTGTGAAGGGTACCTGACATTCTTTCCTAAGACAGCTTTAATTATTGCCATCTTTGTAACCCCTAATGGATATATAAATATCGATTGACAACTATTGAGATGTCATTGGTTTTATTCAAGTTGGGGATGTGTGAGTGAGGACGTTTGTGCAAATATTTGCACAATTATTAGATTATTAAATTAAATTTAGTAGTAGTAATAATATTAATAAAATTAACAAACTAAACAGTGTGACAGACAACTAAACCTTTTGTAAATTTTAAATACCAGTGTTTCATTATTAATCTAACAATCCTAGCCAAAATTATTATGATATTAATATTTTAATTAATAATTTATTATTGTGTATTGTGTTATAATATTATACTAAAGTACCTAATTAATAACGAAAAAACAAAGAAACGATTACACCGGTACTCCAGGGTCAGGATTATTATAATTTGAATAAATTTCGTAAAATGCATTAAGCTAATACTGATTGTACATTTCTTGTTATCAAGTACTAAAATTCTAATCTATAAGAAATTTGCAAAATACAAGAAACTATGATAACGGAAAGCGTCTACAAACTTCACAACGAGTATTATCTCCTGGGTCGAGAGGGAAGGAGTTGATCCAGTAAGATTCACTACTCGCTTCGCTTTCAGTTGAATCACATAATCAATGCTGATTTACCCTATAGAATAATGAGATTTTGTTTTTATTGGACGGTATTTTTTGAGGATTATTTCCCAGATACATTATAGCTCGAGATGATTTACGAAACATCTTAATTTGAAACGTGATATGTTTCTTCACTTGAATTGCCATTTCAATTATATACTGTAAAAAAAATAATTTGAGGCCAACGCAACATTTCATTAAACACTCTTGTTTTACGACCGATCGTCTTGGCTAGGAATTTTTAGATGAATTAATGAGTGTTGCTTGAATTACTACGTTGTAACTAACTGATTGCGGATATATCATTATTGTTAAACCATATTATTTTTGAATAATAATACAATGTCTATACAAATTGACATATTATAATAGTACACTCTATAGTCGTTATTGTGTATTTGGAGTTTTATTTATTTTTCAGTACAATACTAAGCGTATTCTGTTGTAGTCCTAGGCTTACATCTACACCAAACTGAGTTATAATAGGACACTCTGTACATGCTTGGTATTGTTCTTTATAGTTGTGTTTATCTGAGAGAAGGTATACGATGATGTAGTCCTAGGTTTACATCTAGATAAAACTACCATATAATGGGACACTCTTTACATGCTTCTTATTGTTCATTATAGTTGTGTTTATCTGAGAAGATTATATATACGATGATGTAGTCCTAGGTTTACATCTAGATAAAACTACCATATAATGGGACACTCTTTACATGCTTCTTATTGTTCATTATAGTTGTGTTTATCTGAGAAGATTATATATACGATGATGTAGTCCTAGGTTGACATCTAGATAAAACTACCATATAATGGGACACTCTTTGCATGCTTCTTATTGTTCATTATAGTTGTGTTTATCTGAGAAGATTATATATACGATGATATAGTCCTAGGTTGACATCTAGATAAAACTACCATATAATGGGACACTCTTTACATGCTTCTTATTGTTCATTATAGTTGTGTTTATCTGAGAAGATTATATATACGATGATGTAGTCCTAGGTTGACATCTAGATAAAACTACCATATAATGGGACACTCTTTACATGCTTCTTATTGTTCATTATAGTTGTGTTTATCTGAGAAGATTATATATACGATGATGTAGTCCTAGGTTGACATCTAGATAAAACTACCATATAATGGGACACTCTTTACATGCTTCTTATTGTTCATTATAGTTGTGTTTATCTGAGAAGAGTATATATACGATGATGTAGTCCTAGGTTGACATCTAGATAAAACTACCATATAATGGGACACTCTTTACATGCTTCTTATTGTTCATTATAGTTGTGTTTATCTGAGAACATTATATATACGATGATGTAGTCCTAGGTTGACATCTAGATAAAACTACCATATAATGGGACACTCTTTACATGCTTCTTATTGTTCATTATAGTTGTGTTTATCTGAGAAGATTATATATACGATGATGTAGTCCTAGGTTGACATCTAGATAAAACTACCATATAATGGGACACTCTTTATATGCTTCTTATTGTTCATTATAGTTGTGTTTATCTGAGAAGATTATATATACGATGATGTAGTCCTAGGTTGACATCTAGATAAAACTACCATATAATGGGACACTCTTTACATGCTTCTTATTGTTCATTATAGTTGTGTTTATCTGAGAAGAGTATATATACGATGATGTAGTCCTAGGTTGACATCTAGATAAAACTACCATATAATGGGACACTCTTTACATGCTTCTTATTGTTCATTATAGTTGTGTTTATCTGAGAACATTATATATACGATGATGTAGTCCTAGGTTGACATCTAGATAAAACTACCATATAATGGGACACTCTTTACATGCTTCTTATTGTTCATTATAGTTGTGTTTATCTGAGAAGATTATATATACGATGATGTAGTCCTAGGTTGACATCTAGATAAAACTACCATATAATGGGACACTCTTTACATGCTTCTTATTGTTCATTATAGTTGTGTTTATCTGAGAACATTATATATACGATGATGTAGTCCTAGGTTGACATCTAGATAAAACTACCATATAATGGGACACTCTTTACATGCTTCTTATTGTTCATTATAGTTGTGTTTATCTGAGAAGAGTATATATACGATGATGTAGTCCTAGGCATACGTCTAGATGAAACTGGGATATAATGGGATATTCTGTACATGCTTTTTTGTGCATTTACAGTATATTTATTTGAGTAGAATATCTGTATGCTGTTGTAGGATTAGTCTTATGTCTAGCCAAAAGTGAGAACGTAATAACAGATAGCATCAACAGCTGTCCAAACACTCGAACACACACAAGAAGCACACAGCATCCAATATTTCATAATTCTCAAATTTTAGATAAATTACATTACATGTTAAGAAATCATGTAGAATTAAAATTATCTTATATAAATCAAATATACACTTTCAATTGATAATTTTGTGTTCAATATTTTTTTTATATAAATGGCTAAATTGTTAATGTATAATAATTGAAAATTTTCATTAACTAAAAAAAGTAAACCTTATATATTTGCAATGTAACTTACATGTATATGTGTGACAATTCTATGATAATTTGAGAAAAACTTTACTTTTTCGTCCATACTAAAAACACTTTGTCTTGATAAGTTTGTAAGTTTGCTTTGTTTTTAGTTAATTTGTCTTTTTGAAAAATTGTTATTAGAGAAATTCGACTTGTCCAACACAGACCCGAGAATTTAAATCAAGAAGATTTGACTCTCCAATAATATTTATACGAGTATTAAAAAAATATGTTACGTTTAATCGGATAAATCCTGCTTATCCGGTTTAAAATGTAAAATCTAAATTTTAGGTCAAAAGTACCTTTATTTAAATTTTTTATGGATTATAAAATACTTATCTCATATAAATATAGTTAGATTGATGGATATTTACATTCATAAATAGCCAAATCCTTTGAATTTGACGTATTTGTATAATAAAGCAAATTAAAATTAAAGTATAAGATACTTTCTTATTCGGTTAATTAAAACCTTTGTCAAAAGTACAAAGAAGAATAATTATTAGAAAAAAATAGTTTAACAATTGAGTCAGCTGTTTCACTAATCACTAACATTATAAAATTACTGTATTTTATCGAATATTTAGGCCGTCTGGAATTTTTGTTTGCAGTATTAATTGGTGAGATTGTTCTACTTATCGCAATTTCAATTTTCTTGTGTCAAGAGGTAATATTTTTATGGCCTTTAGGTTAGAACAATGTTCAAAACTTTGTGGATTTTCTACTGCTTGCGCGTTTCTTCATTTTAGTTAACAATATCAAAGCAATGTGTTCTTGTTATTAAGAATATCTTAATACTCTTTAAAATAATTTTGACATGTAAGTTGAGAAGTTGCAGACATGCAATGTTGCCAGTTACCGAATAACTAATTTTAGTTGTCGTACTTCCAAAAGAAGACTTTTGCAGGTTTCACAACGAGGAGCCTAAATTACACGGTTCTCAGCCAAAATTTTGGATTAGATTAGTATTGTCATCTTATGGAAGTTTAGGCATAAGAAAAATATTTTTTAGTCTTGTAAGAGTTCTCTTGGGACTTTAGAAAATATAGTTTTAGTTTTATGGTCAGAATCTAGTAAAGATAGTTAAAACTGGCTAAAGTTGTATATCTATATTATTTATTCTTCCATAAATAATTTATATACAACTAGACAATAATAAAACGAAACAAAAAAGTGTACAAAATAAATATCAATACTAAGCACTACAATATAAACTCCACGTAACTTATTACAATGCTTCAATTATTATTTGTAAACAATATGTAATAAAAATCATAGAAACTCATTTAGAAAATGGTCGGAAGATAGGCAGGCGTTGGAAACAATACACTACATAATACATCGACATGTATACGAAAATATAAAAACCAAATTAAATCGAACAATACAACAGTGGCATGACTGAGAAAAATTAAAAAAAAACAAATACATTAAACATCACAACATACACAGAGCACACATAATATAATATATGCTTATTAAAAAAAGTATCCGTTATTTCAAGGTAACATAATTAAGCTCATGGTTCTGATAAATTATTTATTTTTATAATAAATATACAGAAAATAATCAAGTTTTTCATCTGTCTATCTCCGCCCAGGTCGCTCGATCATACCAGGAGTAACAGTCGCTGTGTTTTCTCTCTCTCTCTCTCTCTCTCTCTCTCTCTCTCTCTCTCTCTCTCTCTCTCTCTCTCTCTCTCTATCTATCTATCTCTATCTCTATCTCTCTCTCTTTTTCGTACATGGTGTAGATCTTAAATTGTTTTCAGCGTAAACAGTGTTTTTCGTGTTTCTTGGTAGCCAAAAAACAGGACCATTCATTCCAATCCAAAGCCAGGACTTTTTTCTTGTTCTATGTCATCAATATGTGGGAAAACATAGCGTAGGAGCACGTCTAAGTAAGTGACATGTACTAATTTTCTCAGCAAATAGGAACAGGCTTACGACTCGATCACGTATTATTCCGTACTACAAATATATGCTATCTTACGATAATCACGAACATGTTGAAAATTTTCATTAGGTTTGCTGATCCCACCATATTATACAATTAATTGTGGTTGTTATCACAGCCATTTATATGGAAAGTTGAGTCATAACTGGAAAAAAATTGGTTTAAATAACTTTCATCATCGCCTATTGCATTCAGCATTTTCAACTCGTTTAGGACAATCTGCTCGCTTAATTTTATGTTTACGCTGGATTTTATAAACACGCAATCTCAAACGCATATGAAGCACGTTCTGAACCAAGCACGTTTTAGGGATGGCAAGTTCCAAACTGCATCGAGTTATAGAAACTCCTTCCAACGCTTGTGCACGGTCGGCCTGGGGATTTGTTAATGTTCACATTTCCAGTTTCCTTAAACTGATTATACCATCGAATATTGGTTTTTTTCGTAGGTGGTTATTGTCTAAAAATGATTTTACACTGTAACCTCTGATATAATTTTGGCTTTAAACGTATTTGATAATGATGAAATGTTCATATTATTAATTTAATTTAATCGGACATATCCCATATTTTATGACTATAGAAAATAATCACGTTTCATGAGTATACATCAACTCCCGTTATCAATGATACATTATTTAAAACACGAAAAAAGTGAAGAACACAAACATATCCTAGGAGCCCAGGCTTTAGCTACTTCTGAGCTTTCAAAATAACTAAGATTAAATAAAAACTAAGATTAATCAGAAAAAATCAAAAGTAACAATATTACAGTTCACAAAGAACGGCAAACAACTGTGGGTTGTGTGCAAGCGGAGTAGTGACCTAACGGTTTATCGGCTGAACCATCTTGGTATTTCAGTAGAAGGACGTCAACAATTCGAAAAAAAGGGACGGAGGATCACAATGTGCATTTTTATTGTTGTCTTAAAAAACATAATAGTCCCAGTACATGCACGTTGAAAAGTAAACAGACATTGTAACTATTGTGGAGTTTTGAACCAATCTCTCCAGCACACAATGTCGAATAGAAATATATCTATGTAAATTGTTTATTTGTGTACGAAATTATTCGATTAATATTTTTATTATTTTGTTTCAATTGTTGTTTAGAACAGTTCAAGCTTCGTGGATGACTATACAGCTAGAGGCTTTACAGTCCATTCAGAGCTCATGGACTGTGATTGCTTCGAGTTCTATAGGACACCTGAAGAAGCATAGATAAGTAAACAGACTAATGCTTTCAAGTTTTTGCAGGCCCTATTATTAGCGAACAAATTCTTCTAACGAGTTTAAATATTATCTAACGGATTTTGACGTATAATAGATTCTAAAATAAACCTGTCATATTCCTTTTTCTAATGATTCTCCATGTATATTTCTTCTATTGGTAACCAGGAAAGATATTCTTCTTACCGAAGTGGTTGGGAATCCTATCGAACAAATAGTTTTAACCAAAATCACAAATTATCAAATTTTATACTTAAAAAGACATGTTTATATTTATCGTACAACTAATGCCTGCCCGTTGTATGTATAATGTACTGCTAATATATAGCAAGCAACCAAAGGCTTTCACTTACATTGTCCTGAACGCATTTCTCGGGCCAAAACGTACAATATCAGAATTGCACAGATGAACGTAAAGCTTTGACTTTTAGTGTTCTGACAGGAAGCTATGCCAAATCGAAACATATCAGAATAGAGTCTAATACGGATAAACGCAAGGCTTTCACATGTATTGTCGCGCTCATAGAGCTATAGACATCCTGTAATTTATCAGAATAGTACAGATAAACTCTTGGCTGTCGATTGTATTGCCCTGTACAAAGATCACAAGCAAATCGTATATAGGGGTACCGTTTAGAAAAGAA
This sequence comes from Aphrophora alni, assembly GCA_963513935.1. NCBI lineage: Eukaryota > Metazoa > Arthropoda > Insecta > Hemiptera > Aphrophoridae > Aphrophora > Aphrophora alni. The sequence goes on from OY740765.1 coordinate 67,865,284, forward strand.
CCACGCGCCGGTTGTATCTTGCGCATGTAGAACTTTGATGGGAGAGGGAGATCCCGCCAGAGGGAGTTAGGCCAGACATACCCGGCCGCTCATCATTACATAGGTGGTAATGTTTTCTTTTTCAAACCTACTACAGCGCTAAAAAACTGTGAATATGTATCTTTTATGTTCCTAACAACTAATATTAGTAAATTTAAATAATTTACAATGTATAAGACTTAAAAAGTATTAAATTATAGGTTTTTAATTCCACCGCTCCAATCCCCTCCCCGCCATCGCCCCTAAATGCGTGCGTGAGCCACTCTCGAGAGGTTCCGTGTGGTTCCGTGTGGTCTCGCGTGGTTCCGCGCAGGTATCGTTCTGTCTTATAGGTCTATAGAATTGTACTGATAAACGAAGATTTTATATTACATGATCGTGCACAAAGCTCAGCCTAAAGTGCGATGTATGTGAATATTAACGATAAACTTAAGGCTATTGCTTGTATTGTCGTGCAAACACAGCAGTGGGCAACCCTTAACTTATTAGAATAGTACTGATAAAGGAAGGACTTTCTGTTGTACTATCGTGTACATAGAGCTCTGGCAATCTCGTAAATTATCAGAAAAACAGATAAAACCATATTTTCCCCTGTATTATCCTACACACAGAGCTTTGGTCAACAGGAAAGAACATAACAGTAAGGGTTTAACTTGTACTATCGTTTACACAGAGGACTAGCAAATACGTAACCTGTTAGAATAGTACAGATAAACGCTTGGTTTTCACTTATATTGTCGTACATGTACAGCTCGAACCAACCTACACTCACTGATTACTATAAACACTATCCTAACATTACAAAGAGAGTAATAATTTAAGCTGAGATATATATGGCCAATGACACATACATTAATAATGCTGAGAATAAATCTAAGGCCATTTTGGAGGTTGTGAGAAAGGAGACAGGTAGTGTAAACACATCGATGATGATATAATGCAGTGGAGAATCCACTATTAAACCCCACTTAAAATTTCCATTATCTTCAATACTTTTTGAATTCATGTTAGAGATAGTTTAAACCCTAAAGTAAATCATGATGACACGATTAAAACATTTTAAATATAAAACATCCCTTTTCAAATTCAATATTTTTCGATCCGAAAACCCTTAACCGATAAATTAATGAAGGGGTAGATTACAAAACTGTAGATTAAAATAGTGTTCCAACAATAATCTCAAAAACCTCATCACATATTAGTTCACAATAATTATTAATCTCTCGTTTGAAAGTGGTATATTTAAAAAAAAACAACTTTAATCTACTCTTACGAAATCTATTTAAATACATGAGATACTAATTACAATCCTATAGACTTTACGGTATTTAAAAAATAATAATTTTTACTAAAGAATTTTATTATTTTGAAAAAAAAATTAATAACTATACCATTTAATCAAATTGTAAATTTGGGTTTAGAAAAGGGCTATCTACAGAATCTGCTATATATGAGCTAGTCGAATATATAATAAGGTTCAATGATGGAAAAGACCATGTGGCATCTGTGATGTGTCACCTCTCAAATGTGTTTGATTTTGTCGACCATTAAATTCCTCTAAGCAAACTCAATTACTATGGCATACGTGGAAAGTCGAATGACTGAATGCAATCTTACTTATCTGGCATAGAAGTAATAGAGTAGTATAGACGGACTCTAGTGTATCCTCTTGTAGTGTATCCATAACGTTCATATTGGCAAATCAACCCACGAAAAGTTCCTCGGGGCTTAATATTGGGTCCTCTACTGTTGATTTCCCATATAATATGGGGAAAACAAAAACTCTATTATTTGCTAGAGTCTAATTAATGTTGAAAAAATATTCTAGATTTAATAATCTCAAAATATTACTTTTCGGTAAATTACCTGAAATTAAGTTCCAGTAGAACAATTTAAATAATTTTAATCCAACTGTTAAGAAATAAAATTTCCTTGTATATTTTTCAGAATATCTTGCAAATACATACATATACTCTTTAAAGTTTCTTGGAGTGATAATTGTTAAAAAACTAAACTGTAATACTCATATCCTTTCGCCTTCTGCTACATTCAATTCGGCTTGTTTTGCAGACCGTGATATTTCCAGTTTTACGACTATCATGGGAATATATTATGGGTATGTCTACGCGCACCTCAGATATGCGATATATATCTAGGCTAATTCTGTATACTCTGTTAAAATTTTCCACATAAAAAAACAATAGAATAATTTGTAATCTGAAATTTCAATTATTGTAGAAAAATTGACAATCGCTAATCGTGTTGAAATTCGTTTAACACATTAAATATATCACAGCCTAGTATTTAATTTTAAATGTTTAATTATTCTTAACAAACAACTACAGTGGTTTCATTGAGCTCCAAGCGGGTTAAAATAGTTCATTACTTAATTTATCGACTAAACCTAATTGATCATCGTGTACACTACTCTGGTTTGAAACTGTACAACACTCTGCAACAATATTTGAGAAAGGTGGAAATATTGCTGAGTCTAAGTAAGGTTTTCAGAGTAACGTACCTCAACGGTAATTTTATTCGCTTAAACAGTAGAACTGTAAAAATATTATGTAGACATGTGTATCTGTGTGTTTTGTTTCTATATTTATTTATAATACTGTGTATATAAACTGTATTTAATTAAAATTTTAACAATTGAAATGTGCACTACAGTCATATTGAAGCAAATGTATACAATACACTACTATAGGTAACAAATCTGAGCTTTTCAGAATAGTACAGATAAATGAAATGCTTTTGCTTTTAATGCCGTGCGCACATAGCTCTGCCCATTCTGTAACATACCAGAATAGTACACAAAACTATAAGGCTTTAGATTGTATTAAAGTCTACCTAGAGCTCTAGTCACAGTGTAACACCAGAATAGTACACAAAACAACAACGTTTTAGATTGTATTAAAGTCGACCTAGAGCTCTGGTCATGCCGTAACATACCAGAATAGTACACAAAACAACAACGCTTTAGATTGTATTAAAGTCTACCTAGAACTCTGGTCATGCCGTAACATACCAGAATAGTACACAAAACTATAAGGCTTTAGATTGTATTAAAGTCTACCTAGAGCTCTAGTCACAGTGTAACACCAGAATAGTACACAAAACAACAACGCTTTAGATTGTATTAAAGTCGACCTAGAGCCCTGGTCATGCCGTAACATACCAGAATAGTACACACAACAACAACGCTTTAGATTGTATTAAAGTCTACCTAGAGCTCTGGTCATGCCGTAACATACCAGAATAGTACACTAAACTATGAGGCTTTAGATTGTATTAAAGTGTACCTAGAGCTCTGGTCATGCCGTTACATACCAGAATAGTACACAAAACAACAACGCTTTAGATTGTATTAAAGTCTACCTAGAGCTCTGGTCATGCCGTAACATACCAGATTAGTACACAAAACTATAAGGCTTTAGATTGTATTAAAGTGTACCTAGAGCTCTGGTCATGCCGTTACATACCAGAATAGTACTCAAAACAACAACGCTTTAGATTGTATTAAAGTCTACCTAGAGCTCTGGTCATGCCGTAACATACCAGAATAGTACACAAAACAACAACGCTTTAGATTGTATTAAAGTCTACCCAGAGCTCTGGTCATGCCGTAACATACCAAAATAGTACACAAAACAACAACGCTTTAGATTGTATTAAATTCTACCTAGAGCTCTAGTCATGCCGTAACATACCAAAATAGTACACAAAACAACAACGCTTTACATTGTATTAAAGTCTACCTAGAGCTCTGGTCATGCCGTAACATACCACAACAGTACACAAAACAACAACGCTTTAGATTGTATTAAAGTCTACCTAGAGCCCTGGTCATGCCGTAACATACCAGAATAGTACACAAAACAACAACGCTTTAGATTGTATTAAAGTCTACCTAGAGCTCTGGTCATGCCGTAACATACCAGATTAGTACACAAAACTATAAGGCTTTAGATTGTATTAAAGTGTACCTAGAGCTCTGGTCATGCCGTTACATACCAGAATAGTACACAAAACAACAACGCTTTAGATTGTATTAAAGTCTACCTAGAGCCCTGGTCATGCCGTAACATACCAGAATAGTACACAAAACAACAACGCTTTAGATTGTATTAAAGCCTACCTAGAGCTCTGGTCATGCCGTAACATATCAAAATAGTACACAAAACAACAACGCTTTAGATTTTATTAAAGTCTACCTAGAGCTCTAGTCACAGTGTAACACCAGAATAGTACACAAAACTATTAGGCTTTAGATTGTATTAAAGTGTACCTAGAGCTCTGGTCATGCCGTTACATACCAGAATAGTACACAAAACAACAACGCTTTAGATTGTATTAAAGTGTACCTAGAGCTCTGGTCATGCCGTAACATACCAAAATAGTACACAAAACAACAACGCTTTAGATTGTATTAAAGTCTACCTAGAGCTCTGGTCATGCCGTAACATACCAAAATAGTACACAAAACAATAACGCTTTAGATTGTATTAAAGTCTACCTAGAGCTCTGGTCATGCCGTAACATACCAGAATAGTACACAAAACAACAACGCTTTAGATTGTATTAAAGTCTACCCAGAGCTCTGGTCATGCCGTAATATACCAGAATAGTACACAAAACTATGAGGCTTTAGATTGTATTAAAGTGTACCTAGAGCTCTGGTCATGCCGTTACATACCAGAATAGTACACAAAACAACAACGCTTTAGATTGTATTAAAGTGTACCTAGAGCTCTGGTCATGCCGTAACATACCAAAATAATACACAAAACAACAACGCTTTAGATTGTATTAAAGTCTACCTAGAGCTCTGGTCATGCCGTAACATACCAGAATAGTACACAAAACAACAACGCTTTAGATTGTATTAAAGAGTACCTAGAGCTCTGGTCATGCCGTAACATATCAAAATAGTACACAAAACAACAACGCTTTAGATTTCATTAAAGTCTACCTAGAGCTCTGGTCATGCCGTAACATACCAGAATAGAACACAAAACTATAAGGCTTTAGAATGTATTAAAGTGTACCTAGAGCTCTGGTCATGCAGTTACATACCAGAATAGTACACAAAACAACAACGCTTTAGATTGTATTAAAGTGTACCTAGAGCTCTGGTCATGCCGTAACATACCAAAATAGTACACAAAACAACAACGCTTTAGATTGTATTAAAGTCTACCTAGTTCTCTCGTCATGCCGTAACATACCACAATAGTACACTAAACAACAACGCTTTAGATTGTATTAAAGTCTACCCAGAGCTCTGGTCATGCCGTAACATACCACAATAGTACACAAAACAACAACGCTTTAGATTGTATTAAAGTCTACCTAGAGATCTGGTCATCCCGTAACATACCAGAATAGTACACAAAACTATGAGGCTTTAGATTGTATTAAAGTGTACCTAGAGCTCTGGTCATGCCGTTACATACCAGAATAGTACTCAAAACAACAACGCTTTAGATTGTATTAAAGTCTACCTAGAGCTCTGGTCATGCCGTAACATACCAAAATAATACACAAAACAACAACGCTTTAGATTGTATTAAAGTCTACCTAGAGCTCTGGTCATTCTGTAACATACCAGAATAGTACACAAAACTATAAGGTTTTAGATTGTATTAAAGTGTACCTAGAGCTCTGGTCATGCCGTTACATACCAGAATAGTACACAAAACCACAACGCTTTAGATTGTATTAAAGTGTACCTAGAGCTCTGGTCATGCCGTAACATACCAGAATAGTACACAAAACAACAACGCTTTAGATTGTATTAAAGTCGACCTAGAGCCCTGGTCATGCCGTAACATACCAGAATAGTACACAAAACAACAACGCTTCAGATTGTATTAAAGTCTACCTAGAGCTCTGGTCATGCCGTAACATACCAGAATAGTACACAAAACAACAACGCTTTAGATTGTATTAAAGTCTACCCAGAGCTCTGGTCATGCCGTAACATACCAAAATAGTACACAAAACAACAACGCTTTAGATTGTATTAAATTCTACCTAGAGCTCTAGTCATGCCGTAACATACCAAAATAGTACACAAAACAACAACGCTTTACATTGTATTAAAGTCTACCTAGAGCTCTGGTCATGCCGTAACATACCAGAATAGAACACAAAACTATAAGGCTTTAGATTGTATTAAAGTGTACCTAGAGCTCTGGTCATGCCGTTACATACCAGAATATTACACAAAACAACAACGCTTTAGATTGTATTAAAGTGTACCTAGAGCTCTGGTCATGCCGTAACATACCAAAATAGTACACAAAACAAAAACGCTTTAGATTGTATTAAAGTCTACCTAGTTCTCTCGTCATGCCGTAACATACCACAATAGTACACAAAACAACAACGCTTTAGATTGTATTAAAGTCTACCCAGAGCTCTGGTCATGCCGTAACATACCACAATAGTACACAAAACAACAACGCTTTAGATTGTATTAAAGTCTACCTAGAGCTCTGGTCATGCCGTAACATACCAGAATAGTACACAAATCTATAAGGCTTTAGATTGTATTAAAGTCTACCTAGAGCTCTGGTCATGCCGTAACATACCAGAATAGTACACAAAACAACAACGCTTTAAATTGTATTAAAGTGTACCTAGAGCTCTGGTCATGCCGTAACATACCAGAATAGTACACAAAACAACAACGCTTTAGATTGTATTAAAGTGTACCTAGAGCTCTGGTCGTGCCGTAACATAGCAGAATAGTACACAAAACAACAACGCTTTAGATTGTATTAAAGTGTAACTAGGGCTCTAGTCATGCCGTAACATACCAGAATAGTACACAAAACAACAACGCTTTAGATTGTATTAAAGTGTACCTAGAGCTCTGGTCATGCCGTAACATACCAAAATAGTACACAAAACAACAACGCTTTAGATTGTATTAAAGTCTACCTAGTGCTCTCGTCATGCCGTAACATACCACAATAGTACACAAAGCAACAACGCTTTAGATTGTAATAAAATCTACCCAGAGCTCTGGTCATGCCGTAACATACCAGAATAGTACACAAAACAACAAAGCTTTAGATTGTATTAAAGTGTACCTAGTGCTCTCGTCATGCCGTAACATACCACAATAGTACACAAAACAACAACGCTTTAGATTGTAATAAAATCTACCCAGAGCTCTGGTCATGCCGTAACATACCAGAATAGTACACAAAACAACAAAGCTTTAGATTGTATTAAAGTGTACCTAGAGCTCTGGTCATCCCGTAACATACCAGAATAGTACACAAATCTATAAGGCTTTAGATTGTATTAAAGTCTACCTAGAGCTCTGGTCATGCCGTAACATACCAGAATAGTACACAAAACAACAACGCTTTAGATTGTATTAAAGTGTACCTAGAGCTCTGGTCATGCCGTAACATACCAGAATAGTACACAAAACAACAACGCTTTAAATTGTATTAAAGTCTACCCAGAGCTCTGGTCATTTCGTAACGTATCAGAGTAGTACACATCAAAAAGGCTTTAGATTGTATTAAAGTGTACCCAGAGCTCTGGTCATGCCGTAACATACCAGAGTAGTACACAAAACTATAAGACTTAAGATTGTATGAAAGTGTACCTAGAGCTCTGGTCACAGTGTAACACCACAATAGTACACAAAACCACAAGGCTTTAAATTGTATTAAAGTGTACCCAGAGCTCTGGTCATGCCGTAACATACCAGAGTAGTACACAAAACTATAAGGCTTAAGATTGTATTAAAGTGTACCCAGAGCTCTGGTCATGCCGTAATATACCAGAGTAGTACACAAAACTATAAGGCTTAAGATTGTATTAAAGTCTACCTAGAGCTCTAGTCACAGTGTAACACCACAATAGTACACAAAACAACAACGCTTTAGACTGTATTAAAGTCTAACTAGAGCTCTGGTCATGCCGTAACATACCAGAATAGTACACAAAACTATAAGGCTTTAGATTGTATTAAAGTGTACCTAGAGCTCTGGTCATGCCGTTACATACCAGAATAGTACACAAAACCACAAGGCTTTAAATTGTATTAAAGTGTACCCAGAGCTCTGGTCATGCCGTAACATACCAGAGTAGTACACAAAACTATAAGGCTTAAGATTGTATTAAAGTCCACCTAGAGCTCTAGTCACAGTGTAACACCACAATAGTACACAAAACAACAACGCTTTAGACTGTATTAAAGTCTACCTAGAGCTCTGGTCATGCCGTAACATACCATAGTAGTACACAAAACTATAAGGCTTAAGATTGTATTAAAGTGTACCTAGAGCTCTGGTCACAGTGTAACACCACAATAGTACACAAAACCACAAGGCTTTAGATTGTATTAAAGTGTACCCAGAGCTCTGGTCATGCCGTAACATACCAGAGTAGTACACAAAACAACAACGCTTTAGATTGTATTAAAGTCTACCTAGCGCTCTGGTCATGCCGTAACATACCAGAATAGTACACAAAACTATAAGGCTTTAGATTGTATTAAAGTGTACCTAGAGCTCTGGTTATGCCGTAACATACCAGAATAGTACACAAAACTATAAGGCTTTAGATTGTATTAAAGTGTACCTAGAGCTCTGGTCATGCCGTTACATACCAGAATAGTACACAAAACTATCCAAAGCTTTAGATTGTATTAAAGTGTATCTAGAGCTCTGGTCATGCCGTTACATACCAGAATAGTACACAAAACAATAAGTCTTTAGATTGTATTAAAGTGTACCTAGATCTCTGGTCATGCCGTAACATACCAGAATAGTACACAAAACTATAAGGCTTTAGATTGTATTAAAGTGTACCTAGAGCTCTGGTCATGCCGTTACATACCAGAATAGTACACAAAACTATAAGACTTTAGATTGTATTAAAGTGTATCTAGAGCTCTGGTCATGCCGTTACATACCAGAATAGTACACAAAACAATAAGTCTTTAGATTGTATTAAAGTGTACCTAGATCTCTGGTCATGCCGTAACATACCAGAATAGTACACAAAACAATAAGTCTTTAGATTGTATTAAAGTGTACCTAGATCTCTGGTCATGCCGTAACATACCAGAATAGTACACAAAACTATAAGGCTTTAGATTGTATTAAGTGTACCCAGAGAAATGGTCATCTCGTAACATACCAGAATAGTACACAAAACCACAAAGCTTTAGATTGTATTAAAGTGTACCTAGAGCTCTGGTCATGCCGTTACATACCAGAATAGTACACAAAACTATAAGGCTTTAGATTGTATTAAAGTGTACCTAGAGCTCTGGTCATGCCGTTACATACCAGAATAGTACACAAAACTATAAGGCTTTAGATTGTATTAAAGTGTACCTAGAGCTCTGGTCATGCCGTTACATACCAGAATAGTACACAAGACCACAAGGCTTTGGATTATACTAAAGTGTTACTAGAGCTCTAGTCATCTCGTAACATACCAGAACAGTACACAAAACAATAAGGATTTAGATTGTATTAAGTGTACCCAGAGAAATGGTCATCTCGTAACATACCAGAATAGTACACAAAACCACAAAGCTTTAGATTGTATTAAAGTTTACCCAGAGTTTTAGTTATCCCGTAACATAAAAGAATAGTACACAAAACCACAAGGCTTTAGATTCTATTAAAGTGTAACCCAGAGTTTTCCGGTCATCCTGTAGCATACCAAAATAGTACACAAAACTGCAAGGCTTTGGATTGTATTAATGTTTACCCAGAGCTCTGGTCATCCCATAACAAACCAGAATAGTACAAAAATAGCAAGGCTTTAGATTGTTATAAGTGTACTCAGAACTCTGGTTATCCTATAACATACCATCTCTCGTTACAGATGACCTTCATTCCTTTTCCCTACACTTCATGTCTAAAAGTTTCATCTGTTTAAGGATGCCAAAAAATATAGATATCCTGTAAGTTTTACATTCCTATGATCTTTAATATTATACAGAACTGTTTAATGAATTTTTTAACTTATTAAAATTTGAACCTACGAGGATTTTAAAAGGGGAAAGGAAATTTAGGATCTTTAAGATAATGTGTTATATGTTTATTATAAATACTACTTCATAAAAACTTACATAAGAATTTATTCTCTTGCGAACTCTGGTATTTTGTTTAAAGTTATTAGTTGAAGAAATTACTTTATATTGATATATATAGTAAAATTCAATTTGTAACGAAAAAATCTATTGAACCTGTGAATTATAATACCGGACTATATTTTAAATGAAAAAAAAAAAATTTCAATCATTTGCTCATTAAAAAATAATGTTTTATTGCTTTGCCATCACCATTCTGTCTGCATAAAATGAAAAAAAAAAAATTGAACCCACATCATTTGGCATGAAGACTTGAAATTCTATACATAGATGTAATTTTTTGACTTTACCTGAAAGACGCAATGTAGGCTCTATATATGTTTGAAAAATATAAACATTTATTGGCTGTAAACATTTTAATTTTTATTATGAGTGTGTATAATGTGAAATTTAATGGGAATTTTTTAGGATTCCGCCAATACGTTAAGAGTTTATTTTAATATTGAAACCACCAGATAGATTGATTTCCCCATGGAAATATACAAGTACTGATATTTTCCCATGGTTTCTGAATTAGAATAAACTGCCATTTTACTGTGCTTTATGTGTGAAATAAAAAGCTTAAAATTGTTTTAACTTACTGTCCGAAATCGACTGTTATTTCCCCAGTCCCACCACACTACAATGGATGTTCACATAATTTATGTCCAAAATACTAATTCATTATTTGGCAGTAATAATAATAATTTTTATTACCATTACCGGTACGTACTGATAATATCAACTTAAAACATTGTTATAGAAGTAATATTCAATTCCCAAGACCGGAAGAGGCCATTACTTGTTCTCTCCCACTTCTATGGCATAATTGGTCACAAATAATTTGGCACGGGGCTTTGCTCCAGAGTATTCGGTAGAATGAAACAAACAGTTTGTGGTTAACTTATGAATGTAAAATGTTCGCTATTTCTTTAATTAATTACTAAATAGTCTCAGTGAAGTCGAGCAATTAAAAAGTGGTAATCCTTTATACGTTTTCATTTATCAAATCTGAAGCTTTTTGACAAGACCGAGTACAAACCTTCATAGGCTCAGGAAAGGACATTTACTTTTAAAATGTGTTCCATGAAGTTAAACTCTTCAATATTGTCTCCATCGTGTTGTTTCTTACATTTTATTTTAGTTTAGGAATTCTCATTTCATTTCCATATTGATTCCTTCACATACAAAGCACAACTTACGAGAATAGTAAATACAATAAAACACTATTATACGAACAAAATAATAAAAATATTACTGCAATAAACCAAACCTATATAAAATTAGAAATTATAATAAAATCCACTTATGTCTTAGGAATCGTTCCCTGTGAATGGGTAAGAATTACTACAAAAAAATAAATCAATTATAATGTTACCTATGGTATGATTTCCCTCATTAAAATCCTTTAGTTTGTTAGTAAGCAAAATACAGGTTATCTCATGGACATCCTTCACCTCCCCAAAAAAAATTATTTTCGTCATACTGCTTCAAAAACAGCTGTTTTCAATACATGCATTGAGATTCTGGAGTTGTATTTATAGTCCTAAGATGTAATAACATCGGCTGAGGTCGAGGTCATCAGCTGTTACTTCGATTATACGAATTAATTAACGATTGTAAAGAATCTATAAAAACAACCGATACTCTCTATTATAAATAACAGATAAAACAGCTGTTACCATTGATTTTATAAATAAATACCACTAAACAGCGGTAATAGCTGCAAACTTGTCCAAACTTTTGAAGGTAAATAGGTTTTTGTGAAAACCTATTTGAAATGTGAAGGTAAACATTTTAGTTTTTGTGAAATTGTTTTCTTATATTGTTTACAGTATAACGAAAAATATAGTTCATCACTAGGACCAAAAGAAGCTTTTCGATCATCGCTCATTTTACAAGGAGTTAAACTTGAGCTTGTATCGAAAAGCTTCACTTTTGGTCCTAGTGGGGTGAAATATACTATTATTATTATATTATATATTATATTCCAGAGTAATGTGGTTTTTTTTAACTATATTATATTTTCTATTCAAGTAAATTTGTTTTATATACTTTTAGTTTAGATAAGTAAATGTTATAGTTGTAAGCTACGTATATTAGTTTTATGTATTGGTGTGCAAGTATGATTGGGCGTAACTGTATATATTTAAGAATATTGTACAGGTACACTTTATGTCTATTGTAGATTAAAATTTTTTGTTTGTTTTTGTTTCTCTTTTTTCTCTCTCGCTAATTACTATTGTATAAAATAACTGTAATAGATGTATTAATATTTTGTATTTGTATTGCTTCTGGAGGGAAATAAAATAAAATTAATAAATATAAAAAAGTTACTCATTCTTCCCCTAATAAAATTTGTATTTTACTGTTCAGTTCTTCCTATTATCAAACCTCTTATCAAAATAATTAAAAATCAACGTCACTCAAGTTAACTAAATTTTAAACAATACAATATTAATATAGCAAAACAAATACACACCCTGGCAGGTTGGCAAAATTTAATACTGTATAATGTTTCTTAACGGAGAGGGAAATAAATAATAAAATTGGCAGTACAATATAAACGAAAACAAAAAAAATTAATAATTAAATTGATGTACCAATTAGTTTTGATAATTAAAAGAATTGATTTAAAACTTTTCCATTCAAAAGCTGTACAAACTCCTCTTCACTTAACACTGATTAGTGGAATTATTTCAATCCAATACCTCAAATAAAAAATAAAAATCAAGAAAAGAACAATATCTTTATCCTTTCTCGAGTTGCACAATGAACATAAACTATTGTTTACAATATTATATTATATATTCCATTTGAATCATTATATTTCCATTTTTATTGTACACGTTAATTTGAAATAAAGTAATTTTATCTGAATTATGTATAAATATTGTATAAGCACACAAATTGTAATATTAAACAAATTTTTTTTTTTTAAATCATATATCCTATTAGGATTACAATTTCACTTAGTTTTTGTTGTTGTTACCATATTCATATGCATTTTTTCTTGATATTTCAAATGTGACGCGTTTCGTTGAATCATCATCATTCTATTGAATTTAATATTTAATCACGTCAATAACACAAGCACACAAACACACTAACACACACACACACACACGCACGCACACTTACAAGCATGCGCTCTCTCACACACACACACATACACACACCGCGAATTAAAAATATCTCTAAATAACATTTAAAACATAAATACATACTTAAACACTACTTAATGAAAATAAAGGATTCACTGTTCACCTCTCAAGGTGTTTAGAGTGTTTTTCATTGAGTTTCTATGTTACTTTTTGTTCTTGTTTGTGCTTGTTGAATACTATTTCTCCTTTGGGGTGAAATTTTCTACTTAAATTATAATATACCCGGCATTGTACTGGTTGATTAGAGCTTATGTAAGGATTTGGTTTTCAGACATTTGTATGGGTGAGCTAAGTACACAAAAACCAAGTCACGGGTTTAAGAAATTTTGAAAAATGAGTGAAAACACTATTTACCCCTTTAACCCCTTAGTGGTCGAATTTGAAAATATCCCTTCTTACGTTATGGAAGGAATATACTCCGCGAATTTTTATGTTATAGGCCCAGGACTTTGAGAAGGACATTAATGTGCCAGTACTAAACATGGTACGAAGACCGTTTGATACCATTTGAAGTTATTATTATTTGTTTTTGTCGATGTACTATTATATCTCCAGTATCCACACTATTCAACCTGAGGTACTTGTGTATTATACGGTCCCTCCTTTTTTTGTACGTCATCAACAGTAATTAAAATAACACTGTAATTTTAGTATATATATAACCTAACCTAACCTAATCGTGCTACTACAAATTTGATATACATATTTCTTTACCGAAAACTCGAGTAGGTGAGGTTAGGCCAGGTTTATGTTATATATTCAAATAAATCTATGAAATTATTCAGTTTAAAAGTTAATAAACCAGCAAAATAACAACACAAACGGCTATTAAATACAAATAATGATTCTTTTAAGAGTGTTGTAGCACCGACTTCATAGTGACGCGGTCTAGACCCGAGGAATGACCGAACTTGAAAGGATTGCGGTGGGGCGAACGAAAGTCGCAATTGTGTTATTATTGTTTGTTATGGGATAGATAGATACCAGAATCTAAAAAATATTCGCAAAAGTATGATTCGAGTTTTGAACTTTTAAAAAAGGAGTTTGTATTTTATACAAAATTTTAGATATTTAGGTCAAACCGTGTGAACCTAATTTCTACCTTACTTACAATTATGTGGTTTTTATGTGTAGATCTCTTTATTTCCTTGCTATGTTAGGTAATTCAACGAAGACTTAAATGTAATGAATAAGATTTATTTTACAGTCAGCTAAAACACGAGGCTCAACACGAGGCCTAACACGAGATCTTATGAATCCTTTGTGGTGCATCGAATCCACTTCCATAGTCCGGTATTCTTTCATTTTTTTTTTTAAATATAATATATTAGCTATTGCAACCGTGATTATGGCATGATTTAGACCTGAAACCATGATATGTATATCATCCTATAACCTTTATTTGTTGAAACTCCTATATTTTGGCCATTGTCAAATTGTCGATTTTTCTTTAAATTACAATTATGATACAAAACACGGGGAGTAAATTTTGACCCAATACAGAGAGAGACCTTATCTATTGAAGAAGAGCACTTTACAGCAGGGCATCGCTTATTAAAATATGTTTAAAGTTATATTTAAAATGTTAGGATTGTCTACGTTAAAAAAAAAAATTAAAACATTTGCTGGAGAGGTCGTAGTGAATTTCTCCTGGATATGGAAATTGACAAAGTTGTATTTCTCTTTGTCTACTATAGTTAATATTTTTATTATTTATGTTTGTATTGTGTGTGTTGTAATAGTTTTGTACATTTCAGCGTGTTTATTTTATATAATTCTAACTGCCAAACTATAAAACTATATTCACTTAAACAAGTATTAATGAATGTTTTATGGTTTATTTATCTGTTGCTATAATTTATTGATTTATCAACAACATTATTTTTTCTTATCGTGTAAATTTCAAAACTGTGTATATATTACGGGATTCTATTAAAATCTTTCTATAAAAAGCCTACCTTTGTTTAAAAACGTCACGAATAATACAGTTAAACAAAAACTCCCGTACTGTCAAATTACATTTTACTATGTAACAACAAAACCGATAGATCCGGTTTAGTTTTAGTTCAGAATAATTAGAATTCATTCATTGGGGGGGGGGAGTGCAATATTTCTTATCATTAGGTGAGTTAAAATCGTATAAAATCACGATTTAAAATACCCTCTCCACGTGGAAGCAAATATGCTCTTTCAGCAAAAAATCAGGTTTAACTTGGTTTCTATTCTTTTATTTTATTATCAACATGTTTTTCTCTATAGGATATGCCTATCAGAAAGTCCCACTGATTTTTTCATAATATTTCCGCGATATTTGTAAATCCATAAGCATTTATTGAAGAAAATTAATTTATTAGACCAAAGGGAATAAATTTTGACAAGTGTAAAATAATTATAAAAACTTAATTGAATTAAAATGTAAAGACAAATATATAACTTTTTATTGCATTCATAACAAGGTGTATTAGAAACAATACATATATATTTTTTTAAAAATTTAAAGAATAGATTGTTTTGTTATTGCAATTTCTTCTTTTCACTAGTGAAGAATGTTAATTTGGATTTTTTCATAATTATTTTCTTCTTCCTGTTTTCTTTGATTATCTTTTTTTCACTATCATCTCTCAGGGGGCGCACTATAGTGAGTAAGGGGGTCCTAGCTGGATCTAAACCTCTTTTTACGTAATCTTGAGTTAGATCCCTCTCTTTCATCTTTTTTGTTCTCTTCCGACTCTCACGCTATTAGAGTATTCGAGAAGTAGGGGTCTTTTTTTAATAGGCCATGGTGACCGAAAGTTTTTCGTTTTTAAACAACAAGGAAAAAATAATTTCACTGTCATCCTTATTTTCATATTCGCTACCAGAAGAAACACAGACAACATTGGTCGTTTGGCAAATCCCCGACAATAACAACGTCTTTATCATTTTATTCTGGGAAATAAGTGTTGGAACTATCAATTCCTCAACAAGCTTAACCAAAACTAGAACATTTTAATTCTATTTTGCTGCAACCAAAACTATTTTTATATCCTTTAATACTTTTCCTTTCGTATTTAAACACGATATTCGACGATTGCGGAATCGGAATATCTAGTAGAAAATTAGATTTATCTGTAGTTGTATCTTATAAAAAATACACTTTTGTATCCTTTAATTAAAAAAGAAGTAATATAAATAATAAGCGATTTTTACTACTAATAATAAAAAAAACATCAACATAAATACGTAATTGTAAGATGAATTTTAAATGGAATACAATTTATTGTAACAGAGAAACTGATGTCATTTTCAACGGAAACTTTTTCCAATGAGGGGTAGGGATTGTCAACAAATAACTATAGCACATTCACGGACGTTGGTAGGTGTTTTTCACCTGCCGAAGCGAAAGCGGTCCTTTGTACTTTCAGTTTCTTGAAAACGGTGCACTATCTTGGAAACATAAAATCGTCTCAGTTTCCTTCAACTCCATTATTCACTAAAAGTTAATTGTAAATAACTTTATTTCACCACCCCTGCAGCTCACAGTATAAACACCTACTCATTCCCTTGATATGTCAATAAAGACTAAATTATTAGACTAAAGAAAGTTTGTAAGCATTTTTGAAATTATTTTTCAAACAGAAACCAACATGCTTTATCTTTAAGCCAAAGTTCAAACCTTGAAATGTATTTAGACATTCCACTCTACCACATTCTGGGGAATTTAATTTTTAGTACTTATATACCAATGACTACCTCATTAAAAATAAATAACATTTTAAAAAGAAGAATAATTAAAAAATATATATATATATAATTAATTGGTCCCTGATTAACACATAGGCCTTTTTTCATTTAGAAATTCCATCAGGTCACCGCCCACTGGCCTTGAAAACTCCCTTAACACTCAATACAAATATACGTACGAAGGACGGGTACTCTGTTAGTAAATCGATAAAGTACAAACTTTATAAACTCTACTTTGTAACTTTGTATGAATTAAATGTTTTAAACTTGTATCATATCTTTTTAAAATTTATTTCTCCTCTAATATTATATAAAAAGCTATTTTACAACATCATAATTATCACATTAATATTTTATAAATATTATACTCTATAATACATAAATTTTAGTTATACGATTGTAATAGTTGGTTCATATTTATTTGCAACGTTGTTTATTTTTGCATTTGTATATAAAAACACAATAAGTCTTGTGCTATCAATATGTATTGTGTGTTGACCCACTGTTTCTGCTTACTTATATAGATTAAAGGTTTTTAATTTCTTAGGTCTAGTTTTCTCTAACCCTGAGTTTTCCCTTCACGCTTAGTAAAAACTTGTCTTAATTATTAGCGTGGGCCTAAGTTTCAGGTTAATATTTGTCTTTTTAATTAGAGATCCATAAAGAATTTCATGTACTGAAACCTTCAGGACAATAGGCAAGAAAGGATTAGATGATAGGATGAGAAAGGAGTGGTTTTATGGTAGAGAAGAACCGGAGAAGGCTTGGTCCATTGTTCTATTCGGCTTACTCAGCTTGTCTTCGAGAACCCGGTGCATTGCCCCCAGATAGCTAAGTGCGCTTCTTCGAGAAGTGTAGATACAGGGGCCAAACTTTACTCCAGGAACTTAAGTGAAAAATAGCCTCCAATTGACGATTCTACTCGCGACCTACCAAAGAAATTGCAGATTAAATGGGCTGCAATATAAATGGTCAGTTTAAAAATATAGGATACTCATTATTGATATACAAATCAGCACGAAAACCCAGCAGTGACGTTTGTTATTACTTGTTCTGTATAATTTCAACTACTTTGTATCGTAAGATGGCTTTATATTTTGTTTTATTATTAGTTTTTTTTCTTACAAGCACAATATTATGTAGACAAAACGCATTATAATATTGAAATACATATCAATTACTATTTCGCTAATGACAGATTCACACATTCATCATAACTGATAGCTAAAAGGACTTATTAAGAAAATAAGTTATTTTGTGGGAGAAGCAAAAACAAACTTACTAAAAACTGAAAACACTTGATCGACCCACCTCGTCAAATAAGTTTCCACTTTTAAGCCAGATATTTTGAAAAAGCTATTTTCTGCAAGTTAGCAACATACATTTTTGGAAGTGATTTGCTTGTGATGTGACCGTTCTGATGCGTTTACGCTATATTAATCTCCAAAATTAGTTCGAATTAAAAACAAATCTCTTCTAATACATTTTCTCAGAGATAATAGAGAATCTCAATTATGTGAGGAAATTTCTGTCGCCTTGACATGTAGATTATTCAGATAACGTGAGGCCTTTTCCCCAAAACCTATACAATATACTTATTTGATAAGAATTATCTCGCACTTAATGTAGACGACACAATAACAGAAAATTGTCGGTTGTGGATAGCAAATAGAAATAATTGAAACACTAGTAGCTAAGACATATTGCTAATTTTATTTTAACGTAGATCATCCAGATACAGTTTAGATATCTAAAATGTTCGCTAAATATATTACGTAACTTTTGAAACACTCAACTAAGGTTGGTAGGTTTTCAGCAAATTTCAAATTGAGCATCTCTTAGATGATGTAATTAGAATATATCAAATGTTTACTAAATATCGCACAAAACTGTTGAATCTCCCACCAAGCTCAACTAACACTTATAGGTATGAAGCAAATTTTGTATAGTAGTATCTCTTGGCTGAACTACTTTGGATGTAAAAATGTTTGCTACATATCTCACTACACTTTAGGCACTCTCATTAAGCGCAGTTAAAACACATCTGAAGGTCGACTTTCATGTTCCCTGAATATATAACTAAACTTTTAAAAGCACAGCTAGGACGGTCTATAAAAAATAGTAGTTCAAAAAAATAATATATATAATTCTACATTCTGCTGTGACTAAATTTTTGAGAAGCTAAAATAACTATCAACACAATTTGTATACTCAAATTGTTTACTTTTTCTGTCTTATTCACAACAAGAAGAATTTTCAGCGTATTGGAAATTAGAATAAATTAGAAATTAGAAGAAATGTATGTATAGGCTATAAAAGATTTGAAAATAACTTGTGAGATAAAACTAATTTGCAGATTATGTATATTAAAATTGGATTATTTCTTTCAAACAAATATCATCTTCAACCATAAAAGAAAGCATACCTTGTGACGATTATAAGCTTTTTCTTAATCTGGAGGGGGTTGGGGAGGGGAGACCAGTATCTGAAAAATTGTGTGTTATTAAACAATTCACTAGTTATTTTATGACTGAAGATGTCCTTTGTTTGATGGAAGAATACCAATTTTAACATCTTTCAGTATATTATAGTAATCTGTTAAGTAGTTTTGTCTACTAATTTTTTTAAATTGTGTAAAATGCCTTTTCGGGAACAACAAGTTGAGGATGATTGGGATGAGATCTTATTTTGAAATATATTTATTTCCACCTGTCACCGCATATTTTTTGCCCGTCACAGCGTATTTTTTCTCTCTAAATTGTGATGAATTACAGGTTAGCGGGATATAGTTTGTGTTGGGGGCAGCATAGCTCGTGTAAAAATGAAATAACGATTAATTAAATTTAATATGGATCATTGACTTGTAGCCACAAGAAAACATAGATTAGAGGATATATTTGTGTTGGGGGGGGGGGGGGAGGAACAGCTAGTGTAAATAAAATAATTCGTTCGATGTGGACCCTTGACTTGATGTAGCCACAAGAAAACATAGATTGGAGGTTATATATTGTGTGTGGGGGGGGGGGGATAGCTCATGTAAATAAAATCATTCGTTCGATGTGGATCTTTGATTTTATGTAACCACCCGAAAACATAGATTGTAGGGATATAATTTGTGTTGGGGAGAGGGGAGTATAGTTCGGTGTTGATCCTTGACTTGATATAACCACCGAAAACATAGATTGCAGGGATGTAGTTTTTGTTGGAGTGGGGAGATCATTGCTCGTGTAAATAAAATCATTCTTTCGATGTGGAGCCTTGACTTGATGTAGGCACAAGGAAACAGATTGTAGGGTTGTGGTTTATGTTGGAGGGGAGGGGGACATAGCTCGTGTAAATAAAATCATTCGTTCGATGTGGATCCTTGATTTGATGTAGTCACCCGAAAACATAGTTTGGATGGCTATAGTTTGTGTGGAGGGGAGCATAGCTCGTGTAAATAAAATCATTCGTTTGATGTGAATCTCTGACTTGATGTAGCTACTCGAAAACATAGATTGGAGGGCTATAGTTTGTGTTGGCGAGGGGGTTTGTTCCTGTTGTAAATTAATTACATGTTTTGATTTTTTACTTGAAATACCCAAGGAAAACATTGATTGGGATGATATAGTTTGTGTGGGGGGGGAGTATAGCTCGTATAAATTAAATCATTCGATCGGTGTTGATGATTCACTTTATATAGCCACCCGAAAACATTGATTGTTGGAGAATATAGTGTGTGTGTGTGTGAGTTGCTATGATTCTGGTTTCTTTTTAAATCAAATGTGTTCTTACTTAAAAAATTCATTTTCGAAAATAAACACATTAAAACATTATCTAAAAAATTTAAATATAATGTTAATTTTTTAAATATAATAATATAAAAACAGACAGACGGGAAATAAAGCGTTATAAGATACATTTTTAATGAAAATTTTTTAATCTGAGAGCTTAGCAACATACACTATTTCCGAAACACTCTGTATAGTGTAACACACAGAGGATCTAATTTTTCTATTATGTTTCGTTTTTAATTTTTATTGTAGATTTAAACCATTAGTAACTAAACGTCCAAATCAGTGTCCGAGACTTTATTCAACTACAAAACTTAAGCCTACAAAAGATCCAACATTTTTTAGAAAGAGATAAGCGTAGGTCAGATACGATTTTACCACGTTTTCTGCTTTACAATTTTAAAATTAATCTAACTGATAAGAACGTGGAGTTTTTAATTAATCCATGTTAAACATTTGATTTAGAATATTATACAAATTTCAAACATGTTATAAAATCACAAAATCATTGCACATAATAAAATTCACTGCTTAAACTAAGTAATGAAGCTTAAATTATATCTTCAATAAAACTTTATATTTGTTTTACTCAAATGATGGGGCATGTCACTCTTACAGATAAATAGTAACTAGTACAAACAGGGTTACTATTTATAAGTAGTATTTTATAACTTCTCGAAAAGAATTTTGTTTAGCTTGTGATTAGAAGCATTGGTTTATGTTTATAAAATAATGGGTTCATTTTTTTAAAGATTAAACTCAATCGATTACCGCACTTTTAGTGGTTATAGCCTATGAAAATATCCACTTCATCATAGAAGCTGCAACGTGTAGGTTTCTTGTGTATCGTGCATCGTGCTCCAAGTTAAACTAACTTTATTGAATTCCATGCACAATGCATACGGTTACAGTTCTTACGTTATATAAGATAACGCCTGTTGGTATCTCTTATAGAGATGGTGACGGCAGTCAAGGTCATATATTACACTATGTCATAAGGCCTTGATACAATTTAGTTCCGATTAATTATCATGGTAGTTATATTTCTTTGGTGAACTTTGATTCACTATTTTAGTAAATGTTTGTTTTATTTTAAACTGAATATTACTTCGTTAGTAAATTTAGAGGTTTATTACTGATGGCAAAATTACACAATTCATCTCATTTCTAAAGTACTTCAAACAAACAAGTTCCTAACCTCTAAATTAATTATGAGTCTAAATCTAGCTAAACGTAAACAATATGTTACTACAATTTATGAATTCATTGAATAAACCTGATTATAACAAATAACATGATAAGCCTAAGTATTCCTCGAATACTTGGCATAATTTGAAACAAATTGCTTTATTTTGATTGGAGATGTAAATAAAAATGGGATGTTGTTTAAATCCATGTATTTTCATTTCAATTGACTCAATTCTTCACTTACTATGACTTTGTCCTTTTATTCATTTAAGAAACATAGGGCAGATGATGGAACTCCATCTTATCCTGTCCTGCGTCATTCATCTCTTCCCACGTCTTCCTCGCCTTGCACCGACTGCTTGGTCAGCAGCTCTGGATCTCCTGATTAGTGAAGGGGAAAAGCAGGATGTCATTATCGGCTACCAACGCTTACTAAATATTATTGATCTTTGTTTTGTGCCAAATATAATAATCGTTTTGTAAATAATCGTAATATAGAATTCACGGATGGAGTCAAAAATCTTGGTATTCTATTTAATAAGACTATATCTTAGTCAAGTCATGTTGACTTTGTCTGCAACAAAGTGTTTTCCTCATTGAAACAGTCGAGACGCCACAAGATGTTCATTCCCACTAAGCTGAGAGCTCTGCTTGCTGAGTCACTACTTTGTCTTATATTTGATTATGGTGACCTGATAGCAGAGTTATCATTAAAACTTCAGCACACTCAAAATCCTTGGGTGCATTTTGTTTTCCCAATAGGTTTTATCAACGCGTTACTCCTTTTTATAAACAACTAAAATGGCTTAAGCTTGGATCACGAAGAGACCTTCTTTTGTTAACCACATTACGTAAGTTTAAAAATTTCAATTTCATGTCTGTTGTACAAGTGTCAAAACGCGCTCCTCTTCTAAGACTCTAAATTCCCCTTCATCGAACAGTTATTTTCAGTAAATCCTTTACAGTTGCCGGTTGTAGATTGTGGAATTCAATGATTGGTTAAATAAGAGAAGTTTCTTGTTTGTGAAAATTCAAATTGATTGTTAAGTGACACCTATTGACCGAACAGATGTAGAGTGTGCGTTGGGTTGTACTGTATTTCATTGTTTATGCCTGATTTATATTTTCCTTGAGGGGACCAAGGTTGGAGGTTGTTTTGGAATTTTTTGTTTTGTAATTTAAATGCAAATATGGAGTATTATTTTTCTTTAAAGTTCATATTGTGCTGAGATTTGAAAATATTGTTGTTTATTTATTCCTTTCATGTAACATTTGTCATAATGATGTATACTTTTCATTGTATATGTATGTAATGTTTATTTGTATTCTACTGTTTATTTTGTTAATCATAAGATTTTGATAGCATACAATATTAATATATGTATCTTGTTGATGGATACAGTAGAAGGAGCTTCATAGCCTCGACTGAGCCCAAATAAAGGCGAAATATCTATCTATCTATCCTCGCCAATAATAAATCCCTCTCCACCATACTCCTTTATGTCATCCTGTCATCTTTGGACATCCTCTCCTTCTGTGTCCCAAGGAATTCCATTCCAAAACCAGCCTCACAACCTTATCCTCCCCTTGTCCTCCTCAAAACATAACCAATCCACCTCCACTTTCATTCCTGGATTCCTACTGCCCTTTTATTAACTCGTTCCCATGATGCTAGTTCTTATTCTGGGCCATCGTACGTTATACCTCAACCATGTATTATTGAAAGTTAGCGTTGCTTTGTTTATTTACCTTGACTTCTTCTCAGTCTCCAACCTTAGAGCAAAGCGAATATTATATTTGTTCCAAATATCCTCAATTGTAGCTTTCACTCAGCTGAGGTGATTTCCATATTCTTATCTTCTTACACTATTCAATACAATTTGAAAATTTGAAAAATGTATTATATAAATACTCAGATGATTAAATAATTTAGTAATAGATACATTTACTATGTAGTCTTTGTTGTTTTCTTGTTTCATAGTTTATATTTCTATAAACAAATGATTGAAAACACAATTTTGCACGAAAAATCACTTTATTTGTGCAACACGAATACACGACGACGTTTCAATGACTCGTCATCCTCAGCTGCTACGTACATACACACAAACCCTACTGACAGTATACTGTGCAAAAAATGAAGTGATTTTTTTTACGGAAGATTGTATTTTCATTCATTTGTTTAATAAAGTTTCCACAAGTTTAGCTCATTACAGTTGATTATATTTCTATAGTAGTTCTCTTTTTACTTTTAAATTGAATGTAGTTTTGATTTAGTTTCAAATAGCCTAAAAACAAACGGAAGTACCGCCTGATGACTACAAAATTATATTAATTAAACTTACATTTAATTAATATAATTAAATGTAAGTTTAAGATTGTTACAATCCACATAATTTGTGGATTGTAACAATGTAAACAACTTCGTCATTAGTAGTTAAAAGCTAGGGTGTATCTGCGAACATTCAATGACTGTCATAAAGTTGAATCTGATATGTGTAGCCACAACATAATGTATGTTTTTTACAATGGAAGTTGTAAAAGACAGAATTTAGAATTTTCAATACAAGTTAGTATATCTCCTAGCGCACAATGTCTGCATTGAAGTTTCATCTGATGTGTGTAGCCACAATATCGTGTCTGCATTGTAATAATAAATGGTTTTTTATCTTTACAATTGTCAAGACGGGTTACATTTACCTACTGGAACACAACGGCTGCCATGAAGTTGTAACTGATGTCTGTAGCCACTCCATAATATATACATTTTAAACATGGAAGTTTCTTTCTCTTTTGAAGTTTCAAGATATATTGTTTTATTTTTGAGCTTACAGTGTCTGATCTGAAATCGCATCTGATGTGTGTAGCCATAACATGATACCTACATTGTAACAAATGAAGTTCCTTCATCCTCTTCCTCTTTAGAAGTTTCAAGAAAGGTTGTTTTATCCTCGAGCACACAATAGCTGTAATAAAATTTCACCTGATATATGTAGCCAAAACATGATGTGGCCTTGTAACAATGGAGGTCCTCTTTTTCAGGTTCAAGGCAGATTGTTTTAGCTCCGAGCACATAACAGCTGTCATAAAGTTGCATATTATGATGTGTGTAGCAATGTGATTTTAAATATGGATGTAAATCGTCGTTAACCATATGATTTGAATGATTAACTATGATTTGAATTATAATTAAGTCTTATGATTTAAATTTCCGTTACATTATCGGTAACAATATAATATTTTGCGAATTATCATTAATTCAGAACATATGATTCATATTGCTATTACATCGTCGTTACCCATTTATAATATAACTTGAATTAGTGTGAAGCTAGGTCATATTATTTATATTGTTATTAAACCGTCGATAACCATAAAATATGATTTGAATTATCATTAAGTCAAAAATATAATTGATCGATAACCATGTAATCGATACATAACCTATTATATCTACAATCATGGTTTGTATTATTATTTGGTTATGGTTAATACATAAGTTTTATACTGATCTTGCGCATTAAAATATTGTATGTACCGATTATACTAGTTAATCATTACTGAATAAATATATTGCTCAAGACATCATGGCATTTGGTTATTTTCACAATAATTATAAAATATGGTTTATACTGTCGTTTCTTCCTTGCTAATTGAAATCGGTGTATTATTTTATCATTCCATCCCCAATAAAATGTAATGTATCTTTTATACTGGTGTAAACATACATTACATTATTAAATTATTGATACATTCTCTATTATTATTATTCGTGATTTATTTGGACAAACCATCCATAATACATTGTAATATATGCTTTATACTAGTGTTGAGACTTCATTAAAATCATAAAACATGGTTTATACTGTTGTTACATCCTTGTTAATTTCTGGATTATTTTGTTATTCTATCCACAATCAGTAGTTGTAATTTACCCTTTATTCTGGTCTTTAAAACCCCATTAAATCATAAAATATACCTTGTTTCATACGGGTTATTTAGTCATTGCTTCCATAATAAAAAAATATATGCTTTTTACTGCTGCTAAAACATAAAAATATCAGAAAATATGATTTATACCTTGTTTCATATGGGTTATTTCGTCATTGCTTTCATAATAAATGAATATATGCTATATACTGATGCTAAAACATATTTATATCAGAAAATATGATTTATACCTTGTTTCATATGGGTTATTTCGTCATTGCTTTCATAATAAATGAATATATGCTATATACTGATGCTAAAACATATTTATATCAGAAAATATGATTTATACCTTGTTTCAATGGGTTATTTCGTCATTGCTTTCATAATAAATGAATATATGCTATATACTGATGCTAAAACATATTTATATCAGAAAATATTATTTATAACTTGTTTCATATGGGTTATTTCGTCATTGCTTTCATAATAAATGAGTATATGCTATATACTGATGCTAAAACATATTTATATCAGAAAATATGATTTATACCTTGTTTCATATGGGTTATTTCGTCATTGCTTTCATAATAAATGAATATATGCTTTATACTGATGCTAAAACATATTTATATCAGAAAATATGATTTATACCTTGTTTCATATGGGTTATTTCGTCATTGCTTTCATAATAAATGAATATATGCTAGAACATAAAAATTTTAGCATTTATACTGATGCTAAAAGATAAAAATATCAGAAAGTATGATTTATATCGTTGTTTCATGTTTTTTTCTGGAATTTATTCCCTTTAATTTTAATTTTACTCGTTATATGATACATTCCATCGTAGCTCTCGTAATCCTGTGGTTTTCACATTTTCAAATTCCTTTAGATACATACATGTAATGTAATTTTAAAACATAATGGTGGACACAGTCTCGCTTTACAATTGGATATTATCTCAAATCTGATCCAGTTATTTGAATTAGTATGAATAACATTAAAAATCGAAATCCCATTAACCGTAATACGATTAAAACCTTAACAAAGGAACATAAACATTTTATTGACAATAAAATTGCTAATAATTGGGATTTTGAGTACGTGTTTAAAGACATTCTAATTTGTTTTAATTTCAATTATTAGCTATTTATGACCTCTAACACAAATGACAACACTTTCAATAAACACTTTATGATTTGTTGCTCTTGAAGTTTTATGTGTTTGTTATGCTTTCCAATAAAATGCAAGTGATAACGCACACACAAAACACAAACTGTAGTTTGTATATAGAAACCTGTCCGATAAAAATCAGAATACATTATTAAAGAAGTGAAATATTTCGTTCCAAGAATGAAGAGCACGTGTCTACTAAAGCACATTTATTAGGAGTACAGGTTTTACAATCCAGAGGTTCCCTACCCGGATCTACTCCTTGTTTTCATCTAGTCTTGTGTTTTAAGTATCTCTTGACCAACCCTCTACTACGTCCTGCCTCTTCTCTTCTTTTCCAAGACGATGATGACCGCCTTTAAAAAGGAACAACAAGATCAAATCTATTATATAGTTGTTTTTCCAAATAGTTAAAAAAATGATATAATAGGATTTAGGTATTTAGTATTTATAAGGTTTAAACACAAAACTACAAAAAATTATTCTATATCTCTCGAATTTTATGTTGATAACGTAAAACCTAAAACTAACCACAACAAAAAACTAAATACTAGACCAGGTTTTATACAGTTATTAATAAAACACATGCATATTAATATTTAACCAGGAGTTTGAGTGCTAGTGTTGTAGAAGTTGAATGTTTTATTTCTTTGTAGGTTATAATTTGTAAAATAGAATCTTCAACACTAAGTAAAATTCTATATATGAACAAAAGGGTTTGTATTATAATAGATAGACATCAAAATTACTGTTACATCTTCTCAATTAGTGGAAACTGTAAACGTTAATGAGAAACATATAGATCGTTTAGTCGTTACTCTTGTACGTATAAAGCTGAATGTCAATGAATGCCAAATTATTAGTAATCTTCTCATTTAAAAGAAACTTTAAAACTTTATTTGTAAAATATATGGATGAAAAATAGCTGAAGCCATGAGTTTTGAAAAATTTCTCTTGTGAATTGATCAACGACTGTCAACATTATATTATACTGAATATCACAGTATTAATTCTCAATATTCTAACAAGAATCAGGGTCAAACATGTAGAGAAGGAATTATAAACCTGTTACCTAGAATAGTTGCAGCACTAGACACTACTCTATCCCAAGTAGGTCGATCGTACCTCGCACTTGGTGATCGCAAAGTAGTAGGTTTCTTAAAAAGCAAATAGTAAAAGTTTTAATTAAAATTTGTTCAATCGCTTATTAATTCGCACAGAATATTCAAGGGCAAATGATAAGCTATGTATTTATACAGTTATCCAGTTAATATCAGTTATGCTAGTAAATATTTCTGAAATTAAAATCTATATAGGATTAACTGTATACAGGACGATTGGCACTGAGTGTAAAAACATTTTGGAGTAAAATTACACACTATTCAAAATAGAAACTAGCTCTTGAAACAATTTTCACACAATTTGTCTTGTAACTATGAATTTTTCCTGTTTTTCAAAAATATCGCGACTTATCGACGACATGAATATTCTCAACTTTCCTGCCACCAACTGTTATTTTTGGTATTATTTTCTGAAAAGGCGTAAAGTTTTGAGTAAAATAAAACCATTTTAATTTAAAAAAGTATTATTGTTAGTGTATTTATTTAGTTTCAAACAAACAAAGTAGGTGTTTCCGGAAAAATTTGAAATATTCAAATTGCTACAAAAAAAATATTGTAGGCATAATAACTCTCAAATTGTATAAAAAACTTACCCTTAAGCTTTCATTTGTTATAAGACACTTTATGCTTTTAAATTGTAAGAGAAAACTGGGTTAATTTAAAAAAAAAAAAGATATAAGGAGAAGGTCACGCGTAATTCCACTTAACCTGGATTCCGTGATAACTGTTAAGATCAAGGAATGTAGTGAATGATAAGAATACTACAAATATAAATATTTTGCAATTTTCTGGATCTTCTTTAGTAAATAATTAAAACTAACACGCCCTCTCAAATTTGCCTCAATTATTTTTGCTATTATAAGTATAGTGGTCTGTTAAATTCCCTATTAAAACGTTATTTACAAAATGTGTTTTAAAACGTATTTTGGGATTTCAATTAAGTTTCCTGTCACAATTTAAAAGTGTAAACTGAAGTTCTTATATCACATGAAAGCTTATTATAAGAGTACGTTTTTCTTACAATTTTCTAATTGCCATGCCTAACAACAATCCGACAATAGTGTTTTGAATATTTAGGGTTTTTCCTTTTACTACTTTTTAAAATGAAAATGGTTATATTTTACTCAAAATTGAATGCGCTTTCAGAAAATAATACCAAAACTAACAATTGGTGGCAAGAAAGTTGAAAATATCAAACTTTTCGTTGATAAGTCACGATATTTTTGAATAAAACGATAACATTTCATTGTAAATTGAGAGATTTTTTTTTTTTTTTTTTTTTTTTAAAGTGAGTTTCTACTTCGTATAGTGTGCACTTTTACCCAACAAATATTTTGAAACTAAGTACCCTGTATAATAGGACAGAAAATACATTTAGTTTACTTTAGCAATGATGTTATCATGTATGTTGTAATGGAAAGACATCAGTTTGTTTATAGACCTTGTCCAGACCGACATAATAGACAAAGTGTTGAAAAATATTTTGACACTAAGTACCCTGTATAATAGGACAGAAAATACATTTAGTTTATTTTAGCAATGATGTTAGCATGTATGATATAGTAGAAATACATCAGTTTGTTTATAGACCTTGTCCAGACCGACATAATAGACAAAGTGTTGAAAAATATTTTGACACTAAGTACCCTGTATAATAGGACAGAAAATACATTTAGTTTACTTTAGCAATGATGTTAGCATGTATGATATAATAGAAATACATCAGTTTGTTTATAGACCTTGTCCAGACCGACATAATAGACAAAGTGTTGAAAAATATTTTGACGCAAGTTGCAAAAAAAAACTTAAATAATTTGTTTTATATGGACTATACAAAGAATTGGCATGAAAAATTTTAACTGACATGAAAACCAAATTAAACTTAAACCTCCACCATATATATTATGAAATCATTATATATTTATACCAAGAAGTATAAATAACGTTATAAAATAATGAATTCTTTTTGAAAAAATTTAAAACATTTTAATCTACATTATAACATGGAGGAAGGATCTTTTGACACTACAAATATTCTGACGTGACCATTCCCAGGATATCACTTATCAAAGTCTGGATATTCAACTAGACTGTTGACACGGGAAGATTTGTGGAATGTTCATTTTGAATGTTAAGCAATAAATGGAGGATCTACCATAGGCCAATGAATCTTAATTTAAGAATAACTGTTCATGGTGTCAAAGGTACTTGTGTTTTATGTTCGTTAGAGAGATGGTTATCGGTTATGAAGGCACTTTGGAAGTGTGGGACTATTAGTTATAATGTTAGATTATAATGTTATAAATATTACATAGGCCCTATATATTTTTTCTGATAAAAAGACAAAATAAAACAAAGCTTACAATAATTAAAATGAACATTTATTTCCTCCTCTCTACTAATAGGCTAATAGAACTAAGGAACAATTAAAATACCTCTTTGGGGTGTAAAAACAAACTTCGCAAACATACAAAAATAAACATAAACTTTTTCAGGGACCTGCTGAGAAAATAACTAATTTACTTTTTTTATTAATGTCAATCTAATAACAAAGATCTTTGGAAACACAAGCAGCTTGACTTTTTCACATCGCAAAGTTTTTAAGAAGGCGGTTAACCAAAATGTAGAATAAGTCAAAATTATGAATTGAAAAAGTCAACTATAGGTAATTTTCAACACTTAGGATCATTTTTACAAAACAACGAAATCAGGAGTTGAAATACCAAAAAAAAGGAAGTAATTAAGGACGTAGAGCTTAACAGTATTACTTTAGAATTAATTATGTGATATGTGTTACTATTATTATTTTTATTATAAGTTACCTAATCTACTTATAATATGGGCTGTTGCTGAATATAATCGAAAAAATATTTCTGTTTATTTTTTTTAACAGTAATTTACCCAACAAGATGTTAATTGATGATTATTATCTCTATTCTTGTAGCTTCAATTGAGCAGAAATTAAGAGCATTGGTATATACAACAATATTATTACGATCACTAATATTTTAGTAATGGTGATTTAACAAAATTTAAACAGTTTTAACATTTTGTGTTCCCTCTTTTGCCCTGCAGTTTACCATGAATGAATGTAAATTTGTTGTTCGTGAGTCAATACATACATTATTTTATCATTATATAGAGTGATTCAAAATTGCAAAGCAATATATCGGGAGCTAATTCTAGAGCTAAAAATAAGAAAAAAGTTTTTGTAAATATAGCTCCGGAAACGCTTTATTTTCTGTCTATCGGCCATTTTGTGTTTTAAAAACAATTAATGATAGCTTTTGAAATTATAAATGTTATAAGTTTAAATTTAGTATACGCAATTTTTATGCTATTTTTAATCAGTACCTATACCAAGATTACTATGTAAATATTCCAAATGGCAACTGTTTATAATATCTCGGAAACCGTACATTTTACGAATATTTTATGAGACAATTTTTAATGAGAAATAAAATGGGGTCTTTCAATTTTTTTCCGTATTTTGAAAAATAACCAAGTTATCGTCAAAAATAGGCAAAACATCATGATAGGCCTAATAGTTTTACAGTGACTAAAAAGCAATATTTTTTATCATAACGTACTCAAAAATTATACTTTAACTTGTTTAAAACATTAAAATTTGTTTATTCTAAACGGATGAACGCATGAAGAACTAAGGAATCGCATAATAGAAACGATTAAGAATACTCCTGATGTTATAAATCGCGCTAGATAAGAATGGATTCGGCGAGCAAAATTATGCATTAAACAAAACGAGGACCAGTTCGAGAAACTTTGAGCAACACCTTCGTTATATTTATAATATCATTTTCACTGGTTTATTTTTATTTTATTTTATTTTTTTTAACTTTGAAGGCAATGAGCAACACCTTCGTCATTTTAATAATATTATTTTCACTGTTTTCGAATTGATTTACATAGTTGATCAGTTGTCAACCTATAAAACAAAATTAGTTCATTCAGCTAAAAAATTGTAATTTTATTTGTAACAAATTTGTTTGTTTCGTTATTAATAAAAGTCGATTTTCAATAATTTGTATTTATTTTGCATTTTTTCCTAATTTACATCAATTTACTTGGAATGAAATTTTTACAAATATAAATTACGAAAGATGTAGGTTCTAGGACCTTTGTAATTCGCTAAATGTTTTGTCGATATTTCGGTTTTTGTAATTTAAAAGTCTGTAATAAAGAAAAATTTTAAGTTTGAGTTAAAGACTAATTTCTGAGTACGTTATGATAAAAAAAATATTGCTTTTTAGCATGAGTTATTGACACTGTATAATAATAAAAAACTATTAGGCCTATCATAATTTTTTGTGTTTTCTTGACAAACTAGTATGTTACTATTAAATAATAAGTCTTAATAAATGTTTACGGGAAAAGAACACTCGATCGAATATCAAACATTAAATGGAAATTTTTTTATTATTTATTGTCGTTTACTTATCATTTCACAAAGTTCTAGACGACAGTCAAAGTCGTTTAGGTATTTTGTATGGATGAAATTTGTGATGTTTCAAAATTAATTGATTAATAGTTTGCCCTACACCGGCTTCAGCCACTAGAGATTTATTTGTTTTTTCTCTTTGTTTTGAGATCTTTGAGTATGAGTACAAGTTTAAATTGAATTAAAGTTCTTAAATTTCAACCCCTTGTTAATGAACAGGAGACATTTTAAATTTTGTAGCTTTGCTCAGTAAATATTAAATTATTTTAATTTTATATCCCTGTGGTTTTCTGCATCTCCGGGAAGGTTAGGCAACGTCTAGTGACAGCGAAATGGCTAAAAGAAACGTGGTTAAAACGTAGTAGACAGGGAAATCTTACGGAAGTGGTTGTTATTTTGGACCAAATTAATTGTGTAATTAACCAATTGGATAAAGTAAACCGAGTGTAAGGAAGCTTTTTATATCTGGTTTGACGGGTTAGGGTAGAAACGAAAAGCACTGCCCATTAGGGGTGCGCTCGAAGAATACTAGGGACTCCGATGTTGAGAAAACTCAAGAAAGTCAGATTGGAAGCTTATAAACTTGAAAGAGAATAGGAGTTAGATAGATAGCTGGGAAAAGAGTCTAATGCGTTCCTTAGTTCAACTGGAAAGCATACTCACCGGGAAAAAGATATCGATAAAAAAAGCACTAAACGATTTGGAGAAAGCCGGGAGTCACAAAGATTGAAGCCGAGGAGGGTTGAAAGACGATGGGAAGAAGCAAAATTTCCCGAAAAGTTTCGTCGATTAATTATGTAAAGAAATTAACAAAGGTTGACAATAAGCACATTCATTAAGATGAATAAGGTGACAAAGCTATACATTCGCCAAAGCAAAAGATCGAACCTAGTATACATGAAAGAGGACCTAAGGAAGAGGGAACATGTTAAATAATAAGAGAGAAAGCACAGGCATTGATGGAAAAGGAGTCGGCAAAGTATACTGGGATAGTAAAAGTTCTTGCCATGAGGTTAGAACAGAAGTTTCTAGAATCAAAGAAATCCGTAGCGATTTACCCAAAGCAGAAAGATTGAAAATCGACTAGTGAGAAGACAAAACCATTGATATTGCAAATTGTACGTGCCAGATGGAACAAATTGAAAGTAAGGAATATAAGGAAGATTAGGGATGGAAGTATTATCATGGAGATGGATAGCAATGGAGGATTGGAATGCGTTTCTAAGAACTGAATTAGCAAGGCCAGAACCGATCATCTACTGCGTACCTAGATATATAGAAAAGACATGGAAAAGGAAGAAACATTAAAAATAAATACAATGAAATGTATAAAATAACTGGATTTTAGGTTTCAAACGAGAAAGAATGATTCATAGGTGAACTGATAATAATAATGACTTGGAAAGTCAGGAAAATACATCTAGGTAAAGGAAAAGTATTCGTGAATTTTGTAGCTGTAGTATTTGTGAAAGTTACAATTACTTCCAATGCCAGGAATTGGACATATTGGGAAGCAGTGCAATACAGGAAAGCACTTGTGGACTTGCTTGAAAGTGGGAGAAAAGTCAGACCACATGAGAGATAGACTGTGAGTCAATTTAGACAAGCTTATAAGATTGAAAATACATAGAACTGACGACGGTTCG
Source organism: Aphrophora alni (assembly GCA_963513935.1). Taxonomy (NCBI): domain Eukaryota; kingdom Metazoa; phylum Arthropoda; class Insecta; order Hemiptera; family Aphrophoridae; genus Aphrophora; species Aphrophora alni. The sequence continues at coordinate 67,899,620 of OY740765.1, forward strand.
TAAGCCAAACGTGCTTATGTTAGAAGTACAGGATGGAATAATAAATTTGGAGTTGATTGGTGTAAGTCTGTGGATTGTTAGTTTGGGGGTGGGGTGCTCTCTCTTTCGTTACGTGGGTTTACCTATGGTGAATTAACATGTGAAGTACCAAACTCTTGAAGCCTTATTTAAAGAGCAAATGTCAAAAGAGAGCATTTTCTAAATAGGTTAAAACAGTATAAGTATTTAATAATTTAGTTAGCATTTTTAAATTTTCTTAGCGGTGGTTTGTAGTATGATGTCCAGAAATTGGAAGACAGCAGCTGTCCCTTGCCATAGGTAACGTCTACGGGATTTACCTTCTCGTAAATTTATTTCTCAACTCTGTTTTAAAATGTTTTAAATAATTTTGTTTTATAATTTAAAAATTGTTTTTTTTGTGTTTTACGTTGTGTTTTATTTTTATTAATCGTTAAAAATTAATTGTTATTTTTCGCAGATGTAATATTTGAAATATTGCACAGTGTTTTATTTCTTACAAGAATCTTAAAACTATAATGAGCTTCCCGGAAATAGTTGGACGAAACGGTAAAAGCAATTCAATAATTTTTAAAAAGAAGTTCGCCCTATAACAGACACAGCTGCCAGTTCCCTGAAATTTGGCCGCATATACCTTCAATCAACATGCTTATTAGTTGGTTAAATACACAAAATTTAATGTTCTCGTATTACATTGAATATTTCCATTACAAAATAAAGTTTAATCAGTATAACCTTATGCAATCAAGTAAACCATAAAAACGAATTTTTTCACAAAAAACTAACACCTATACGAATATACGTGTTAATTCTCGCTACAGTCACAAACTATTGTTCAATTCAAAAAATATTGGACGGTAAGAAATGGAGTGAAACTACTTTAACGGTATCATCTACAGATAACACATTTTTAAAACCAATTAAAGTTTATACCAATTACCAACAATAATTATTGTAGAATTATCGATAAATCGCACAATAAAATCCAAAACACATTTTTGTAAAAATAACTGTTGTGTTCTTATACCTTCACAAAAAAATCTCTCTAAAACTATTCCTTCAAATTTAAAGAGAATTAAACACGGTTTAAAAGAGATTTTAACGAGCTTTAATAACGTGCAACTCAATATCTTGCCCTTTAAAATTGTAGATGATTCTCGCTGAGGCGTTGAAGTAGCGGTATTCAAAGACAGAAATAAAATTGTCCGTCTTAAAAATAAAATTCTATAGGTTCAATTTATGAAAAAAATAAAGTTAAATATGAAAAGAAACTAATGTTTCGATTTCGGTGACCTACCAAATATAATAATTATATATCTGCAGTTGTTGTTATTGTGTTTTCGGTGACCTACCAGGTATAATATTTATATATCTGCAGTTGTTGTTATTGTGTTTTCGGTTACCTACCAGATATAATAATTATATATCTGCAGTTGTTGTTATTGTGTTTTCGGTGACCTACCAGGTATAATATTTATATATCTGCAGTTGTTGTTATTGTGTTTTCGGTTACCTACCAGATATAATAATTATATATCTGCAGTTGTTGTTATTGTGTTTTCGGTGACCTACCAGGTATAATATTTATATATCTGCAGTTGTTGTTATTGTGTTTTCGGTGACCTACCAGATATAATAATTATATATCTGCAGTTGTTGTTATTGTGTTTTCGGTTACCTACCAGGTATAATATTTATATATCTGCAGTTGTTGTTATTGTGTTTTCGGTGACCTACCAGATATAATAATTATATATCTGCAGTTGTTGTTATTGTGTTTTCGGTGACCTACCAGGTATAATATTTATATATCTGCAGTTGTTGTTATTGTGTTTTCGGTTACCTACCAGATATAATAATTATATATCTGCAGTTGTTGTTATTGTGTTTTCGGTGACCTACCAGGTATAATATTTATATATCTGCAGTTGTTGTTATTGTGTTTTCGGTGACCTACCAGATATAATAATTATATATCTGCAGTTGTTGTTATTGTGTTTTCGGTGACCTACCAGGTATAATATTTATATATCTGCAGTTGTTGTTATTGTGTTTTCGGTTACCTACCAGATATAATAATTATATATCTGCAGTTGTTGTTATTGTGTTTTCGGTGACCTACCAGGTATAATATTTATATATCTGCAGTTGTTGTTATTGTGTTTTCGGTGACCTACCAGGTATAATATTTATATATCTGCAGTTGTTGTTATTGTGTTTTCGGTGACCTACCAGATATAATATTTATATATCTGCAGTTGTTGTTATTGTGTTTTCGGTTACCTACCAGGTATAATAATTATATATCTGCAGTTGTTATTGTGTTTTCGGTGACCTACCAGATATAATATTTATATATCTGCAGTTGTTGTTATTGTGTTTTCGGTTACCTACCAGATATAATAATTATATATCTGCAGTTGTTGTTATTGTGTTTTCGGTGACCTACCAGATATAATATTTATATATCTGCAGTTGTTGTTATTGTGTTTTCGGTTACCTACCAGGTATAATAATTATATATCTGCAGTTGTTTTTATTGGGTTTTCGGTGACCTACCAGATATAATATTTATATATCTGCAGTTGTTGTTATTGTGTTTTCGGTGACCTACCAGGTATAATAATTATATATCTGCAGTTGTTGTTATTGTGTTTTCGGTGACCTACCAGATATAATATTTATATATCTGCAGTTATTGTTATTGTGTTTTCGGTGACCTACCAGATATAATATTTATACAGGGTTTACATAAGAGAATGGTGATTTAGGTCACGAATCTTTTTTCGATAAACAATGTTTTTCATGTACCCCAGAAGAAGAAACCACAAGGTGTTAAGTCTGGACTCCTTGGAGGCCAGCATATAGGTCTTCGACCTACAATTTCTTCGAATTGTTTGAACCAACATCGTATGTTATTTTCATGTGGTGGATCTTTTATGTATTCGTGTCGAAATGCACTTTGCACTGAAATTACAGACATAAATTACGCCAGCAACATAACACACTTTGCTTTTTCTTTATTAGAGAACATAATTACACTCTCCACACAGAACACTCCGAAAAACAGAAAACGCACTACCACAACAATGCAACAACTAATTTTGAGGTTACAACAGCTGTTAAACAAACTTTTAGGTTATAGGCTAGCAGCGGTATCAATATAATACCACAAAATTTGTCTACTATCTTCGTATGAATTAATGAAACCTCACCATTCTTTTATGATAACCCTGTATATCTGCAGTTATTGTTATTGTGTTTTCGGTGACCTACTAGATATAATAATTATATATCTGCAGTTATTGTTATTCTGTTCTTCTTGCTACTCCCGTTCCTTTTTTAAAAAATATCATAGTTAAAAGTGCAACTGTTAAAATATTTCTTCATTTATGTAGAAACGAACTAAATTTACATATAAACATAACAAAATCCAAAACCTTTAGTATATAGGCCTATGTTACTTATATCAAAGTGAATAATTCATTGAAACTATATATATATTTCTTGAATATATGTTTATGTTTTGTTTGGTCTTAGGCTTGGAGAGGGTCGCTGAAGAGTTGATGGGCAGAAAGAAATGGCGACAATACCAGGAGTTACTTCTGAAAAGCGTAAGGCAAGATTCGATGGAGACAAAAGACTGGGAGCCTACTGGGAGGTGTAATCTTTGTTCAGAAAAAGGAGAGGACCCTGATGCCCCCGCCGTACCAGTAAGAAAATATCATACTTATAATCAATCACCATGATATACCATTCCATATTTATTTTCACGTTGTTCTTTGCGATAAACAAAATATACATATGTTACAAATAAACAAGTTGTATTTACCAAATTAATAACGACATTTATAGTAGTAGTGTAATTTGGTTCTAAAAAAAGATCAAGTGCTACAGAAAAAATGTTTTAAATTATTAGTTAAATACAAATTCCAACAGATTTATTGCCTGATTAGTTAAGTGTATTGAACAAACTTGTGGAAAATATATAATCAATAGTTACTGAAACACTCTAATTTCCACAACAAGCAAACACAAAGTCGTTTCGTGGGTTAAGTCGGTGTTTAGAATGGTATGGCAGGTAGGTGGGGTTGGCAAACGCCTATGAAACTACTCGCATTTTAACTTTATAAAACTTACAAAATCTGTATGTAGGTTATTATTAGGAAATTTTATAAAACAATTGGACACATTGGCTAGCAACAATATTAGGCTACAATAACGTGTAATTATATATATATAATGGATCGTGCGTCTGTGGACAGAGTTTCTCAAAAACTACAAAATTTATATTCTTGAAATTTAACAAATACCGGGAGTTCCAAATTATTCCAAAAACTTATCCTTTTTTTCCCAACATAGTAGTTGATTAACCCCCAGGACCGAGTAGATTTATGTGTTCGCAATCCCACGTACCTGCTCTGTATTTCCTTAACTCCACCCCATCGATTGTCATCTTCAGTTATAACTTAGCTCTTTAATTTAATCTGTGATTGTACGCAATTAATTATGTGATTAAATATGTTTTTTTAATTTCAATAAGTCATTGTACAAATTATTATAATAATCACAAATTGCTATTAGGCTATATATTTTTGAACACATGCACATTCACGAAAAATTGAAAACAGTAGGCACAGGTTTGCTAAACCAATATAATTTTATTTTATTATTTCAATTCTTTTTTGACGATATTAAAATTAATTATATTATGATATAATATGATATTTATTGCTCCTTCTCTTTACACATACAAGTATATACACAACCTTACATATAAGGGAAACAATAATAACATCCCTAGGTTAAAACCTGTTTGGGATGTATATAAAAAAAGGAAAGCACTTAAACATAACAACTTAAAATACACTCGGAATGAAAGAAAAACCCGGCAACCAACCGCACTCCTCCGAATCTTACACACTACATCAGTCTCAGCGTGAAGTTACAATAATGGCTTCCAAATTAAATACAAATATAAACTTACAAACTACCACAAGAAATTTGAATAGAAATCACACATTACATCAGTTTTATATATACATTACCCAGCTTTAACTTAAACAATCTAATAAGGAATGGAATTTGGAATAAAGTCATATATATATATATATATATATATATATATATATATATATATATATATATATGCAAACACATACATACACCAACCACTACATATACATATATAAACATATACATGCACATACATACTCATATATATACACATATACATTATAGACTACATACATACACACATACATGCACATATACACATCATACATACATACATTTCTCCTCTTCAAATACAAAACAATGCAATACATTTCCAAAATTATACTTCATTGTAATGTGCTAAAGTCAGCAACACATCAACTTGGTTAATCAGAATTTCCCTAACGAACCTACAAAATCTCTTTTTATTCCTACAACCTTTAATATAATCTGGCATTGCGTTAAAAAACTTAGGAGCGAGATATGAGTAAAATTTCTTAGAAACTGTTAGATTCGGTTTAGGTATAAACACATTTAAGTAATTACGTAATTTTCCTCTTTTTGATCCTAAATGATTTTTGCTTTCCCCACTTTTATCAAAAAAATTCTCAAAACTTTATAAATGTATAAACTTTTAAGTGGTAAAATATTTAAAGTTCTGAATAAAGGTGCAGCATGTATCATTCTGGACTTGTTTAGCATAATACGGATAAAATGTTTTTGCAAAGAAATAACTGGCCTTAGAGTAGTGTGATATGCACCTCCCCAAACTGCAATACCATATTCCAGCAGTTTGGTCACTGATTTTGCCATTTACTCAAGTTTTTTGTGTTCTGTCCGACAGATAAGAGCTAAACCAGTTTAGGACAACACCCCTTACACCTGCATCGTACATCATTGACAATAGAATAGAATGATCGACAGTGTCAAAAGCCTTCATGGTGTCAACAAAGATACCAGCGCAGTAGAACCCATTGTTAATACCATCATATACTAGAGACATGAAATTTAATAGTGCATTATCTGTACTTAGTTTACTCCTAAAACCATATTGTCTGTTACTAAAGAAATTTTGCATTTCAAGAAATGTAATTAATCGTTTTTTCACGATCTTTTCCAGGACTTTAGAAAAAACCGAAAGGAGAGCTATAGGGCTATAATTAGTTGTGTTAGATTTATCACCTTTTTTGTATAAGGGTTTCACTATTGCCTTCTTCAATATTTCTGGAAATTCCCCGGAACCTAAGCTTAGATTAACTAAGTAGACATCTAACATAGAATTCAAATTTTGCTTAATTAAAACTGGCGTTATGTTGTCAAACCACGGTGCTTTACAATTTTGAAGTGAATTTACAATAGTACTTATTTCCATCGCTGTAGTGGGGTGGAAAAACATCGAGCCACTACAAGAACTACTATTAAATATACGGACATAGTCTTCGTCTACAGATATCATCGAATTCCTATCTAGTTTAATTTATTCTCTAAGATCGGACGCAATAGAACAGAAAAAGTTGTTAAAAACATTTGCAACCTCAGCTGAATCAATCATGGAGTCAGAACAAATTATATTTGATGAATTAAATGTGAGACTCTCATTCTACTTCGTTTAATTCTATGATACTCTAATAAAGAATGCAATTTTTCCCAAATGGAATTTCTTATTACTTGTAGTAGGTAAAATTAAATACACAGATATTAATAATTCAGTCTTAATACATTGATCATACGCTGGAAAAGTGTATTTTTCAAATAATTTATGATACTGTTTATAAAAACAGAGGATATAAAAGGAAAGGAAAGGTAGGATAATGTATAAAACCATGCCCTAACGAACTTCATTAGTAAGTTTTTTTAGTTTATTGTACGTACTATACTGGATAAGATAACACAAATGAATGGAATACTGACTACGTGCAGAATTGTTACAATCCTAATGAAAACATTGGTTCAATCAAGTAATTAATAGGCCTATCAATTATTTTTAAATCCGTCTAAAAAATAAAGAGCAATTTTTAAAGAATGCAACAATTTAAAACACGTGTAGCTCAGTGATAAAAGTGAGACTTTTCTACCATTACTTTCTATCTATAGGACCCTATCATATAGGATGTACGTCCTAAGGGCACAATATTTATGGCAGTTGAATTTTAAGTTTAAGGTTTAGTTGAAAGTACTATGCACGTTATTTTTCAATTTGAAGGTTATATTACTGGAACACTTTAAAAAAATAATTTCTAGTATATTTATTTATTAGTTGCAGTCTTGCAATCTGGGAGCATTATAACTGGTTTAACCTAATGAACTTCTACTACACTATAATACAATGTTAAAATGTTACTTTAGGACTATCAATATTTACTGAATATTTAAAATATTAGTAAGTTTTACCCAACTTAACCTATATAAGCTATTACAACTTTTTTTTCCTCAACTATCACGGTAAATACAAACATTGTAAATTTATGTCTTGTCATATAATGTAAATCAAACCCCCCCCCCACACACACACACCTGCTAGTTTATTTTTTGAATCTATCTAGAGTATTGATGATTTTGGGTTCAGTTTTTAATAGCTGTTTTATCATCCACACATAGGTGTTGATTATTGTGTTTAAAATGTCGCCATAACTCTTTTAAAGTTGCTCTGCATTCTATTAACAGATTCATATCCGATTCCTGACATCAAGATGGAACACAATCTGTCCTTCTACTATTTACAAGACTTGTATTGTAAACCCTTTTAGTTTCCAGAAGTCTAATCCATAGGCCTACCATGTCAAAGCTGCGCGTTCTTTCCCAACCAGTTTGTAAATATAATCACTATTTCCACCTGAATTTAATATATATCTATTTAAAGATAAGGATTTTTTTATTGCTGATTTTAGTTTTAACATGTTACGAATTTACATAGAGTTTTTATTTTATAATTTTTAAATCGTAACTATCACATCCCCTCTTCCCCACCCCGATTAAATCAATTAATTGTTTTACTCTATACACCCAGTTATGTTTATCAATATTTGGTCACTCAGGAGGAATAGCATTCGTGATAGCAGAAGGACCCAACAAAGAAAGAAAAAACCCTGAGAAAAATGGAATAATGAATATACCATTCCTTCCACTTGGATAACCTGGCGGGATAGATGAGACCTAAGCGGGGCAGGAGTAAGATTACTAGCTCAGAGGAAATCATTGGAAGGCCTCAGAAATCAGATGTGTCCCTTTTTCTTGGCGACCAATATAATACAATAAACAAATTTCCCATATAGAGAATATTTTCATCTCATACATGAGACTACAATTTGCTGTACATGCCGGAAATCCCAGAACGATTTTGGAATGCCATTGCAGCCTAACAAAAATATACCATTTCAGTTGTAAACTCCATATTTCGGCACAGTAAGTCATTCTGCCGAATTAATAAAAAAACAATCGCATCATAAATATTTTGCAAGAATTTGAAAGATATAAAGGTGCTTATTTCATTAATGAGCTAACTACTGACAAACTCAGTAAAGGCGAATTCAGACATCCTCATCTTTCCAAAGTTATTCTCTAGTACTTCTTTCCCTTCACTACTTTTGGACTATTTTGCAACCATAATTTGTTTACCTTATTGCAGTTTTTAACCATCTATATTTAAATTCCATTTATTTGAAAACATAATATTGACACACTTAACCACTTCTTTTTAGGTCAACGGTTTTAATATTATAATAAAACAGCAAACTGGCACTTCGATTTTCCCGATTTGTTGCGAATGGGAATTGCAGCTAAACATATCCTCTATTAATCATTAACAACATTTGTTACCGTTTGTAACCTTGTCTTTAGACTCTACAAAGTCGGACAATGATTTTCCGTTTCATACTCGAAATAATATATGTTCATACATTACTTGTTTCTAAAACTCTCTTGGAAGTGCATCAATTTCTCACGATTTCCTACTTTTCAGAACGTTTGAATGGAATCATGAAATGAATTGCGGAAGAAATAGTCAAATTCGGTCTATCAATGGTAACAAACATATATTTACCCTAAAATATTTAAAACACTTCCTGTAGTTTAATTTTAAAACCTACATACACAGGGGCTCACTATAGTGTGTACGAGCGTGGCAAACACGCAGATCCTAGCTGGATCTAGACCTTTGTTTATATAGTCTTGGGTTAAATCCCTTTTTTATCTTTCCTATCAGGCCTCTCTTGTTCTTATAGAACCATGACGCTATTAGGGTATTTGATGGCTAGGGGTCTTTATTTTAACTTCATTTGTTATAAGGCGAAGATGAGCTAGAGGTTTTTCGCTTTTAAAGAACGAGTAAAAAATAATACCTACACCAGGCTACTTTAGCATCCCATGAAATAATCCTCACAGTTTGACAATATTACGACATATTCATACATTGTTTAGCATTCAACTTTCTTCACAAAATCAATATTATTTTTTATCTACAAAAAACTTTCTATACAGTTTTCTTTTCCTATAGTAGCTTTCTGTAAAGTTAACCAAGTTAAATAATTTAAACTTTTTTTAATAATCACAAACATTCATCATGTCTTTGCATTGTTTATCAGACCATCCGTCTTGAACGATCATCTTTACTCCCAGCTCATCGTCGTGGTTTCAATCAACTTGACTGCGTCACTTATGAGTCCTAACAAAATAATATATACCAATTAAAAAAAAACAAGCTTACTTCATCGCTTATTTACAAAATCCACGATGTTATGAGCCCACTTGCTTTTAAATAATTTTGTATTTATATGTATTACTTTGATTGTTTAAAAAACTAATTTTATTATAAGCGGAATGTGGTTTACTCGACTCAACTATCCACATAACTGATAAATTACTATATGTTACCTTAGAATCTCATCAATCGTAGTAGGGGGGGGGAAGGAACCCCTATTTATCATTTAATATTTACCAATTTAATATTACAAGTTTTGTAGTCTTGTATAAAGTAACCCCCTTTCAGTAGTTATTAACCTCTTTGTTAGCGCTCCTACATTTTACACTTCAACTTCTCACACTATTACAGGTTATTTTGCTGTCGCATTCCCAATACAAGCGTTCCCATAATTAGCATATCCGACATTCTAGTGAAATCTCTTCTATTTCCTCCAAAAGTTCATCATAGAAATTTACAGAATTATAACTTTCAGGTTGATTGTAAATCGGACAAATATTTTACAATTTCCGACACTCCGTCAGCATACTTGCCCACTCTTACCATTTCCGGTTACCTACAAAAACTTGACTTTCGATTTTCACTTATCATACATAATTTCAACTCCTTTCTTTTGATATTTGTGTTGTATCTTAGCCATGTTTCACAATCCACAATCCACTACAAAACTCATTCACACTTGAATTCCCTTTCTTGAAATTAACTTACTAAACCTTATATATTCACGCATCTTATAAAATGCTAACTAACTCTATATCATATGGTTTAGATAGAATATTATCTTTACCGTTCCTTAACACTTTATCATAATTTTCAACTATATTACGGTTTTACGGTTTTTAAGGTAATCTCTTTTATCCTTATTTTGTTTGCCAACTATTCATACTGTGTGTTTCTCGCCTCTATTCATATTACCTTCTTTTTTGTCCTTTTCAACAAACCTTGGGTTACTTTCATGTTTCTCGTCCCGTGTACAAAATCCTCTTTCTCTCAATTTGACAGCTCTCTCGGCTCTACTGATTGATCCTTTTCCCCGAATAATATTTTTTCTAAATTTGAAGGACAGTTTCACCGCCATTAAAATATATCCAAACATCAAGTATATAAAAGAACAAAACTGAATTGGAATTAAAGATTAGATGCTGCTATATTTTCCAATAAAACTAAAAATATAATGAAATATTCAGTATCTAAGTAAACGAAGACTACCAATTTTTATCAAAAAGAGCAAAACAAAACTTTAAAAAATACATTTTTTTTTTGTAATTTACGAGGTTTCCCATTCTTATGGAAAAGTATGTATATATTAAAAACACACCCATACCACAATTTTTTTAAAATTTGTCTATTTTTCAAAATAGAAATAAAAAATAATAAAACTAAGGGATTAATAAGTAAAGTATGAAAATAAGTCCCGTCATTTGGACAATTTGAGCTGCCAAAGTGTTCTGACATCCTACATTTGTTTTATAAATGAGTTTGGTTTTAAACAAAAATTTATTAAGATTTGTTTCTGAAATTTCGTCAGTAAATTTTGAAAATCGAGAACACGTTATGAAATATCCTTCCTCGAATATTTCTGGCAGCATTAGTTTGTTTACTCTATTTTTAATATTTTATTTGGTATAATATACAGTTATTTTGTTTCACTCAAAGGAAACGTACGAATTTTAACCTTTTTTTTAGCAAATATAACTAAATATTATTGAGTCCATTTTATTTTATTATTATCGCATTTACATAAAATATACGTAAATCATGTTTAAATCCCTAAGGGTGTCAATCATTAACCTAGATTTCAGTTGATTTGATTGAAACATGTCATAAAACTCTCCTTTTGTTGCGACATATTCACGTTTTCATAAGTAGAAAACTAAGTTCGTTCAGATAAAATTTCGAAAGCATACCACAGAACATCAGGAGAAGGAAAAGTACGGAACACAAAATCTGAGGGATATGTAAAAAATTGACGTAAACGAATTTCATTACTGTTTTTTAAAGATATTTTGTTTTATATATTTGGCAGGAGGAATTTTGAGAGAGTTTGTTTGCAGCCCTCTACTGTAGAACCTGTGATTGCCATTCGCTTGTGTTCTAGCGATTCGTCTTTTGAGCTCAAGCATTTCTATACTCAGTTCTTTTTAGGTGCTCCTAAGATATTCTATCCTTTCAATAGGAGGTTACCTTTTTCATGTAGCCTCTTACATCCTTCTGATCGAGTATCTCGTGAGCAACCCTTGTTCTTTTCCGACCTTGATGATGCTATTAAAGTAGTCGAGGGCTAGGAGTCTTTATTTTATGTTCTATTCTTCCTTTTTTATAAGGCTATGATGAGCGAGAGGTTTTTTGCCTTTAAATAAATAACAAGAAACAAGTTATTTTCCAAATATTTCTAATTCAGAGAGGCCCTTCTTACTGTTATTCCATCATGATGACCTCTTTACATTTCCGAAGTTTTTCTTCTTCTCAATAATTATTTTTTTAGCTGTGTTCATCTGATTTTTGATAACATCCTCGACTGAGGCGTGAAGCCGGCAGGGTTCTTTTCGTGTTTCTGTTCCCTTCGTTTATCCTCTTCCGGGGTGTAGGTTCCTTTGTTTGTTTGGAGCTTTTATTATGACGTCACTCTGGAATTTCCTTTCCTGGTTGACTTTTTGTTTCACCTCACGTCCTTTAATATTTTTTAGGACTGTCTGCCAGAAAATCACTTCTGTACATGAATTGCTTCGTTTTTTCACAGGAAATCACATAACTCTCTGGCTCTTTACAAATAGATTCTCAATGTTCATTTTTTCCCACCAATAACTGGTAAACGAACCGTGGGTTTCTGTTGGCTGGCAAGCTTCACGCACCAGTCCTGAGTTTCCGAGGCATTGACTCGTAAGTGTAATCTTACAGCGTCCATAATTTAAAAAAAGATTTGAATCAAGAATGTACGAAAAAACCTCTAGGAATCGAATAATCTAATAGTCTCAGGTTTGGAAACAACGACCAACAGTAGCAAAATGGGAAAGATGAAGGGATCTAACCCAAGACAAGATGTAGAGGTTTAGATTCAGCTACGGGTAAAGTTGCAAGTGTTTAAACTCAGGTTATTTGACCTATAGCGCCATGCAACATCTGCGTGGTTTCAGTGTAAAAACTTGTTCCGAAGTGCGTCTATAAAAAGATGCAAGTATTGAAACTCATTGTATTTAACCTACTATTGTCGCCATGCAACATGGGCGTGACTTCATGTTGAGGTTTGACATGCTTGCAACTATGAAGCCGTTTCCAAATACGTTAGTAAGAAGCTGTATGAATTGAAACTTACGTATTTAAACCAATGCAATATATTTTGTGGATCCAAAGAAAACCCCTGCTACTGTCAAAAGTAGTTTTCCAAAACAGTTAAAAAGCTGTAATTATTGAAACTCACGTTATTTAACCCATTGACCATGCAACATGGGAGTGACTTCAGTTTAGATATCTGACTTGCTTGGCACTGTGAACTAGTTTTTCAATACATATTAAAAGGCTATCAGTATTGAACCTCACATTGTTTTACATATTGGCGGCATGCAACATTCAGTGTATAGGTCGGACATGCTTGGAACTGTAAAGTCATTTTTGTATGTATCGTTAAGAAGCTGTAAATATTGAAACTCGCGTTATTTAACCCATTGACCATGCAACATGGGCGTGGCTTCAATTTAGATATCTGACTTGGTTGGCAATATGAACTAGTTTTTCAATGCATATTAAAAGGTTATCAGTATTGAACCTCACAATGTTTTACTTATTGGCGCCATGCAACATTCTGTGTATAGGTCTAACATGCTTGGAACTGTAAAGTCGTTTTTGTATGTATCGTTAAGAAGCTGTAAATATTAATACTCACGTTTTTTGACCCATTGTCGCCATGCAACATGGACGTGGATTCAATTTAGATATCTGACTTGGTTGGCATTATGAACTAGTTTTTCAATGCATATTAAAAGTCTATCAGTATTGAACCTCACATTGTTTTACATATTGGCGCCATGCAACATTCAGTGTATAGGTCTAACATGCTTGGAACTGTAAAGTCGTTTTTTTATGTATCGTTAAGAAGCTGTAATTATTGAAACTCACGTTATTTGACGCATTGACGCCATGCAACATGGGCGTGGCTTCAGCTTAAAAATCTAACTTGCTTGGCATTATGAACTAGTTTTTCAATGCATATTAAAAAGCTATCAGTATTGAACCTCACATTGTTTTACTTATTGGCGCCATGCAACATTCAGTGTATAGGTCTAGCATGCTTGGAACTGTAAAGTCGTTTTTGTATGTATCGTTAAGAAGTTGTAAAAATTGATACTCACGTTTTTTGACCCTTTGTCGCCATGCAACATGGGCGTGGCTTCAGTTTAGATATCTGACTTGGTTGGCATTATGAACTAGTTTTTCAATGCATATTAAAAGGTTATCAGTATTGAACCTCACATTGTTTTACATATTGGCGCCATGCAACATTCAGTGTATAGGCCGGACATGCTTGGAACTGTAAAGACGTCTTTGTATGTATCGTTAAGAAGCTGTAATTATTGAAACTCACGTTATTTGACGCATTGACGCCATGCAACATGGGCGTGGCTTCAGCTTAAAAATCTGACTTGGTTGGCACTATGAACTAGTTTTTCAATGCATATTAAAAGGTTATCAGTATTGAACCTCACATTGTTTTACTTATTGGCGCCATGCAACATTCAGTGTATAGGTCTAGCATGCTTGGAACTGTAAAGTCGTTTTTGTATGTAAAATTAAGAAGCTGTAAGTATTGAAATTCGCGTTATTTAACCCATTGACCATGCAACATGGGCGTGGATTCAATTTAGATATCTGACTTGGTTGGCATTATGAACTACTTTTTCAATGTATATTAAAAGGCTATCAGTATTGAACCTCACATTGTTTTACATATTGGCGCCATGCAACATTTTGTGTATAGGTCTGACATGCGTGGAACTGTAAATTCGTTTTTGTATGTAACATTAAGAAGCTGTAAGTATTGAAACTCGCGTTATTTAACCCATTGACCATGCAACATGGGCGTGGCTTCAATTTAGATATCTGACTTGCTTGGCACTGTGAACTAGTTTTTCAATGCATATTAAAAGGCTATCAGTATTGAACCTCACATTGTTTTACATATTGGCGCCATGCAACATTCAGTGTATAGGTCTAACACCTTGGAATTGTAAAGTCGTTTTTGTATGTATCGTTAAGAAGCTGTAAGTATTGAAACACACATAAAATGCCCCTTTGACGCCATGCTAAAAGGCGTGGCTTCAATTTAGATATCAGACTTGCTTGGCACTATGAACTAGTTTTTCAATCATATTATAAGGCTATCAGTATTGAACCTCACATTGTTTTACATATTGGCGCCATGCAACATTCAGTGTATAGGTCTAACATGCTTGGAAATGTAAAGTCGTTTTTGTATGCATCGTTAAGAATCTGTAATTATTGAAACTCACATTATTTGACGCATTGACGCCATGCAACATGGGCGTGGCTTCAGCTTAAAAATCTGACTTGCTTGGCATTATGAACTAGTTTTTCAATGCATAATAAAAGGCTTTCAGTATTGAACCTCACATTGTTTTACTTATTGGCGCCATGCCACATTCTGTGTATAGGTCTAACATGCTTGGAACTGTAAAGTCGTTTTTGTATGTATCGTTAAGAAGTTGTAAAAATTGATACTCACGTTTTTTGACCCATTGTCGCCATGCAACATGGGCGTGGATTCAATTTAGATATCTGACTTGCTTGGCATTATGAACTAGTTTTTCAATGCATATTAAAAGTCTATCAGTATTGAACCTCACATTGTTTTACATATTGGCGCCATGCAACATTCAGTGTATAGGCCGGACATGCTTGGAACTGTAAAGACGTTTTTGTATGTATCGTTAAAAAGCTGTAATTATTGAAACTCACGTTATTTGACGCATTGACGCCATGCAACATGGGCGTGGCTTCAGCTTAATAATCTGACTTGCTTGGCATTATGAACTAGTTTTTCAATGCATATTAAAAAGCTATCAGTATTGAACCTCACATTGTTTTACTTATTGGCGCCATGCAACATTCAGTGTATAGGTCTAGCATGCTTGGAACTGTAAAGTCGTTTTTGTATGTATCGTTAAGAAGCTGTAAGTATTGAAACTCACATAAAATGCCCCTTTGACGCCATGCTAAAAGGCGTGGCATCAATTTAGATATCTGACTTGCTTGGCACTGTGAACTAGTTTTTCAATGCATAATAGAAGGCTTTCAGTATTGAACCTCACATTGTTTTCCATATTGGCGCCATGCAACATTCTGTGTATAGGTCTGACATGCTTGGAACTGTAAAGTCGTTTTTGTATGTAAAATTAAGAAGCTGAAGTATTGAAATTCGCGTTATTTAACCCATTGACCATGCAACATGGGCGTGGCTTCAGTTTAGATATCTGACTTGGTTGGCAATATGAACTAGTTTTTCAATGCATATTAAAAGGTTATCAGTATTGAACCTCACATTGTTTTCCATATTGGCGCCATGCAACGTTCTGTGTATAGGTCTGACATGCTTGGAACTGTAAAGTCGTTTTTGTATGTAAAATTAAGAAGCTGTAAGTATTGAAATTCGCGTTATTTAACCCATTGACCATGCAACATGGGCGTGGCTTCAGTTTAGATATCTGACTTGGTTGGCAATATGAACTAGTTTTTCAATGCATATTAAAAGGTTATCAGTATTGAACCTCACATTGTTTTCCATATTGGCGCCATGCAACATTCTGTGTATAGGTCTGACATGCTTGGAACTGTAAAGTCGTTTTTGTATGTAAAATTAAGAAGCTGTAAGTATTGAAATTCGCGTTATTTAACCCATTGACCATGCAACATGGGCGTGGCTTCAGTTTAGATATCTGACTTGGTTGGCAATATGAACTAGTTTTTCAATGTATATTAAAAGGCTATCAGTATTGAACCTCACATTGTTTTACTTATTGGCGCAATGCAACATTCAGTGTATAGGTCTAACATGCTTGGAACTGTAAAGTCGTTTTTGTATGCATCGTTGAAGCTGTAATTATTGAAACTCACGTTATTTGACGCATTGACGCCATGCAACATGGGCGTGGCTTCAGCTTAAAAATCTGACTTGCTTGGCATTATGAACTAGTTTTTCAAAGCATAATAAAAGGCTATCAGTATTGAACCTCACATTGTTTTACTTATTGGCGCCATGCAACATTCAGTGTATAGGACGGACATGCTTGGAACTGTAAAGTCGTTTTTGTATGTAACATTAAGAAGCTGTAAGTATTGAAACTCGCGTTATTTAACCCATTGACCATGCAACATGGGCGTGGATTCAAATTAGATATCTGACTTGGTTGGCATTATGAACTACTTTTTCAATGTATATTAAAAGGCTATCAGTATTGAACCTCACATTGTTTTACATATTGGCGCCATGCAACATTCTGTGTATAGGTCTGACATGCGTGGAACTGTAAATTCGTTTTTGTATGTAACATTAAGAAGCTGTAAGTATTGAAACTCGCGTTATTTAACCCATTGACCATGCAACATGGGCGTGGCTTCAATTTAGATATCTGACTTGCTTGGCACTGTGAACTAGTTTTTCAATGCATATTAAAAGGCTATCAGTATTGAACCTCACATTGTTTTACATATTGGCGCCATGCAACATTCAGTGTATAGGTCTAACACCTTGGAACTGTAAAGTCGTTTTTGTATGTATCGTTAAGAAGCGGTAAGTATTGAAACACACATAAAATGCCCCTTTGACGCCATGCTAAAAGCGTGGCTTCAATTTAGATATCAGACTTGCTTGGCACTGTGAACTAGTTTTTCAATGCATAATAAAAGGCTTTCAGTATTGAACCTCACATTGTTTTACTTATTGGCGCCATGCAACATTCTGTGTATAGGTCTAACATGCTTGGAACTGTAAAGTCGTTTTTGTATGTATCGTTAAGAAGCTGTAAGTATTGAAACTCACGTTATTTGACGCATTGACGCCATGCAACATGGGCGTGGCTTCAGCTTAAAAATCTGACTTGCTTGGCACTATGAACTAGTTTTTCAATCATATTAAAAGGTTATCAGTATTGAACCTCACATTGTTTTACATATTGGCGCCATGCAACATTCAGTGTATAGGTCTAACATGCTTGGAAATGTAAAGTCGTTTTTGTATGCATCGTTAAGAAGCTGTAATTATTGAAACTCACATTATTTGACGCATTGACGCCATGCAACATGGGCGTGGCTTCAGCTTAAAAATCTGACTTGCTTGGCATTATGAACTAGTTTTTCAATGCATATTAAAAGGCTATCAGTATTGAACCTCACATTGTTTTACTTATTGGCGCCATGCAACATTCAGTGTATAGGTCTAACATGCTTGGAACTGTAAAGTCGTTTTTGTATGTATCGTTAAGAAGCTGTAAGTATTGAAACTCACATAAAATGCCCCTTTGACGCCATGCTAAAAGGATTGGCTTCAATTTAGATATCTGACTTGCTTGGCACTGTGAACTAGTTTTTCAATGCATAATAAAAGGCTTTCAGTATTGAACCTCACATTGTTTTACTTATTGGCGCCATGCAACATTCAGTGTATACAGTAGGTCTAACATGCTTGGAACTGTAAAGTCGTTTTTGTATGCATCGTTAAGAAGCTGTAATTATTGAAACTCACGTTAATTGACGCATTGACGCCATGCAACATGGGCGTGGCTTCAATTTAGATATCTGACTTGCTTGGCACTGTGAACTAGTTTTTCAATGCATATTAAAAGGCTATCAGTATTGAACCTCACATTGTTTTACATATTGGCGCCATGCAACATTCTTTGTATAGGTCTAACATGCTTGGAACTGTAAAGTCGTTTTTGTATGTATCGTTAAGAAGCTGTAAATATTGATACTCACGTTTTTTGACCCATTGTCGCCATGCAACATGGACGTGGATTCAATTTAGATATCTGACTTGGTTGGCACTATGAACTAGTTTTTCAATCATATTAAAAGGTTATCAGTATTGAACCTCACATTGTTTTACTTATTGGCGCCATGCTACATTCAGTGTATAGGTCTAACCTGCTTGGAACTGTAAAGTCGTTTTTGTATGCATCGTTAAGAAGCTGTAATTATTGAAACTCACATTATTTGACGCTTTGACGCCATGCAACATGGGCGTGGCTTCAGCTTAAAAATCTGACTTGCTTGGCATTATGAACTAGTTTTTCAATGCATAATAAAAGGCTTTCAGTATTGAACCTCACATTGTTTTACTTATTGGCGCCATGCAACATTCTGTGTATAGGTCTAACATGCTTGGAACTGTAAAGTCGTTTTTGTATGTATCGTTAAGAAGCTGTAAGTATTGAAACTCACGTTATTTGACGCATTGACGCCATGCAACATGGGCGTGGCTTCAGCTTAAAAATCTGACTTGCTTGGCACTATGAACTAGTTTTTCAATCATATTAAAAGGTTATCAGTATTGAACCTCACATTGTTTTACATATTGGCGCCATGCAACATTCAGTGTATAGGTCTAACATGCTTGGAAATGTAAAGTCGTTTTTGTATGCATCGTTAAGAAGCTGTAATTATTGAAACTCACATTATTTGACGCATTGACGCCATGCAACATGGGCGTGGCTTCAGCTTAAAAATCTGACTTGCTTGGCATTATGAACTAGTTTTTCAATGCATATTAAAAGGCTATCAGTATTGAACCTCACATTGTTTTACTTATTGGCGCCATGCAACATTCAGTGTATAGGTCTAACATGCTTGGAACTGTAAAGTCGTTTTTGTATGTATCGTTAAGAAGCTGTAAGTATTGAAACTCACATAAAATGCCCCTTTGACGCCATGCTAAAAGGATTGGCTTCAATTTAGATATCTGACTTGCTTGGCACTGTGAACTAGTTTTTCAATGCATAATAAAAGGCTTTCAGTATTGAACCTCACATTGTTTTACATATTGGCGCCATGCAACATTCAGTGTATACAGTAGGTCTAACATGCTTGGAACTGTAAAGTCGTTTTTGTATGCATCGTTAAGAAGCTGTAATTATTGAAACTCACGTTAATTGACGCATTGACGCCATGCAACATGGGCGTGGCTTCAATTTAGATATCTGACTTGCTTGGCACTGTGAACTAGTTTTTCAATGCATATTAAAAGGCTATCAGTATTGAACCTCACATTGTTTTACATATTGGCGCCATGCAACATTCTTTGTATAGGTCTAACATGCTTGGAACTGTAAAGTCGTTTTTGTATGTATCGTTAAGAAGCTGTAAATATTGATACTCACGTTTTTTGACCCATTGTCGCCATGCAACATGGACGTGGATTCAATTTAGATATCTGACTTGGTTGGCACTATGAACTAGTTTTTCAATCATATTAAAAGGTTATCAGTATTGAACCTCACATTGTTTTACTTATTGGCGCCATGCTACATTCAGTGTATAGGTCTAACCTGCTTGGAACTGTAAAGTCGTTTTTGTATGCATCGTTAAGAAGCTGTAATTATTGAAACTCACATTATTTGACGCTTTGACGCCATGCAACATGGGCGTGGCTTCAGCTTAAAAATCTGACTTGCTTGGCATTATGAACTAGTTTTTCAATGCATATTAAAAGGCTATCAGTATTGAACCTCACATTGTTTTACTTATTGGCGCCATGCAACATTCAGTGTATAGGTCGGACATGCTTGGAACTGTAAAGTCGTTTTTGTATGTAACATTAAGAAGCTGTAAGTATTGAAACTCGCGTTATTTAACCCATTGACCATGCAACATGGCGTGGCTTCAGCTTAAAAATCTGACTTGCTTGGCATTATGAACTATTTTTTCAATGCATATTAAAAGGCTATCAGTATTGAACCTCACATTATTTTACTTATTGGCGCCATGCAACATTCAGTGTATAGGTCTAACATGCTTGGAACTGTAAAGTCGTTTTTGTATGTATCGTTAAGAAGCTGTAAGTATTGAAACTCACATAAAATGCC
This sequence comes from Aphrophora alni, assembly GCA_963513935.1. NCBI lineage: Eukaryota > Metazoa > Arthropoda > Insecta > Hemiptera > Aphrophoridae > Aphrophora > Aphrophora alni. The sequence goes on from OY740765.1 coordinate 67,920,419, forward strand.
CCTTTGACGCCATGCTAAAAGGCGTGGCTTCAATTTAGATATCTGACTTGCTTGGCACTGTGAACTAGTTTTTCAATGCATAATAAAAGGCTTTCAGTATTGAACCTCACATTGTTTTACTTATTGGCGCCATGCAACATTCAGTGTATAGGTCTAACATGCTTGGAACTGTAAAGTCGTTTTTGTATGCATCGTTAAGAAGCTGTAATTATTGAAACTCACGTTAATTGACGCATTGACGCCATGCAACATGGGCGTGGCTTCAGTTTATAAATCTGACTTGCTTGGCATTATGAACTATTTTTTCAATGCATATTATAAGGCTATCAGTATTGAACCTCACATTGTTTTACTTATTGGCGCCATGCAACATTCAGTGTATAGGTCTGACATGCTTGGAACTGTAAAGTCGTTTTTGTATGCATCGTTAAGAAGCTGTAAGTATTGAAACTCACGTTATTTGACGCATTGACGCCATGCAACATGGCGTGGCTTCAGCTTAAAAATCTGACTTGCTTGGCATTATGAACTAGTATTTCAATAATATTAAAAGGTTATCAGTATTGAACCTCACATTGTTTTACTTATTGGCGCCATGCAACATTCAGTGTATAGGTCTAACATGCTTGGAACTGTAAAGTCGTTTTTGTATGTAACATTAAGAAGCTGTAAGTATTGAAACTCGCGTTATTTAACCCATTGACCATGCAACATGGGACTGGCTTCAGTTTAGATATCTGACTTGCTTGGCACTATGAACTAGTTTTTCAATGCATATTAAAAGGTTATCAGTATTGAACCTCACATTGTTTTACTTATTGGCGCCATGCAACATTCAGTGTATAGGTCTAACATGCTTGGAACTGTAAAGTCGTTTTTGTATGCATCGTTAAGAAGCTGTAATTATTGAAACTCACGTAATTGACGCATTGACGCCATGCAACATGGGCGTGGCTTCAGTTTAAAAATCTGACTTGCTTGGCATTATGAACTAGTTTTTCAATCATATTAAAAGGTTATCAGTATTGAACCTCACATTGTTTTACTTATTGGCGGCATGCAACATTCAGTGTATAGGTCTAACATGCTTGGAAATGTAAAGTCGTTTTTGTATGTATCGGTAAGAAGCTGTAAGTATTCAAACTCACTTTATTTGACATACTGAATCCCTACATCAAATGCTTAGGTTAATATAAGCAAACATTAAAAATTATTTAGGATCATTTACCGATGTCATAGTGCAAACTAGTGTTCCAGTGGTATTACTACCTCATTTTTTAACAAAATGAGGAGCCTCATAAGAAAAAAGCCCCAGTACAACATGTACTTGCTTTAAACTAGAGGTCTGAAATGATTACTACTGCAAAGTCAGTTCTAAATAAGTCATTTATAGTCTAAGCTTGATGCTGTTAGAGTGTTCGAAGTTCAGGGGTCTTTATTTTATTATCTTTTCTTTTTCTTTTTTAGATTATGATAACCGAGAAGTTTGTTGCTATTAAAACAACACACAAAAGAGCTAAAGCAAAGTCGTTTCAAACGCGTCGTTAAAATAGCTACAAGTATTGAAACTCGCATGCATTATGAAGATAGTTTCATGCATCAATGAAGAAGTCTTATTTACTTGCTACTATAATCTAGTTATCCAAAACATCGTTACGAAGCTGCAAGTATTGAAACTCACGTTATTTGAACAATTTAAGTCTTGGAATGTATACTTGACTTAGATGTAGAGGTTCAAAGTACCTGCTGCTGCATTGTAGTTTTTCTATTGCGTCACGAAGAAGCTACAAATATTGCAACTCACGTTATTTGACCTACCGATGACGTGCTTGGCTTAGATGTAGACGTCTGACATGCTCCATGCTCGTTACTGCTACTGTGTAGTAGTTTTCCAACACATTGGTATAAGCTGCAAGTATTGAAATTCACATCATTTGATTTTCTTAATCTCTGCAACGAATGCTTGGCTTAGATATATAAGTCTAACATGCTTGCTGGTGCAAACTAGTTTTCCAAGATTTGGTAAGACACTGTCATTATTGAAACTCACATTATTTGACAAATTGAAGTCGTGCAGCAAATTCCTGAGTTAGATATGCAGGTCTGACTTACTACTATAAATAGTTTTTCAATACGTCTTTAGGAAGCTTGATTGAAACGCAAGTTATTTGACCTATTGACGTCATGCAACATATGAATGGCTTAAATGTTCAGATCTTACATGATTTCCACTATAAAGTAGTTTTTGAATATGTTGCTTAAGTCATGCAACATATAATATTTGCATCGCTAAGAGACTGGCATGGTGAAACTCACCTTGTCTGACCTATTAACACGATGCAATATGGGTGTGGCTTCCATGCAGAGCTATGACTTGCTTGCCTCTGTAAAGTAATTTTACAATGCATCGTTAAGAATGCCAGTATTAAAACTAACATTTCTTGACTTACCGAAGTCGTTCAATATATGGGTGACCTACTTGCTACTGGATTTTAGATTTCCAATGCGTCATGTCAATATTAAGACTCACTTTATTTGACCTATTAACATCCTGCAACTTGTGCGTGGCTTTGATGTAGACATCTGACTTGCTTGGTGATGTAAAGGAGTTTGCCAATGTGTCATTAAGAAGCAACAGTTATTTGATCTATTAAAATCATGCAACATGTGCTTGGCTTAGATGTAGAGGCCTGACATTAAGAGGTTCCCAGTATTGAAACTCCGATTAGTTGACCCATTGATGTCATGCAAAATGTTGGGTAGCATTGATCTAAGAGACATTATTTGCTTACTGTTATATAGTTATGTCTTGATATCTAATTAAGAGGTTGCAGGTTTGTTTTAAATGCACGTACGTAGCACATTCTTTGATTTATGCTTGTAACAAACTTATCCACTACCGATTAATTTTATTTACGGCCCTAGCAAAGTAACATGAAGATTTGAAAAAATTATCTGCAATCTATTGTAACTACTGAATTAAAAAATTACTCATGCAGATGTAATATAGATTTCCAATTCTATGGTAAGTAGCTGGTATTGAAAATACCTATGTCTCACTAAGAAGCTCTTATTATCGAAAATCACTTGACCTAAGGACACCATCCAACATGTTCGTGGGTTGCATGTAGACGCCTTACTTACTTGCTGTTGTAAAATCGGTTTCCATTATGTCGCTAATATGTTGCTAGTATTTAAACTCTATATATTTGACTAATTGAAGGGATACAACATATATGTGATTTAGATTTAGATGAATGACATGCTTCCTACTGGGAAGTAATTTTCCAATGCCTTGCTAAGACCCTCTCAGTATCGAAAATGACTTGACTTATGGACACCATGCAACATTTTCATAGGTTTCATGTAGACGTCATACTTGCTGTTGTAAAAACCAGGTTAACAAACTAGCTGCTGTAACATAGTTTTTCCAATAAGTCAGTAAGAAGCTAGAAATATTTCATCAATTATTATTTCATTTATTAGGTGATCTACACATCTGATTCTTATATTGGTGGTTAACATGCCACCTTCTGTAAAGTATTTTTACATTTATTTAGTTAGTAAGAAGCTAGAAATATTGAAACAAATATATTTGACCTATAAAATTAAGTAAACACATGCATATATTATATGGGAAGGTAACATGCCATCTGCTGTAAAGTAGTTCTACATTATGTTTTTAAAAGGCTAGAAATATTAAAACGAATAGTATTTGACCTATAAAATTATGTACAAATATGTATATACTATAAGGGAAGGTAACACTGCTGCTGTAAAGTATTTTTACTTTTAAGTCTGTAAATATTAGAAATATTGAAACAAATTGAATTTGACCTAGGGTATATTGTTTTGTACACACATGTGTATCATATATAGGAGGTTAATAAAAGAGCTGCAATAATATAGTTTTTCCAATAAGTCAGTGTGAAGCTAGAAATAATGAAACAAATAGTTTTTCACCTATAATGTCATGTACACACATGCATCTTATATAGGAGATTAACATGCCACCTGCTGTAAAGTAGTTTTCCATTTAGTTAGTAAGAAGCTAATAATATTGAAACAAATAGTATTTGACCTATAAAATTATGTACACATATGCATATAGGGAAGGATACATGCCTGTTGCTGTAAAGTATTTTTACTTTATGTCTGTAAATCTAGAAATATTGAAACAAATTGAATTTGACCTGTAAAGTCTTGTACACACATGTGTATCTTTTATAGGAGGTTAACAAACATGCTGCTGTAATATAGTTTTTCCAATAAGTCAGTAAGAAGCTTGAAATAATGGAACAGGTAGTATTTCACCTATAATGTCATGTACACACATGATTCTTATATAGGAGCTTAACATGCCACCTGCTGTATAGTAGTTTTCCATTTATATAGGACATTAAATTTATTTAATTTTTTTCCATTTATCATACCTGCTCCTGTGAAGTAATTATCCATTATGTCAGTTAGAAACTAGAAATATTGTAATAAATATTATTTGACCTATAAAGTCTTGCACACACATGTACATCTTATGTAGGAGGTTAATATGTCTTCTACTGTAAAGTATTTTTCCATTAAGTCAGTAAGAAGCTAGTAATATTAGAACAAATCGTATTGGACCTATATAGTTTTGCAGAAAGTTGTATATCTTATATAGAATGGTAATATACCTGCTGGTGTAATGTAGTTTCCCTTAGAATCCATAAGAAACTATAATTATTGAAACTAACTGTGTGTGCCCTTTAAAATCATGCACACATGCTTGTCATAGATAAAATATACAGATTTAACATGCCTGCAGCAGTAATTTAGTTTTGCAATATGAAGGTAAGAAGAGCTATAAGTATTGAAACTAAAACATTATCTGAAGACATGCAATATACACGTTGCTTTCATTTAGAGGCATGCTTGCTACTGTAAAGTAGTTGTCCAATGCTTCGTTAAGAATTGAAACTCCTGACCTATTAATGCCATTCAGGTCGACATCTGCTTGGCATATATGTTGAAGTCTGATTTGTTTCCTGCTGTGAAGTAGTTTTCCAATGCGTTGTATGATGAAGCAAATATGAAAACGCACGTTATTAAAGCCTTTTGACCTGTGCATGCCTAAGATGTAGAGGCCTGACATGTATGACGCTATCTTGTTGATATCTAGTGTGTCGTTAAGTAGCTGCAAGTATTAAAACTGGCCTTTTTAGTCATACTCTGTAGTAATGAAACTTTTAATCATGCTATTATGAAATATAAAATATTTACGTTTAAAAGTCCAAAATACTTGGTTAAAACTATTTTTTATTGTACGAAATTTAGGTTGCAATAACAAATGGTCATAAGTAATTGTAATGTGTTATTTAAATTTGGAAAATATATTTATACTTCATTGTGCTTTGCCTTATATGTAACTGATGATGTTGCCTGTTGGTATTTATATTTTTGGGGGATTTCTAGGTCACTTATACTGCATAAGTCATGTCCTCAATGTGTATCAAATATACTGCTAAAGGACAAAGATATAAAATAATGTAATGTAGATATATTTCTATAAATATATGTATAGACTTAGTGAAGAATATTACACCCAATATATTATCCTGTTGATGGTAATACGACAACACACATCATTGTGTACCTTTAAAATACACATATAGTACATATGAAAAACTATCCTCTGAACGCTTTGCTTCTACATCCATACCTACATTAGTAGCTAAGTCATCCACTTTTTTTTTATTCC
>OY740765.1:68666857-68730052 GCA_963513935.1 Aphrophora alni
GTTATTTCCACCAGTAACTGACGAGAGTAAAAGGTTACACTTCATAAAACATGATAATAAAAAGTGTTTTATTTTTCAGATAGACAAATGACCTATTTCCCATAAAAACATGAATAAAAGATTTTATTCCCAAGGAAACCGTTTACACACAGTATTACTGAGAAGAACTAAATTATAACACTTGGAACAGTTTGAATATGACTTTAAATATTGCTAACATAGAAATATAGTTTGTGTTTGATGACAAGTCGTGTAACGTAGATATGCTAAATTCTATGACAATATTACAGAATGGAGAAAAAAAACTAAAAAATGATATTAAAATACCACTGAACAATCGTAACAGGCATATATATTTTCCTTTTGTGTAAAGGCGAAAACATTTTCAGTTATCACCGCCTTATATAAAAAAAGAAGAAAAAATATAAAATAAAGATCTCTAGCCCTCGAATACTCTAAATAGCATCAGGGTCGGAAGTGAAAGAGAGTTGATCAAGGAATATCTGATAAGAAAGAGAGAGATCTAACTGAAAAGTACATGAAAGAAGGCGTAGATCCAGCTATGTACCGCGGGACTGCCACGGCAGTACTCATTATAAGTAAGAGAAATAATCATAATAATGCCAGGTATGGAGACTGGAAACAATCAATTTATGGACATCTGTATTCAGATACAATCCCTTCCTTCCTCTCAACTAATTATAAACACACCTTTTATATGCGTATATTTTAAAATTATAGAATTCTCGCATGTATATAGGTGAATTTTGAAAAAAGAATTTGTGATACATAAAAGGAGTTAATAAACTAAATGTTTTATACAACTTCTATAGAGTTTCGAAAATAGAGAATTCCAACTGATTGAGAATGACGCGTATTGGTAATTAAAATTTATAAAAGTTAAATTCTAATTTTTAAACATAAAAAAGAGTTTTAACAAAGACTTACCTAACTAGAAAAACGGTCTGATAGATTCTTTTTTCCATTTTCCTCGTGCAACATTTACAACAGAATTGTAAAGAAAAATATTGTATAAGCACATCCGAATACTAGCAGCAAAGGCTGTCATAAGCAAACCTATCGTGTTTAAAATAAAAGGTTTACAATTTCATTCTCACTTATAAGAACGAATATAAATAATTAATATTAAGCGTATATTTTATATAACCGATCAATTCCATATTGTCAAACATTTTTTCCAAATATATATTTTTAATTTACACTTTCAATTTCATCACAAAAATAAAATAACTGTTTCAATAATTTCTACGTGAATTTAACTTAATAATTTTAAAAGGACAATCGGCTATAATTGTAGAAAGAAATTTAGATTTTAAATCATTCATCTTTATCAATTTCATGAATTTTTATAACACATACTCGTAGATCTCTTAACACATTTTATATCTATCCAACAATTGCCTTCAAAAAGCAAAAAATCATGCATGAACATATATATAAACTTAATATTAATATTCTAGTTAATGAATATGAATAAAAACAATGTGGGTCCCAATGTTTATCTTTGGATGATTCCGCAAGTTTACTGGAAGTGATTTACTATTTATTCCGTATAATGAAATTATTTGTTTCCTATCGGACAATTCGCTTTCAAACCAAGATATGCATGACACCCGATTTAGTAAAATTTATTTAATTCGAATTGAAAGCTTTAATAAATTCCAAAATAACAGTAAGAGTTTTTAAAATTATTTTTGTCTTCATATTTTTGTTATAATAAATAATGTATCTATTATGTTTCATCATGTCTGAACACATACTCCATCAGCAAACAGTTTCGATACAGAGGATATATTCAGGCTCCTGAAATGTACATATTGGCTTTATAGATTTGGAGATCTCTATTTATCTTAAGCTGGGTTATGTGTTGTTTGGATCGAAGCTATATTTTTAATCTGTTGATTGTAATATGTATGTGTTCTGATCATTTCTCAAGTATTGTTACATATTAAAAAAAAAACAAAACAAAAACAGTAACAAAGGTTCATATATTTTAAAGAATACAGTTACTAAATTGCTGCAGCAGTACAACTTGTCTTGCTCCAACAGTTATACTTCTGCTTGAAATACTGTTCAATAGGTTTATGCTTATTTCCACCTTATCTAATTTGTCATATAATACTCACGCCTACTTCTTGAGAAGTACGAGATCTATACGCTTAAAATACTATGCAGTTGTTCATATTTGTATCTAACTCCACTATGCCTTTCATTTTAGAATTACTCATTACTCATTTTATAAACCCTTAAAAGGGTTAATGTTATAAACCCTTTATAGTATTAATTTTAATTATTACGATTTTGTTGTTCTCAGATATAATTACTTATAGTTCTAAAAATTTTCACGAATGTATAGTTCTCCCAGACTAACGTCAAGTTAGCAAGAAAGTTATATTCAAGATAACCCACATGCTATCTGCGCTCTCAAATCACGGGCCATTTATTACAATTTACTATAATCAAAGCTGAATGTAATACAATATTTAAAATGACTGTCATTTATTAGTGTTTACCAGCAATCGAAAACTTTTTACAAATCTGGTGGTTAAACTCTGGATTAGCTGCAATATATTTGACCTATCTTTGGAGATTCGAAAAAATAAGTCAGTTCTTTCACATACAACACAATAATATATAGTTTCTATGATAATTTATAATGGAAATATTTATCTATATAAGCTAATTATTAGCTCAAAAATCTAAACTTAAAAAAAAAATTCTTCAACTTCATCAGATATAATTCGTGTTTTACTATTGTCCTCGAGCATTGTTTATCGTGTTTTCGTCTTTGGCAACCTCAGTGCCAAAATGTTGATTCATCTTGGCTTTACAACCTCCTCAACAACCCTTAATCAAGCCTTTCTACCACTCATCGACATCCTCCACATCCATCATAACTCGTCCCCATTGATACCATCCATCCACGTTTTCTCCATCGGGCTTTCTTTTTCTTCTTCCGTGCTACCTTCCCTTACATTCTAGTTACCCTATTTCCATTCATTCTTTCAATTTGTCCAAGCCAACTTACTCTTTGGAATTTTATATATTTGGTAAGGGATGATACCCTTGCCTTCCTTGAGAGTCCCTTCCATCCTAATTGGTGCAAAGATTCTTCGCAAAATCATTCTTAATAACTATTATTATTAATAACTTAATGAGAACTGTTTATCTGGTTCTGTAATCATATGTTTCATACACATGATTTGACGTAATTACAAAAGTTAATATTTAACTGATTAAATGTCCTTACTTATTTGACATAACCGAAACTTTATGTCTGCCCGGAGTTGTAATTTCAATATCTGATGATTCTCAATTGCCTCTAGATCCGTAATGTTATCATTTCAATCAAATCATCTCGTACATATCTGAGATATAATATCTTCAACGTGCACAGGCCATGGCTTCTTGACTTCCTTCTATAAGAAGTAAAAGAAAATGGTGAGGAGCCTTTTTACAGCTATCACTAACTGATTAGACTAAACTGAAATTGAAGCTAGTCACACTTTGTGAAACATAATAATAACAATTATTTTGAAATTTGATGCTTTCATTCTGTATTTTTTTACCCTTGTTGTTTAAAGGTGAAAAACCTTTCGGTCATCATCGCCTTAAAAGAAGAAGAAGAAAATAGCAATAAAATAAGTCCCCTGGCCCTCGCATACACCAATAGCTTCAGGGTCTAAAAGAAAACAAGAGTTGATCAAGAGAGATCTTATAGGACATATGAAAGAGAGGGATCTAACCCAAGATTACATGAAGAGAGGTATAAATGCACCTCGAGATCTCCACATCCGTACTCACTACATGTGATTCCTGAGCGGTTAATTATGTGAAGGTCAAACATTATATCAAAAGAATAAAACAAACTCTGTTATAATCCAAAAACAACAATACATTTCATACATTTCTCCAATTTCAGAATAATTATTATAACACAATTTCTTCATGTTCTTGTGTCATCTTCTTTGTCATGCAACTGATGAATATTTAATATATATATTTTAACTTATTATTATTGTATTTGTTTATTGTTGTTTTAATTACTTATTTCTTTTTCTCTGAGTGGCTTAATCTTACTCGTCTTCGTTGATCTGGATTCCATCCTCATTTTACATTGCAACTCTAGACCACATTGAATTTGTTATTACTAATTGTTTTGATAGACAAGGCCAACTTATTGTTGTCCTCAGTAGAAGAAGCCTGTTAATCCTTGTCCTTGTTAAATCTGATCCTACACTAGCACGCTCTCTGATACACTCGTTGTTTGCATTATTAATTTAATTTGTCACTCTTGTAAACTATCAGTAGTCTACAAGTCGAAATTGCCAGTGGAATTAAATACATATTTTGAAATCTTGACAGTTGTCATTAAAAACTCAGTATCGTTAAAAAACTCCTTACTTCTTTTTTGTATGCAATGAAAGTTAGAGTGAGAAAGTTATTAAAATAGTTTTGCCATCTGATTGAGGAAAAACTTATCATTGGGCCTGTACGTTACAAACTCAGAAATAATGTATATTATACCAATAATATTTCGTGAATTTTGTGATAAACCAATCCTGAAATTTATTATAATCAGAAGGAGGACACATTTACAAATATGGGACAAAACACAAGAGCATAAAATAAAAACACCAAGCTCTCGAATTCTTCAATAGCGTCAAGTTCAGAAGAGAACAATAAGTTGACAGGTGTTATTACACTTGGAAATTTAGTTGTAATGGAAACAAATGCTGAAATGGTTTAAATTTGGAAGACACAGACATCCTATAGTAAGTACTCATAGACCTAGTCTGTCTGAAATTATGAATCGGAACTTTTAACTCAGGTCAAAAAATAAAAAATCCGCCTTCGTTAAGTCTGACACCATGTCGTGTTCTAATTATGTTTAAAAAGATCAGGATGTCAAGTAGTTTTCCTCATACAGCGTTTGTTACAACTCGAATTCAAACCTCTCCAACAATAGTGTCAAAATGTTGAGATGGAACCAACGTTCTATTCCCTTCAACCATCCAAACTCTCTTTTACAAGTTGCCCTAATTTTCCCGAGCAAAGCAAGCGAAACGATCCCAAATGGTGATCAATATTAGGGAAATGTTACTAGGAGCCTAGAAATATGATACAGCCCACATTAAGTTGGTTCGTAACTTCTCCTCTGCTAAACTTATATGTTAATGTAAAGTTAATGTTGGGAAATAATGTTGAAGGCCATTTTTACCTATGTACTCTTTTCTTATCAGTGTTGACGAGAGCTCATGTTCACGATTTACTGCTCTTAAATTTTTTAATTCTACATTTACTTTTTTAAAGAAACGTCATGTTAGTACGTAGAATGAAGTTGAAAATAACTCTAATTAAATATGGAATGTGATAGTTTTTACATTTCTGATATCGTCATTACATAAATGACCAAAAATGTCATCTCGAGCTCTCTAAAAAAACAAAAATTAAATACTAGACCACTTACAAATATATGTTCTAAGATTTAAATTACATTTAGCACATTATTTTCCTGGCATTATTATTCTTCTACTCGTACGTTTAACATGGTTCATATGGACGTTGGCAACGCGTCGAGTTTGCAGTCTTAGGCGGACCACCACGCTCTCTGCAACGGTTAAAGATTCAATGTACTTTAAATGGAGGGCAATTTTTTGTTAGAAATAAAATAATGATAAACAAATTTACAGGAAAAATAATTAAATCAAAATTTCAGATTGAAATTTTTTATTTCAAATGGCTGTATTTTTAACAACACAGATCGGTTCAAGTAATCTACGTGAATAAAAAGTTCGAAAGTCTGAAAATGTTTCGTTTGGCGTCTATATGTCCCCCCCCCGAAAAAAATTTTGCGGAATGGATTTATATATCAAATTCAAATTTTCTATACATGGATGGATAGTATGTTTACTTGAGCTAATGTGAAAGGTGTAATAACACTACTGTTATTTTTATTTGTTCTGTAGGTTGAGAAATAACAGAGTTATCGATAGGAAAAAATCCTAATTTTCTGGTAATCGTTTAGAACATCCATTGGTTTACATCAGCTCTTTATTATTAGTAAATTTATTATACCTTGTGCGAATTAAGTGCAAATTGTATTATTAAGCACTGTTAATACATTTCTTTCAGATATAATATCTTATTAACAAGGTCTAACACATCCGGTAATAGTTACAAACTGGTGGAAGTCGGTAAAATCGCCTCTTCCAAAAATATCAACATCATTTTTAGAAACTGCTTTATATTGAAATTTGCATAACGGCAGTTTTAGAGAATAAAGAGTACCAATTAATGATATTTTTAAAGCACGTTATTTTTATCCAGAAAAAATAATTATTAATTTTTCAAAAATATTACCATTTTTTAATCCTGCCACGCAACTAAAAAAAATTGTAGGACAAAAAAAAACTGACCGCCATATTGGAAAAATTATGGGAGATACGAAAGTTTTCTAACACCAAGAGTTTTAACTCATAAAACACTCGGGGTTTTTGTAACTTTTATACTTATCGAATAAAACAGTGGTCACAGCTTTTTCCTTCAGCTGGAAGTATAGTCTAGAATACCTACTTTGATGCTCCTGGTATAATCGTTATCCTGGATGGTCTGCTCTCATAATCAAGTGTACTCGTCTTTGCCAACTCTCTTTGCTTTCTTGTTTCCTTTCACAGGAACATTCTTTCGCGCGATGATCTGGAATCGACACTGGACTCACATTTTCCCTTCCTGTTATTCTGTTGAGTGCTGATCTACAAGCAAGGTTCCGACCTTAACCGACCCGACTCAAGAGCTTTCAAGGCCGCCCGGCTATTAGAGCAAATAATTGAAACTCACTGGAAAAATTAATTCCATTGTTTAATAACATACAAGTTTGATAGAAAACCATCAGTACAGAATGGCGACTACCAGTCATCAATATAAACGGAGAAGTGGGAGTCATATATTTATTAATACAAAGAAGATTGTGATTTATCACTTCTAGTCAAGAGGCACTCTGTTGTCTCTTGACGTCCTACTTTGTGTTCTTAGTGCTCAGCAAAATTTAGAAAATGTTTAAGTAATGGCGTTCAGATTAAATAGCTTAAATCCATTTAATTTTATACAGTTACAATTTTATGTGTATAAGCATAATATTGCATACTTAACCAAATTATTATTAGGAAAAATTATTCAATCCAAATTCCATTTTTACGTATTTCTAAAACAATTTTTTACACGAATTTGAATTTAAACGAAGTCATGCCTTCTATACACTGTGGAAAATATGGAAATCACTCAACATCTCAATAAAACCAAGCATGGAAATTTAAACAGACCAGGAACGAAAGGAAGATGTACGATACATGTTGTGTGGAGTATATGCTTCCGATGACTGTGTGTGTTAGTCTGCCTGCATTTCGTCACACTGTCCTCATAGACAGACAGACCAGGAAAGAAAGAAAGTGGGATTCTTTAAACTGACATTTCAATTTAGAAAACCCCACTGGTATTGTTATAATAAGATTTCGACTATCTCAATAATTTTAAGTTTTTGGCGTTACTTCCCAATATTTGGTCACCCCCTCATATTTAGAGTTACGGACAAATACATAATGTTACACTAAGAGTACAAAACGTTAATAACGTTAAAAAAACCGAGTTTTAAAACTTTAGGACAAAACAGTAATGTAACATAAAACAGTAATTGATTTTTTTATGAAATAGCTGTGAAAATCTCAAACAGGGAAAGAACTAATCAAGATGAAAATATCGTTACCAGGATAAGAAGGCCTTGAAGATGCACTGGGCATCCTCATTGAAAAGATAATAATCTATATAGTAGAAATACTATATAGATAATCCTGTGACTCAGGTGGACAAATAACGAAACATCATAGGATCAACGGCTTTTACCTTTAGGCATATGTTAATTATGAAGTACCATAATTCGATAATTTGAAGATGAGATAGGCTATCTTAAATAATATTTCTCAAAAAGAACTATGTAATAAAGCTTTATTTTCCTTTTATTACTAAACACGACAATTTTATGAATTTAGTTCAAGGTTTATATCTTTTACGGAGATTACAGTTAGTGGACGTTGAGCTGTAGATAATTATGTTAAAACTGAGTAATAAACTGACAATGCAGGAGAATATCCTGTTCAAACACATTATTCAAAAGAAATGGGTAGGAGAATGGAGTATGGACAAGGAAGCGATTTTTCCTTTGTCGCAAGAAGGAGTTGAATGTACCGAGTAAAGTAATAATATCGCGTGTTTCATTGTTGAAATTGAAATGCACGCTTTGTACTTTCATCTAGTTAAATAAATATTCACACTTTCACACAGGCAAAGACTTTTCCGGATTACTGCATGCCAATTACAACCTGCTCCATGCCTTTATTAGCCTACAACTTCCTCAATATGCATAGTCATAGTCTGTTGACCGAAAAGTATTAATTTAAAGAATAATTCATAGTTTATAGATCTGTGGTAATAATTGTGTAAAATGTAATTGATTCTTCTCACTATACAAGAGAAAAGGATAAATATTTCACGAGGCCTATAAGACCATACCTGTATGTGGATGTGTTTAAAAATTTAGATTTCAGAAATAGCAGTCCCAATCAAATCAGATTCGTTATAGATTTACATCTAAAGTCTTACATGAGCAAGATCGCGTATTCCATGGATATTGCTTTCAATAAAAATAGCGGCAACCCGGTAAACAAAAAAATTAAAAATGTTTACGTTTTACGGTATTTTAATCCTAATCTCAGATACAAAGACACTTATCAATGTCACTGGTTTAGACGTGGTCTCATCTTCCCAGTGACAATAAATGGTGGAGGTGGTGTCCTAATGAAAAAAAATAGTCGTACTTTTAGTCCTAATAAATCATAATCACAGAAAGAAAGACACCAATCAATGTGACTGGATTAGACTTGGTCTCCTTTTCCCAGATAGAATAAATAGCGTAGGTGGTGTCCTAATGGTAAAAAAAACAGTCGTAATTTTAGTCCTAATAAATCATAATCACAGAAACAAAGACACTAATCAATGAGACTGGTATAGACGTGGTCTCATTTTCCTAGAGATAATAAATAGTAGAGGTGACGTCCTAATGAAAAAAATAGTTGTAATTTTATTCCTAATAAACTTGAACTTAAGAAACAAAGACACTAATCAAAGGTGAGTGGTTTAAACATGGTGTCATATTCACAGAAAGAATAAATAGTGGAGGTGGGATCCTAATGAAAATAAATAGTCGTAATTTTAGTCCAATAAACCCTAACTTCAGAAACAAACAGACTAATCAATGTGACTAGTTGAGACGTGGTCTCATTTTCCCAGAAAGAATAAGAGTAGAAGGGATGTCCTAATGAAAAAAAAAGTAGTCTTAATAATAGTCGTAATAATTGGTAATCTCAGAAACAAAGACACTAATCAATGTGACTATTATTAAGACGTGGTCTCATTTTTTCAAAGAGAATAAAAATTGGCGGTGACTTCATAATGAAAAAAAAAAGTCGTACTTTTAGTCCAAATAAACCGTATATTCTGAATCAAACACACTAATCTATATGACTGGTTTAGACATCGTCTCATTTTCCCAGACAGAATAACTAGTGGAGGTGACGTCCTAATTTAAAAAAAATAGTCGTAATTTTAGTCCTAATAAATCGTAATTTCATATACAAAAACACTAATCAATGTGGCTGGTTTAGACGTGGTCTCATTATAACAGAGAGAAGAACTATTGGAGGTGACGTCCTAATGAAAAAAATAGTCGTAATTTTAGTACTAATATACCGTAATTTTAGAAACAAACACGCTAATCTATATGACTGGTTTAGACATCGTCTCAATTTCCCAGAAAGAATAAACAGGGGAGGTGACGTCCGAAAGGAAAAAAAATAGTCGTAATTATAGTCCTAATAAATCATAATCTCAGAAACAAAAACACTAATCAATGTTTAGACTTGGTCTCATTTCCCAGAGAGGATAAATAGTGGAGGTGGAGACCTAATGAAAAAAATAGTCGTAATTTTAGTCCTAATAAATCATAATCTCAGAACCAAACACAATAATCAATGTGACTGAATTAGACGGAGTCACTATTTAGATGTGGCCTCATTTCCAAGAGAGAATGAATAGTGGAAGTGACGAACTTATGAAAAGAAATAGTCGTAATTTTCGCCCTAATAAACCCTACTTCAGAAACAAACACACTAATCAATGTGACTGGTTTAATCGTGGTCTCATTTTCCCAGAGAGAAAAAATAGTGGAGGGCACGTCCTAATGAAGAAAAGTAGTAGTAATTTTAGTCCTAATAAATCATTATATCAGAAAGAAAAACACTAGTCACTGTGACTATTTCGAAGTGGTCTCATTTTCCCAGAGAGAATAAATAGTGGAGAGGTGACGTCCTAAAGAAAAAAATAATCGTAATTTCAGTCCTATTAAATCATAATCTCAAAAAAAAACTAATCAATGTGATTTGTTTAGACGTGGTATCATTTTCCCAGAGAGAATAAATAGTGGAGCTAGAGTACTAATGAAAAAAATAGTGATAATTTTAGTCCTAATAAATCATAATCTCAGAAAGAAAGACACTAATCAATGTGACTATTTATACGTGGTCTCATTTTCCCAGAGAGAATAAATAGTGGAGGGGACGTCCTAATGAAAAAAACAAAAACAATTTTTGTCCTACTAAATCATAATCACAGAAAGAAAGACACTAATCAGTGTGACTATTTAGATGTGGTCTCATTTTCCCAGAGAGAAGAAATAGTGGTGGTGGAGTCCGAACGAAAAAAATTAGTCGTAATTATAGTCCTAATAAATCATAATCTCAGAAACAAAAACACTAATCAATGTGAGAGGTTTAGACTTGGTCTCATTTCCCAGATAGCATAAATAGTGGAGGTGGAGTCCTAATGGAAAAATAGTCGTAAATTAGTCCTGCTGATTCATAATCTCAGAAACAAAAACAATAATCAAATGTGACTGGTTTAGATGTGGTCTCATTTTCCCAGAGAGAATAAATAGTGGAGTTGATGTCCTATTGATAAAAATAGTCCTAATAAACACTATCTTCAGAAAAACAACACACTAATCATTGTGACTGGTTTAGACTTGGTCTCATTTTCCCAGAGAATAAATAGTGGAGGTGACGTCCTAATGAAAAAAAAAAATAGTCGTACTTTCAGTCCTAATAAATTATATCCTCAGTCACAAAGACAATAATCAAATGTAACTGGTTTAGACGTGTTATCATTTTCCCAGAGAGAATGAATAGCGGAGGTGATGTCCTAAGGGAAAAAAATAATCGTAATTTTAGTCCTAATAAATCGTAATCTCAGAAACAAAGACACTAATCAATGAGACTGGTATAGACGTGGTCTCATTTTCCTAGAGATAATAAATAGTAGAGGTGACGTCCTAATGAAAAAAATAGTTGTAATTTTATTCCTAATAAACATGAACTTAAGAAACAAAGACACTAATTAAATGTGATTGGTTTAGACGTGGTCTCATTTTACCAAAGAGAATAAATAGTAGAAGAGACGTCTTAATGAAAAAAAGTAGTCTAAATTATAGTCGTAATAATTGATAATTTCAGAAAAAAAGACACTAATCAATGTGACTATTTAGACGTGGTCTCATCTTCCCAAGGAGAATAAAAATTGGAGGTGACTTCATAATGGAAAAAATAGTCGTAATTTTAGTCCTAATAAATCATAATTTCAGATACAAAGACACTAATCAATGTGATTGGTTTAGCATGGTCTAATTTTCCCAGAGAGAATAAATAGAGGAGGTGACGTCCTAATGATAAAAAATTTCCTAATGATAAATATTCACAGAGAGAATAAATAGAGGAGGTGACGTCCTAATGATAAAAAATTTCCTAATGATAAATATTCACAGAGAGAATAAATAATGGAGGTGACGTCCTAATGAAATACATATATATAAATATATATATATATATATATATATATATATATATTATAAAATATGTCGTAGTAAATCATAACCTTAGATGCAAAGCACTAATCAATGTGACTGGTTTAGACGTGGTCTCATTTTCCCAGAGAGTATAAAAATAGTGGAGGTGACGTCCTAATGAATAAAAATCTTAATATTTTTCTTAATAAATCCTGACTTCAGAAACAATGACACTAATTAATTGTTTAAATTAAATTTAAATTACATTTTCATTTGTTTGTTTTAATTTTAATTATATTTTCATATGAATCTCACTAAGTCTACTAAATAAAACATTCAATGAAGAGAGAATGAGTGCAAGTTAAAGAACGCCTGGCGGGGATAAACAGGTGGAAGAGCAGAGTGGCTATAGCTCTATTACTGAGGCAGAATTCAGCAGAAGGCAGTCTACAGCGTTACTTCAACTAGTACCTCCTCTACAAAGTACTGTTTTACTGGTAAATCTCTTTGCTTGATTAAACACCACCGTTTCTCGCTTCCTTACACCGTTCCTTAGGGTGCGTTCATGTCGGAGCTGCGATAAACGATGAGAGCATCGATGCTAGTAGGAAGTAGCGCTCTGCTTCTATCGGCTGTTCATGTCTGAGCCGCGACACTCGCGCTGAAAGGTTGATTCGTGAGTTCGTGTTTTGTTAAAAACGAGTTTGTGATGAGTGATTCTGAAGAAGATTTAATTTTAGCATAAAATGCAGTAAATGATTATTTACTAGGATGCAAAAAACGTGAATAGTATGCACATCCTATCAATGTGCAGAGGAATATATTTGAAGAGTACCATCATTTGTATAACGATATAAGACAGCATCCCAGAAAATTTGCTAACTACATGAGGATGAAAATAGAAACTTTCGATTACATATTGTCGAGAATTTCCGATAACCTCCAGGACTGGAATAATTATCACATGAGACCTATAATGGCAGAGGAACGATTAATGCTAACATTAAGGTAAGTAGGTTTTATTATTATAATGGACAAAGAGCTACATTTTTTAATAAAATCTAAATTCATTTAATAAAGGAATAAAAACGTCACATGTTAACAATACTTTTTCCAACAAATCAAACAAACTTTTGCAAGTTATATAATGAATTTATATAACTAAACAAATAACAAAATAAAAAATTCTTGTAATAAAGGAATGAAAATGTCACATGTTAACAAAATTTTTCCTTATAAATCAAACCAAATGTTGCAAATTATATAATGGGTTTTCATCCTCAGTTACACGAGTTACAATATCACAGTTAACATTTTCATAAAAAATTTTTGTAGCACTGGACTGACTGCCAGTGTTGTGAGTGGTCGGAACATTGGAGTGTGAAAACTCGTGGAGGTTGCAGATTTAAAGAAACCTTGTGTTTCATTACTTTCATACGGTATTCCAGTTTTTCCAAAGGCGGCAGTGTTTTAATGTGGGGCAGTAAGCTTTAAAAAAAAATAAGATATTCATCGTCCTCCTCGTTTTTTGGCTTTTTGTTTTGTAAATATTTCAGTTTCTCACTTTCTACTTGTAGAAGTTTATCGCCAATATTTTCTTTTTGTTTCCGCTTTTGTATCATAGAAGTTTTTGGTTTTACTGATTGAGATGTAATGCTACTTACGGAATTTCCCGTAGATGGTGCACTAAACAGTTCTGAAGACTCGCCCAAATCTTCTTCAAAATCAATTTCTTCTTCAGCCGACTCTTGAAGCGAGGGTTCAGCAGTTGTCACTCCAAAGTTTCCACTTGATCCTTTAAAAATAGGAGACTTTTGTAGTATTTCCATTCCCCCGTGTAGTCCATACAGTCCTGAGAATCACCAGATTTCGGCTTTGGAATAGATACCAAGACAGTTCGGAACTTGTCACGTAACGTTTTCCACTTGCTTTTAACTGCATTTTCTGTAAAAAAAAAAAAAAATAAAAATTAATAGTAACAAAGTTATTTTTCAGATATTTATCTACTGGACAAGTCGTTTAGAAGCTTGTCATTTTCCTTTCGAATGGGAGCGTCAACCGTATCAAAAATTGTTGATGAAGTTGTTAAAGTTATATGGGAATTACTTACAAAACTACACATGCAATTTCCAGATGAAGAAGATTTTAAAAGAATTGCTGATGACTACTATAACCTTTGGAATTTACCAAACTATTTGGGCAGTATTGATGGAAAACATGTCCGGATAAATTGTCCTACACACTCTGGTGCTATGTTTTTTAATTATAAAAAGTTTTTTTCTATTGTTTTACAAGGACTTGTCGATGCCAATTATAAATTCGTCAGCATTGATGTTGGTGGTTACGGGAAACAGAGTGACGGTGGAACATTTAGATCTTCAAGTTTGTTCCTGCAGCTATCAACCAGAGGACTCCAAATTCCTAACGACAAGGCTCTGCCAAATTCTGATATTACCGCCCCGTATGTCATGATTGGAGATGAAGCTTATCCACTCATACCAAATTTGATAAAACCTTTTAGCAAAGACCACTTACAGGCTGACGAAGCATACTATAATTGAAGATTGTCAAGGGCACGACGAACTGTCGAATGGGCGTTTGGAATTTTCTATGCAAAGTGGAGAGTACTAGGAACAACAATTCAAACTTCAGTCGAGTTGGCTGGCGACATTGATAAGTGTATTGGCTTATTGCATAATGTAATAGACAGAGAGGGAATTGAAAATAACTGCCACCATTACCTTTCTCAAAACGTAGACCTACTGGCAGGCCAGATAACAGAGCAAAAACAATACAAAACCTGTTTAAAATGTACTTATGTAAAAAATCCATTGTAATGTTGTACTCATGTAAATATAACAAATTTTACTTACGTTTTGTGTTCAATTCTTGAGCAATTTCACTCCACAACTTGTCTAACACAAATCTATTGTGGTGATTTTTATCACACTTGTCCCATAATGCTGGTCTCATAAAAACTTGTGCTATTAAATTGTCAACATCCATGTTCGGAGCCTCGATACTAGCTGAGAAAAAGGACTGAGCTATTATCGCTGCTCTCATCGATGGTCGGGACCTAAGAGCGAATAACAGCGCAGCTCCGACGTAAACAGGCCCATTAGAAAGCACGTCTGTATTATTTACGCGTTGCTAGGATCGCAGCTTGTATCGCTAATCGCAGCTCCGACATGATCGCACCTCTACCTAACGGCTATCCCCTCGGTAGGAGTGTTCCACTCTTGCTCCGTGGTCAACAGGCTGATCTCGACAGTACATATTCCTTACCAATCACCACCACACCGCCATAAATTACCGTTTGCTCCGCTCAAGGTCTTCCTGAACGTCCTTTCCATACCATCTACCTCAGCTGAAGAATTGTATACGCTTTGTCGGGGACCGTCTCGTCAAGATGTGTCTTCAACATGTTCGCCCTGACAATACCTTTAAAAAATACCTTCTCCGCACAAAATCCAACTGAACTCGGTTAATCATTTTTCACAATAGTAGTTGTGCTGTACCATCGATGTATACAAACTTTATAATGCTGACTGCCTTAACTAAAATACGAAACTTTACCTTCAACACTGATGGGTCTAACTGGCTGGTGGTCTAATTGGAAGCGTAAACTACAAGAAAACTTATTTCTAAATTGCATGGAGATTGGTTTACGCGATTGACCGTAACTGCGTAACAAAGGTATAGAAGAAATGTCAAATGGTGCAATTAAAACAGAACGTCACTTCGCTCTGATAGTTACATTTTTTAAGTAAATTCCTATAAAATTAAATAATTATAACACATTACCAGGTCGGAAAATCTACAAATACCGGTAGAAAAACGAACTATTGATTTTTCTGGCCAGTGAACCTTTCATTGTAATTTTCTTAAAAAATTATACCAAATTAGAGAGAATTGAGTCATTAAACCACTTTATAGCTTATGTATTAGGACAAATGTGCACGGTATATTTATGATTCGATTAAAATAATGTAGTTATGTAAACAAAAATTTGTTCACGTCTTATTGGTTTTGTGTTGTAATATTTATTATATTTTTCTGTTATTCATGTTGCTGTACTTTATTGTTTTATAGTAATTTCAATTATGTATCATATGCTTCCAAATCTAAATATTTCTGCGATTAAATTAGCACACATCCATGCTGACTGTTTCATACAAAAATAATCAATGTATATATGAACTTATATTTTTAAATACAGTTCAGAATAAGTAAATATTGCTTAATAACAAAACTGAATTAGAATACAGTTTAACATCAGGAAATCCCAATAAAAACATTTTACTCTAGTAAATTCAAAGTTACTACTGCCCTAGCGCACGACTAGACGTTGCTACTTAGATGTTTCAATGTTTAAATCGTTGTTGTGAAAACAATCTGCCTACTGTTAAAGTCGCGACATAACGATCAACAATATTGTTAAACTAGTAGTTGTTTGAACAGTAGACGTTGCTATTTAAATGTTTCAATGTATAATAAATCATGTTTTCATGGGAAGACTCAAAATTTCAATGAATCCTTCAACAATGTAGATTGGAATCGTATTTCTAAAAATGTTTTCGTCGGAAAGGAGATTTGGAACTTGGAGTAAGATATGCTGTGGTAACAATTAATGATGGAAATGTTGGCAGACTACAAGTTTTAAAATGAATTTGGCATAAACGACCTAGGTAGAAACACAATTGAAGCCTTGAAAAGGTTTGACACTGCTCGACTCCTAAAATCAGAGATCAGAGTGCAAGAAATTACAAAAGAAGCACAAGTGATGAAAATAAGACTACACCTTACTAAAGTGGAAGAATATAGTGACCACTATGTACCGGGTGGATTTTAAGGCAGACATAGGCCTTATATTCATGAAATTATTTAGTGTATAGAGTAAAAAAGAGGGTTTTGTTTAGTTTTTGACAATTTACCGAAAGTTGATTTTTTTAGCACAAATGTACCATTTTCTCAAAAACATAATATAGCTACTTGCTTGAAATTTTTACACAAAGTTTTACAAGAGTATGAGACTATACAGCTATACTTTTATGAAATTTCGTGGACAAAGTATTAAATTAGACCAAAATTGTACATAAAAAAAAAGTTTTTTTGCAATATAAATTTTTCGATAAAAGAGGTTATAACATCACGATAGAGACCACACTGACTAACTAACAATTTTTACCAAAAAGTAGGAGAAACACGTCAACATATGAAAGAAAATACAAATTTCAATACTGTACAAACATGGTTCGAAGCGTGAAAATCTTGAAAACATGATCTTAGTTTCTCACCGTTTTTGATTAAAGATATTCTATCATCACCATAGAGGCCACATACCTCAATAATATTTTCTAATAAAAAGTAATGTCAATAAATTAAAGAAAACTGAATTTTCAATACATACTGTACGAACGTGATGAGAAGCTAGTACATCTTGAAAACATGATAGAAGCCATACTAACTCTCTAACATAAAGTAGGAGGAAAATCTGTCAACAAATGAAAGAAAACACAATTTTCTATACTATACGGACATGGTTAGAAGCGTGAACATCTTCAAAACATGATCTTAGTTTGCTCATTAACATAAAGTAGGAGAAACACTGTCAACAAATGAAAAAAACGCAGAATTTTCAATACTATACGAACATGGTGAGAAGCTACACATCTTGAAACCATGATCTTAGTTATTTACCGTTTTCGATGAAAGAGATTACAGTATAAACATAACCATAAAAGCCACACTGACTGACTAACAACTTTTACCATAAAGTAAGAGAAACACTGTCAACAAATGAAAGACATCACAAGCTTCAATACTGTACTAAATGGATAGAAGCGTGAACACTTTAAAACTTGATCTTAGTTATTTTCACCGTTTTCGATTAAAGATATTCCATCATCAAAATAGAGGCAACACTAACTAGCGATTTCTAACATATATAAAGTAGGAGATACCCTGTCATCAATTGAAAGAATTTTCAATACTGTACAAACATGGTACAGTAAGTTTGAGTAACATGGTAATTTGAGATTGTACTCAAATTAATTGTGTAGATACTAACAGATATTAGATAGAATAAAACTTGAACACAAGTTCACACAAAAAATTACGTTTACTTAATCAAACACGTTTCAACAACAAAGTCCCCATCCTCAGTGATACATGAGCTACAATAACTAAATGTTGTAGGATGGCGACTTTATCTTTGAAACACGTTTTAATTAAGTAAACCTAATTGTTTGTGAGAACTTGTGTTTGAGTTTTATTCGATCTAATATTATCTCACAAGTCAAGCTCAACATTTATTTATATTTACCTAACAAATATAATTATTATGATAATTAGGTTTTTCACCTTCATTTTTAAAGGATTTTTGGCCGATTCAAAAACTTAAAACATGATTAGGTTTGAACTTTATTTCACAAAGAAACCATGACTACCAAAACTTCATTTATGAAATTTGTGCAAATAGCAGGTTTTGCTTTTAGACTTGACTAATTTACTTCAATAGAAGTAGTGTGTATGTTTTTAGAACCTTGGAAAGAATCTGAAATATTGGGATTTTATCATGGGTTTTAAAATAATTAAATATTTTCATTTCGCAGATTAATGCAAAGAAAATATTTATTTTTGGTAATAAATAGTGATCTATGAAACAAGGAACTACAATGTCTTGGGCTTGACAGTTGTATCATCTAACGTCAAGTACTAGTATAAGAAGTATCATTTAAATAAATAAGTCTAGCAACTACGAAAATAGGTACACAAAATTTTTGTGTATGACCGTTTATTATCTAACGTACCTGTTTATGATATCAATTGTATCACTTTAGCAATTCATGCTAGTGCCTGGTCGACCTAGAGTGGAGCAAAATGGACACGCACCTTGAACTTCAGTGGAACTCACTCAAGCTACCAGTGAAAATTTGAATCTGTTAGCTCTTTACACTTTGACTCTGTAGTCGTTTTGTAATCAGGTTGACTATAAATGATACACTTCTAGTTTCATCTAGAACATGCTTTTGAATATAGAATCTACCCGAAACTTTTCAAGTGCAGTATGAAGAAACTAGGGAAGAAATTTACATATTATATTAACAAATATTTGAAGAATCTTAGTAGGAAGCAAGAATTAGTTTATAACAATTGTATTTAAATGTAGTTAACTTGCTTAAGAAATGTTAAATATAATCTATGAAGCATATTTAGGCATTGATATGTATACAAGTCAACTCAAAGAAGTTTTATTTTGGCCAAAAACTAATGTTCAAATTACTGATTACTGATCTTGCAGTGGAAGAGCTATCAACTCATGAACAACCTAACTACCAGCTAGGGGGTATAGATAGTAGTTAAAAATTATCTAGAATATTGGTTTAGGACTATTGTCAATATTATACAAATAAGAAAATTTGAGAACATTATCTTAGAAGGATTAAAAAAAAGATATTGTTACCTATTCTTTGTAATTTAAGTTTATATTATTACCTGTTTATATTATGTAAACTATTGTTTAATAAAATAATTTTTTAACATTTTTCAGAAGGCTTTAAAATCAAACAAAAATAAATAGTTATATACACATATATAAAAATAAATATAAATATATATTTGTTTAGTTTATTTTATGTTATTGGCCTTTTAATATATGTAGGTTATTTTTTTATTAAAAATATTTTTGTAAGAAAACGTAACCAAGATTAAATAAAGATATGAAAAGTTAAATATTAAATTTAAAAGGTATTGGCGATTTATTCATTAAATCATCATTATCTATTGAAAGAATGGTTTGATTTTGATAAAGCATAAACCAAATTATTCAAACTGGTTTTCTTTTATTATTTGTTTAGTAGCAGTTAAAGTACTCTAGTCGAATCAAGATCTTTCGTAATTCAGTCTTGGGTTAGATCCCTCTCTTTCATCTTTCCTATTAGGTCTCTTTTGATCAACTCTTGTTTTTTACGACCCTGATGCTATTAGAGTATCAAGGGCTAGTTGTCTTGATTTTATGCTGTTTCTTCTTTTTTTTAGAAGGATGATGACCGAGGGTTTTTGCCTTTAAACAAAACAAATATAACTCACTTTTGACCTTGCTCCATCTTTCTTATACTGCTTCCTCTTCAAGCGTTAAAACAATAAATCTGTTTGTCAATTGTACAGTAAATTCCTGTTTAATTATTTCTTCATCCACTTTTATTTTGTCTACATTTTATCACATAGGTCTTTATTTCATTTATTACTGTCTTGAACAAAAAAGATTATAATTCCTTCTAGCTATCATAGAATTTTTCCTTTTTCTCCTTTTATCCATTTTACCCTTTTATCCTTTTTTCTCTTCTATTGGGGTATAACACTTTATTATAGTTACATTTCTTACTTTAGTTTTGAATCTAGCCAACATTATTCATTCAGAAGTTACGTTCTACTCCATGAGTCATTTCCTGGTTTGACTAGTCATCAGTATCCCTACTCCAGTTCTCTCATCACTGGTAACATCTCTTTGTTTTGAGTAGATCAGTATGTTAACTTCCCCAAAACCATTCCACTTGGTTTAACATATTACCATTATTGATATTTAAAAATCTTCAGTTCAATTTTCAGAGTGCCACTATCATTCATTGTCCTTATATTCCATAACCCTAATATAGTCCATGTAATGTTCACAATTTTGATATCTTTATGTTAAGATATTTTTGATTGAGAGAAATGAAATTAATTACAGGTAACGTGAGTAATCCATAAATGTAATACAATTTTAAAAGATTTTATTGCATGGATTATTTGCGTTCAAAGAACGATAATAAAAAAATTGATTGTAGACGGACAGACAGGATTTCAGAAGGGTTAACTTATGGAACTAAATATGTGTGTTATTTGGAAAATTTATAAAAAAATATTAGTTTAGAATTTCGTATTTAAAATAATTATATTAAAATTAACTAAATTGGTATGTTTAATAAAATTATGAAAATTATTTTTTGCGAAGTAATGAGAAATAAAGTTGTCAGAAATAGAGTGCACAGTATAGACTAATCAAAAGTTAAAAGTAATGGGGGAATGCACAAGCCGTTTTACCAAGTAACAAAGGATATAAAAAATATAGGGAAGAGAGACGTCGCCATTAGCAGTGCATCGCGCAGACTGTTCGATCATCATCTAGGCTGATCGCCTGAACATCTAGAGCAACGATCAGTGCATATTCCATGGTTTGATACTGTTATTTAACTTTGAATCTAAAACTAAATTCATTGCAAAGTTACGTCTTTGTATAGTGTAAAAAAGAACATTATAATTGGTAATTTATGTCTTAAAAAGTAGAGGCAATCAGTTTAAATAATGGCGTCGTAACGTAATGAGAGACATTGGCTAATTAATAGCTAACTGAATTGTATAAACTTTGATTTTGAATTTGATCGTTTAAAATACTTGTAACATGAACTAAATGAAGATTTAATTTGAATTTGATCGTTCTGAATACTTGTAACATGAACTAATTTTTATTATTTATGAAATTAATGTCTATACTATTTATTATTAATTTGTCATGTTATTCAGTGTACGTATTTCAAAGAAAGTTAAGCAATACGGCTTGACTAGATTTTGTATGTTTCAAATATGAAGAGAACTTGTTAATAAATGTATGTTTTATTTTAGAGGTTTTATGATAATTTAGCCTATCTAGTACATTTTCCCGTAATTCACGACCCAAGCTATAAAAAAGAGTAGAATTAACAAGTGTTTGTGCTTTTATCACAAAATGGCGCTCAACAAATAAAAGTAAATTCATTCCAAGCAAAAAATATTATTATTATTATTTAATAAATGTAATAATACCATATTTTCTTTAGTAAATTTTTATATTATTACATCCAATGTAAAAGTCTGCGCCATTTGATCAGTCCAGAATATTTTCTTTATAGCAGTTTTAGCAATAACATATTTTAAAAGAAGAAACAGGTAATTAGTCCATTTCTTCCAATCATGCTGATTGGACTGCGATTTTTGACTGCAGGTCACCAGATTTTTCTTTTGGAGTTCTAACACTTATCTCAGAACAACCGGTTTTGGCACCTGTTCCTTGCAATTAACAGATGATTTAAAAAGGCAAAACTTTAATTTATAAAACAATATTTATAAGCTATCAAGGTAGAATCTGCTGAGTACAGATGTTCCACATTTAATTGTAGAGTTGTTGCCTTTAAACGTTTTAAATCTATGTTTTCTACAACTCGCTTTAATTTTGAAAACAGCCTTAACTCTCACTTCACACATCAGTGACATCCTTCTTAGTCACCCACCACACACATTCCATATTAATTATAATCTTATGTCTGACAACGTCATGGTCAATACATTAAACTGATGTGGCTGTCGTTCTAGTTGGTTCATTTATAACAGAACTCAAGCAATGACTTACCTTTTTTTACCATATATGGTAATTTAATTACATGAGAAAATTTTAGTATTTAAAATCACCGCTTATAATATTTGAACTAATCACAGAACTTTTAAAAATGTCAAAATCATGTTAAAAAACGGCCACGACTAAAATCTAATAGTCTATAGATCAACACTAATATCCTTAGACATGGTTATCTGTAAATGAACAAGATCAGCTGTTCTGAAATCAATGGTAGTTATCCGAAATGTAAACAACAACACCTTACACCCGATAAAGGATATTTAGCAGACATATTAAGTTGGAGAATATTGTGTTTACCCAACTTAAAATTTTCAATCCATAGCACGGTTAGAATAATAATATCTGGAATTTTGTCTAGATCTTGTAATTTCAACACAAATATATTAACATATTTCCAAATACTTCTAATATTCTGTTGCACTATAATAGTGTGAAAAGCAATAGTGTAACTAATGTCGATTAAATCCATTGGCAAACATAGACTCTTCCCCCCTCCCCACAGAATAAATTTATAACACGGTTGAACAATATTTTTCACTTTTGTTTTTGTATTGTAAATTTTACTAGAGGATATGGGTGGGGGAATTATTCAGAAAAGATTGTATATTATTTATTTATGAAAAAATGTACTTTTTCAAATGGTGTATTATTTTGAAAGAGTTTTCCAATTCCAAAAATCATTTTATTTTATTTAAATGATGGAAATCCCAAAATAGGCTTTACCTCAAGGGATTCCTATTATTTATTTGCTATAATTTTTTTTTGTTTTGGTAAGTTTTTTTGATTTTGTTACTTGTTTTCTTATAAGCTTACAAATAGATTTTTTTTGTGTAATATGTAAGTAATTAAATTAATAAAATATTGTTAAAAAAACAATAAAAATATTTATTACATCGTAGAATTCTGTAATTTCTTGAACTGATTTGACACTGTCATTTAAACCTAAATAAATTAAGGTTATGACTTGCACAATAGACATAATCGGTATTTTGATTTTATTCTGGTTGTACTCCTGAATCCGGGTATGATTTTAACTGCTATTTCGGCCCTATCGGTGGGGAAGGTAAGCCGTCGCGTCGGGTCAATCGAGCTGACAAATGATCATCAGCAGTGTTTCCCATTTTCGCTACTGTGAGGCAGCAGAGATTTCCTAGACGCAGTTAAATGAACTACCTTGTCTTGTCGATAACCAGGCTAAACAGAGAATGTTATTACAATTAAAATCTCTTCAGTGCAATGAGTGATTAATTCAACAACATAATTCAACTTAAAATCATAAGGAAAGGACAAACATTGAGGGAGCAACTTTAATACCAGCATAATTCAACAATGTGGCAACCAATTTCAAACTCAAGGACTTCTGATTTCAACCGCATTAAAATTTAAAAAAGATTTACTTAATTTTATTTACATTGCCGATGTGAGTACAATAAACAGCCAAATCAGGTGATAAATTGTCAACGCAATCGGCCCGACGCGTGTTTTTTTCTGTATTACAAAATTTTTAAGTATGAAGTATGTTTAATTACTTCTTCTTGTAGATAATTAAATTTAATTATATAATTATTAATAGTTAAAAAGGCAACTTTTAAATTTATTTTCATGGTTTTGTTTTGGTTTTGAATGACATTTTTACCTGAATCTAACATGTAAATATTTTGTTATAAAAATATATATTTTTTTAATATTTATTATATTAATTTGATCATTGGTTTTCTTAATAAGTAAAGTTGTTCAATAAATTATATATACCTAATATATTATATTATATTATATTATATATTGTAATATATATATACCTAATATATTAGATAAATAGATCATTGATTAAAAAAAATAAGGCTTTTTGAAATGAAACTCAACAATTTTGTATAATAATATGAATAAAGTTCAACTTTTTTTTTAACAATGAGTGCCATTATGTTGGAAAAAATGTAGGCTACAAAACTTTTTTGAGTGGTTTAGAAACAGTTTTTGCAAAGGTAGGACTTCTCAGGACAAGTTTGTAACAATTCTTTTAAAACCATTGGGATGATAGGCTTAATATAGTAATAAAAGTTGGGCGCCATTTTGTAATGTTTATTACAAAAAATTAAATTAAGAATAATTACTAAATATTACTCTTGAAGAGAGCATAAATTTTCTTAGAGGTCGCAAGTGCTTTAAAACAGTGTACTTTGGAGAATCTTAAATAAAATACAGAATCCTTCATTCTGATATGCACATTTTATTGTTAATAAACATTTTTTGATATTAAGTTTCATACAAATTCAAAGCATTACCGGAAAAGACACAATTATACATAAAATCTCACACTTTATAATAATCAAATTATATTTAATTAAATCTTTATTTGTTATTAATATTATGGTTGCAACCTAATTTCAAAATGAAATCTCTCATATTCAAAAAATAATATTTTTTATATTACATTAAAAAATATAAAATATTTAATTTATTCTTTTTTAAATTTAAAACATCTAATTCAACAAGTCAAACAATGAATATTTTTTAACTATAAAATTCTTTAATAATTATGTTCAAATAAAATATTTTTTCCTTATTGGAAAAACATGTGATGATTCTACAAACATATTATTTAAATGTCAACTATGAATTACAAATTCTAGTAATTTTTACATTTAAATTTCTATAAAAAATAGTTTAAGCATGTTATAGCAGACATGCATTTATGCACAGAAGTTTAAATTGTATATTTTACATAAAACTTTCAAACAATTCACGTAATTTCTTGGTTGAAACCACATGGCGTTGTTCTATCAAAAAATCCTGTCTCTCTTTAAAAAATAACTTTTTCAGTTTTACCTTTCACTTTTCTAACAGTTACAATTATATACTTTGTCTTTAATTTAAAACACTTTAGTGAAATCACATAGTTTTTTCTATAAAACACAAATACTTGTCCTTTTTTATATATAGTCTTCGTGCTTTGTCTATTGCATTATTTTATATAACCACGTCTTTTTACTTTAAAAGTTTATTTCTCTCTTATTTAAACTAACTCACATAATTACATAATCGTTTTTTAAATATAACTTTTAATCCTTTATAAAAAAACACTTTCTTTCGATTTGGCTTTGTTTCGGCAAACATATTTATTACTTCATGCGTGCCACCTCTCAGAAAGCAAATCCAACTGACACAAACTTGGTTGGCAACAGCATTCCCACTACTTTTCAAAATGTTAATGTAGCATATTTCTCATAACTAAAATTATACCTATTTTAAATATTAACATACCTATAATGAATTTCTCTGATCATTTTGCACTAATTACTTTCTTTATTTATTTTATTCTTTATTCATTTTATTCACAAAACAAAATACGTTTCCTCTTTCTTGCATTGAGGTAAACATACTCTCCATTCAATCTAAGATCACCAAACTGAAATGTACACTATTACAAGTTTCTCAAAACGCTGTGACTCTCCCTAAGTTCTTGGCTCTAAATCATCCTTCAGCTGTAGCTACTCTTTGATAAAACAGTTTGCAGAATCTTCTGGCTCTACTTTTTTTTTTTTTACCTTCGCCTGTGAATGTGATTGACTCAGATGATAATGATGACATGTTTTGTAAACAGGTTTGATTTGCTCATCTGCTAGGCCGAGAAGTTCATAAACAATCTGTTCTTTGAAGCTAGTAATGGAGTACAGATTCTTATGTCTTCGTAAAGCTGTATGGCCTATGTTTTCCTTGTAGGCCAGCCAAGAGTTCAATACTACTGTGCCTAGTAGCAAGTTCTCTGCAACCTTACGGTATCAACACATAGATTTTCTAATAGATGTGTTGTACATGGCCATCTGATCTGACAGGTCAATCCTCATTTTGGCTTTGTTGTAATTAAGCACGGCAAGTGATTTCAAAATTGATTCACCATATCGAGTGGTTTTTCCTGTGTCTACAAACTCAAAACGATCTTTAGTGGAGATTATATTTACTTCTCTTTTGTCCATCCACCTTGTGTATATACCACGCAGATCATTTCTCTCTTCTGTAGAGAAATTTTACTCTCATCTTTATCTGTATTAGGATTAACCTTGTTTTGAGAAAACCACTATCTATTGTCAATGACAGTGCCCACAAGATGGGTTTTCCTGTCAAGCATCCAGTTTGCTAGGTCCACTAAAGTGTAGAAATTATCAATATAAAGGACACATCCTTTTTTTCACATAACTAGTCATTAGTTCTGAAACCACAGATGGTGCTAGGGACTTCCTCTCTGTTCTTCCAGTTCCTTTACCCATATAAATCATGATTCGATAGGTATACCCAGTACTGTCTCATATTTTGAACATTTTTATACCATACTTGTGAGACTTATTTGGAAGATATTGCCTGAAAAGCAACCTCCCCCTGAATGGAATCAAGCTCACTGAATGGATGGACAGATACTAAGTTCTAAATAATAAGAAGTAATGCTGGCCGATCGGCCCGACAGGTAATTTTAACGTGGAAAAAAAACCCAGTAAAAATAAGCCTGTCAGACTGATTGGACCGACACTTATCCCTCCACTTTTGGCTAATTGTTTAATTTAGAAATGTTTCCCAATTTATTAAATAACATGTATTAATCAAGATTTCATCAAAATATCTAAAAAGTTAAATTGTCAAAATTTCGTTCCACTTTGAAAATTGGTGTTGCAATAAAAATTTAATGTGTTAAATGAAAAACGTAGTTTTGTATCTAATAGCCTTTACGATAATATACATGAACAATATAAAACTAAATTGACCTAGTATATTTCACCACAGTACAAAATACAAAGGTAAGAAATAAGTTATAATACAAAAAAGTTTTTAACTATTCTTCCAGTTAATGTCATAGAAATAAGTGGACTTATAATTAGCTGGCTTGAAACCGCTGCCTGTGGCAGTGAAACATGTAGCCATAAATATAAAATATTGCTTACAGAATATTACTACTGATTAAGAAAGGTATTTATTACAATATTTCCCTATATATGTCAAAACTTAACGTCTTTATTTCTATAAAGTTTCCCAAATGCTTGTTTTTCTATTTCCTCATCCAAACGAAATTTATGAGGGATGAAACTTTTGAAATACTTAGCAGAGTCTTGTAGCATATTTTACAAAGATAAATTTGACAAAAGTACTGAGATTGCATTGAAAATGAAATGCCCTTTTTATACATACAGAGCCTTCCTTTACGTGTATTGACTACAATTATACTCAACACAAACTTTATATTTTCATTTTTCAAGCAAGGATTTCCTGAGCAATTTATGGTAACATGTTTATTAAAGCAACTTTTATATTCGTCGGTATACAATACAGTAGTTTAGGTACCAAGTAGTTATAAAACTTCATAAATGATGTTAAATAAGGTTTAGGTACAATGTTCAATTTATTTTGAAGAATTCTAGTCTTTAGATCTCTATTAACTCTGAAATAACCACTTACAAGTTTATTTATAAGTTTTGTATCTTAAAAGTGTTCTATAACGTTTGAGAACAGGACTGAACTGAATATTCACATTTATTTGATAACATTTACCATGAACAAATGCAGTTACAACATAGGGAATATGCTAGAAAAGCTTTTGTGTAGTTTCTACTTCATTGATAATATAAATGTTCGGGGAGACTATTACAAGTAAAGTCAGGAGAAAATGTACTATAATCATCTTTGTATTTTCAAGAGTATATCCCATCTGTTCTAATAACTATTTAATACATCTTCAGTATTTGCCATTTTTAGTCAGTCAGTCAGTCAGTCAGATCCCAAATGTATGTGCATGAAACTTATTTTGTTCAAACTAAACAGTAAAACTAGGGAATGTTATGTGGTGGGCCAAACAATCAATTTTTATGGATATATCTACTTGTTTTGAGGTACCCTGAGTAAAAAAAGTGCTTTTTGGAATGAATCAGCATTACCGATTTATTTCAAATTTTAGTGAAATGTGAAGAATAATGGACCCAAACCCATGTTGAAATGTTACTGTACTTAAAACTTTAATTTTTTTTTTAAATGACTGGCATTTGCTTTATCGTGACCTACGATGCTTCGTCAATTGAAACTTTATTGCCCTCATCTTTCATTTTTACTCTTTTCAACTAAGTTCCATCACAGTAATGAATAAAGAATGTTTTACTTTTTTTTTTGTAAAATATCTATACTTTTATGTTTTATTTAAAATTGCTCATTCAATTTGATTATTTATTTCTAATGTGATTAATTTAACTAGTTTTTTATTTATATTTATGGAGACTCACTCTTGTCATTTCAAAGAGTATTTCCAAAATCTTTCTGTACTATCTAATAAAGGAGACCACTATCCTGAAAACAATATAGGAAATTTCTATATATATATATATATATATATATATATATATATATATACATATATATATATTTATATATTAAACAACACAGAAATAATTATTTTAAAAGTATATTTCCCTTCGTATTAAATAAAATATATTTATTTTAAAAGTACAACATGAATTATTAAAATTATAATCCAAGAAAATATTATGTTAATACTTATAAAAATCAAAACATGAAAATAATTACACTAATTAAAAACTGATCTTTGAAGCACAAACCTACACACACACACACACACACACACACACACACACACACACACACACACACACACACACACACACACACACACACACACACACACACACACACACACACACACACACACACACACACACACACACACACACACACACACACAAACACACACACACACACACACACACACACACACACACACACACACACACACACACACACACACACACACACATATACACATACACACACACACACACACACACACACACACACTGCAACGGTTTAATTGAACTGTTCCCAAGGAACAATTTTGGAAAATAACCAAAATCCAAAATTTCAATCAAATCCAACAAAAACTCTAGAAGTTAAGAAAAGTATTCAAATTATACATTAAGAATAAAAGCAAGTATGGCTGAACCGAGCCAAGGTCAACTAACTTGGACAGGAAATGTTCAACGTTTCGGTTTTAACATGAATAGAGTCCATTTAAACCAATGTTAAAAATTCAAAAACTAAAACAAAATTAATGTCATCATTTAGAGCTAGAAAAACCTAGTAATAAATAATAAGAAAATAAACTTGTCAGATTAATAATAAAAAAGTTATAGCCAAAATAAAACGTAATAAAACGCAAAACTCTCTTAAAATAAATAAAACCAAAAATCTAATAATAACAGTACATAACCCTAAGATAAACTAATAATAAATAAGACTCGAAACCAAAATTCAAGTAAAGGCAATAAAGTAATAAAACAATAAATAATCAAACATGCAGAAAGTACCGTAATTTGTGAACCAATGAAGCAAGGAAGAAGAGGGAAGCAGTTTTAGGACTTTCAGCATCAGAAGAACAACATCCAAAAAGAAGAATTCAAAATTTTCCAAAAACGAAAAAAGTAAATCCGAAAAAACCACGAGATCTTCAAATCGTCATAAAAGAAGAAATATACGTCGTATCGTTTCAAATGAAGATGGAAAACCATCAGGAAGAAAGGGCCTTCAAAATGGGATCACCAAAAAGAAAATCGAACGAAGCGAACGAGAGTTATGAAGAAATGAAGAAATCGACAGTAAAAAATTCAAGATTTTCAGGAACAGACACGTGTTCAAGGTCGAGCGCATGAGACACTCTCGCCGCTAGGAAGGGGAAGATTGCCAACCCTAGCACAATTTAACAACAAACAATTAAACTAAAATAACTAAAAAATAATAGAAATAATTAATATAAAGTAGTGAAGATAGCCAAATAATGGAAGGATAAGCCAAGAGGAGTTCATAAATAATTAAAATAAAATATAGAAACTTAAATAAGTCGCGAAAGTAATAAAGAAACAAAAATCAGAAGAGTTGGCTATCCTGTATAGCTCAAACTTCGACGAGTTGACTTGCAACAAGTTAATTCATCAGTCTCGTACCAGCTCCAGGAAGGATCACCCACTTTTACATAAGTCTGAAGAGGAAATTGTCGTAAACATAATTTGTCAGTGTTAAGTACTTCTCTGGGTTAAGAACGATATCCAACAGCAGGGTCCGCCTTTGAAGAAGACAAAACTACATCCTACAGCAGCTTATTAGAAGAGATCTTGACTACGGACTCCGGCAAATATCCTACCAATAATTGTCGTCATCGCAGCAGGAAGCAGATTCAACGGAGACAGGACTTCGGGAGATTCTAGAACAGGAGACAACTCTAGAAACAATCTTCAGGATCCACAACCATCCTCAGAATCAGGACGAGCGGACTTGTGCAATTCACAAAAACAAGGTACTGCATAAATCAAGCTTTTTTAATAAATAAATTTTATTTTTTATTAAACTTGAGAAAAGTCCAAAATTCCTAAAAATTAATAGAGTTCAATATTAACATTTTAAAATCAAATAAAGAGTCAGAGATAAAGTCAATTTTAAATTCAATAAAGTAAAGAGTTTCAAATAAAATTAATTTGAGTCAAATTTTAAAATCAAAACCAAGTAACAGATTGGAACAACATAAATAAAAGGGTTAATAAATAAATGTGTTAGATTAAGAATATATATTGTTAGATTTAGTTATTGTTAGAATTACTTAGGATAAATAATTTTCAAGTTGTTTGAAAAAGAAACTTTTAATGTAAATTGAAGAAAAAGGCGACAAAACTTGTTGTAAGAGATTTAATTACTAAATACATAGTTTTCTGAGATAAAAATTAAATTGTGCCTAATTCAATAAATTTGTAAAATTTCATTGTCTTGTATTTTTAATTGAAACTATCCTATTCAAATAAATTCTTAAATTCAAAAAGAAGAAGTAAGTGCTCACAAGTAGTAAATTTAAATTTAAAAAAGAGCAAATTTTGATTTGATGAATTGATTAGCTCCAAAGGGCACACCCTTTGAGAAAGAGTCTGAAGTTTTAAAAGAGGTAAGATAGATTAAGAAGTGAATTTAAATATATATAAAATTTTCATGTGTTAGCATAAGTTTGATGAAAATAATTTGATCTTGTGTGTAACATAAAATTAAGAGCCTTATCAGGGACTTAGAAAGGTAGGCAATAGGAGAAGCATTTTCTACCTCAACATAGTAGTAGTAGTTAGAGTCACTGGTAGGGTCTTGCAAGCCCTTTGTCCCGCGGGTGCGGAGTTATCCTCTACGGGGGGGGGGGGGGGGGGTGCGTTGCAACACACACACACACACACTGCAATGCACCCCCCACAAACGATACTCCGCTTACCGCTAGGCAGACGCGCTTGCAAGACCCTACCGGGGACTCTAGAACTATTTATTTGCGACGAGGTAGAAAATGCTTCTCCTATTGCCTACCTTTCTAAGTCCCTGATAAGGCTCTTAATTTTATGTTACACACAAGATCAAATTATTTTCATCAAACTTATGCTAACACATGAAAATTTTATATATATATTAAATTCACTTCTTAATCTATCTTACCTCTTTTAAACTTCAGACTCTTTCTCAAAGGGTGTGCCCTTTGGAGCTAATCAATTCATCAAATCAAAATTTGCTCTTTTTAAATTTAATTTTACTACTTATGAGCACTTACTTCTTCTTCTTTTTGAATTTAAGAATTTATTTGAATAGGATAGTTTCAATTAAAAATACAAGACAATGAAATTTTACAAATTTATTGAATTAGGCACAATTTAATTTTTATCTCAGAAAACTATGTATTTAGTAATTAAATCTCTTACAACAAGTTTTGTCGCCTTTTTCTTCAATTTACATTAAAAGTTTCTTTTTCAAACAACTTGAAAATTATTTATCCTAAGTAATTCTAACAATAACTAAATCTAACAATATATATTCTTAATCTAACACATTTATTTATATTAACCCTTTTATTTATGTTGTTCCAATCTGTTACTTGGTTTTGATTTTAAAATTTGACTCAAATTAATTTTATTTGAAACTCTTTACTTTATTGAATTTAAAATTGACTTTATCTCTGACTCTTTATTTGATTTTAAAATGTTAATATTGAACTCTATTAATTTTTAGGAATTTTGGACTTTTCTCAAGTTTAATAAAAAATAAAATTTATTTATTAAAAAAGCTTGATTTATGCAGTACCTTGTTTTTGTGAATTGCACAAGTCCGCTCGTCCTGATTCTGAGGATGGTTGTGGATCCTGAAGATTGTTTCTAGAGTTGTCTCCTGTTCTAGAATCTCCCGAAGTCCTGTCTCCGTTGAATCTGCTTCCTGCTGCGATGACGACAATTATTGGTAGGATATTTGCCGGAGTCCGTAGTCAAGATCTCTTCTAATAAGCTGCTGTAGGATGTAGTTTTGTCTTCTTCAAAGGCGGACCCTGCTGTTGGATATCGTTCTTAACCCAGAGAAGTACTTAACACTGACAAATTATGTTTACGACAATTTCCTCTTCAGACTTATGTAAAAGTGGGTGATCCTTCCTGGAGCTGGTACGAGACTGATGAATTAACTTGTTGCAAGTCAACTCGTCGAAGTTTGAGCTATACAGGATAGCCAACTCTTCTGATTTTTGTTTCTTTATTACTTTCGCGACTTATTTAAGTTTCTATATTTTATTTTAATTATTTATGAACTCCTCTTGGCTTATCCTTCCATTATTTGGCTATCTTCACTACTTTATATTAATTATTTCTATTATTTTTTAGTTATTTTAGTTTAATTGTTTGTTGTTAAATTGTGCTAGGGTTGGCAATCTTCCCCTTCCTAGCGGCGAGAGTGTCTCATGCGCTCGACCTTGAACACGTGTCTGTTCCTGAAAATCTTGAATTTTTTACTGTCGATTTCTTCATTTCTTCATAACTCTCGTTCGCTTCGTTCGATTTTCTTTTTGGTGATCCCATTTTGAAGCCCCTTTCTTCCTGATGGTTTTCCATCTTCATTCGAAACGATACGACGTATATTTCTTCTTTTATGACGATTTGAAGATCTCGTGGTTTTTTCGGATTTACTTTTTTCGTTTTTGGAAATTTTTGAATTCTACTTTTTGGATGTTGTTCTTCTGATGCTGAAAGTCCCAAAACTGCTTCCCTCTTCCTCCTTGCTTCATTGGTTCACAAATTACGGTACTTTCTGCATGTTTGATTATTTATTGTTTTATTACTTTATTGGCATTAATTGAATTTTGGTTTCGAGTCTTATTTATTATTAGTTTATCTTAGGATCATGTACTGTTATTATTAGATTTTTGGTTTTATTTATTTTAGGAAAATTTTGCGTTTTATTACGTTTTATTTTAGCTATAACTTTTTTATTATTAATCTGACAAGTTTATTTTCTTACTATTTATTAATAGGTTTTTCTAGCTCTACACGATGACATTAATTTTGTTTTAGTTTTTGAGTTTTGAAATTTTATTATGGGTTTAAATGGACTTTATTCATGTTAAAACCGGAACGTTGAACATTTCCTGTCCAAGCTAGTTGACCTTGGCTCGGTTCAGCCTAGCTTGCTTTTACTCCTAATGTATAATTTGAATAATTTTCTTAACTTCTACAGTTTTTGTTTAATTTGATTGAAATTTTGGATTTTGGTTATTTTCCAAAATTGTTCCTTGCGAACGGTTCGATTAAACCGTTGCAACACACACACACACACACACACACACACACACACACACACACACACACACACACACACACACATATTTTGCTTCAGAAACACATTTTGTGCGTGAAACCAGAATTAGATTGCCAGATTATTGTGTTTATTGTTCAAATAATCCAGACAATAAAGCAAGAGGAGGATCTGCTATTATAATTCGGAAAAATATCAAACACTTTGTAGAGTTAAGTGTTGGCACACTCGATATGCAGGTTACCACAGTATCTGTCTGTCTAGGGAAACAGATGTACAAAATTTCAGCCATTTACTGCCTACCAAGAAGCAACTTAAAAAAGAATGATTACCTAAATCTCTTTATGACATTCGGAAATTATTTTATACTTGGAGGAGATCTCAATGCTAAAAATACATTTGGGGGATCTTGATTAACATCGACGAAAGGGAAAGAGCTATATCAAGCTTGCTGTGAGTACAGATGCAATTTTATCTCCACGGGTAGTCCTACATACTGGCCAACAGATAAGGATAAAATCCCTGATCTTATTGACTTGTTTGTTGTTAAGGGCATGTCTGGAAGCTATGTGCATATTGATGGTGACGAATCTCTTTCATCGGACCATACACCAATCATCCTAACAGTTAGTGACTCTGTGGTACTCAAATAGGCACCCTCATCATTGATCGGTAGGAGAACAGATTGGGAGGGATTTCGAAATGAGCTTGTTCAAGGAATTCAGTTAAGAACACCTTTAAAAACACCATATGAATTGGAAAACGATGTCGATAGTTTTATAGAAGTAATACAACAAGCAGCTTGGCATAACACTCCAGCTAAGAAAGGCAAAAGTTTCAAGAAATTAGCTATCCGCTTGAAATTAGAGAACTTATTAACGAAAAACGTAAAGCCAGGAAAAAATTGCACAGAACTAGACACCCGCTAGATAAAACAACTCTGAACTCCCTAAATAATAGCATTAGGAAATTAATAAAGGAAATCAAAAACAAAACCATTAATTGCTTTCTCAGTGGACTCTCTGCTGATAAGGACACTGATTACTCCTTGTGGAAAATCGCAAAAAGATTGAAAGGACCTATAAGACAAAATCCATGAATTAAAAAAGATGGTGCATGGGCAGTTAACTCGAGTCAAAAAGCTGAATTGTTTGCAAGAGACTTGGAAGACATATTCAAACCCTTCCCACGTCAAACAGCAGAAGAAAACATTACTCTTCATCGAAGAAGAAATATAGTACCAATTCAGTTAATAACCCTTAAGGAATTAAAACAAATAATCAAGACTGACTTGAAAGAGAAGCAGGCTCCGGGATATGACCTGATAACGGGCAGGGTAATTAAGGAACTACCTGAAGTAGCGGTAAAGAAGCTGCTTTATCACTTTAATGCTGCTATTACTTTAAAGCATGTTCCTAGTCAATGGAAAGTAGGAGAGGTTATTATGATCTTAAAACTGGGTAAACCTCCTAATGAGGTAACAAGTTACCGACCAATCTCTCTCTTACCGGTAATATCAAAAATATTTGAGAAGCTGCTGCTTAAAAACTCCTGCAGCTGATTGAGGAAAGGCAATTGATACCTGATCATCAATTTGGATTTAGAAGAAAACACTCTACAATAGACCAGGTCCATAGAATCACCAACATCATAGAAAAAACCCTAGAGGAAAAGCTAGTTTGTTCAAGCGTCTTCTTGGATGTGTCACAAGCTTTTGACAAAGTATGGCACCAAGGACTGAAATGCAAGTTACATAACTCACTAAGTTATGACTGGTATCTGATGTTAAAATCATACCTAGAAGGTCGTCATTTCAGAGTTAAAGTAGAGGATGAGTGCTCTGATTTGAGGGAAATCCATGCTGGAGTACCACAGGGAAGTGTCCTAGGCCCTGTACTCTACTTACTCTACACATGAGACATACCACAGTTGGAGAACACCACAATTGCCACCTTTGCAGACGACACAGCTGTAATGTCAGTTGCTGATAATGTGGAGGATGCCGTTAGAGGGCTGCAGTGCTCTCTTGATGCTATTGATAAATGGACAAAGAAATGGAGAATAAAACTAAATGAAAAGAAATCGGTCCTTGTAAATTTTACAAATAAAAAAATAGTATCACTCCCAGTTTTTATCAACTCGCAGATTATACCTTATGCGAATTCAGCAAAGTACATAGGCATGACGCTTGATGCCAAATTAAGGTGGAAGGAACATGTCAAAAAGAAGAGACAGGAATTGAATCTAAAACTCATGAAGATGCATTGGTTGTTAGGTCAATACTCACAACTTTCATTGCATAACAAATTGCTACTATATAAGCAAATTCTAAAGCCAGTATGGAATTATGGTAGTCAGTTGTGGGGCTGTACTAAGAAGTCAAACATCAAGCGGATACAAACATTTCAAAACAAAGTATTGAGGCAAATCTGTGAAGCTCCATGGTATGTGAGGAGCGACAACATCCATCGTGACTTAAAAATTAATACCGTGGCTGAGGAAATTAAAGTATGCTCCTTAAGACACAGTAAGAGACTGGAAGCTCATGAGAATATAGAAATGCCCCCTCTCCTCAACGCCAGCAAGGACCTGCGAAGGCTGAAGAGGATAAAGCCCATTGACTTGGTGTGAGACTAAAACTGGACTCTGTTTAATGAACTAGAGCTGGGTGAACCATATCATTGTTAACCATGTATTCAGAATAAATTGCTTGTTAGGTTGTACTTAACTTAGTTGTAATAAAATATAATAAAAAAAAAAAATTGTTAAGTTTTGTTTTTAAACAGTTATTGCATTAACCCTTTGACACTCTCCTTTTGTTTTATGATAACTAAATTTTTCATTAATTTTCATTTTCCATTTTAAAGTAATGCAGTTGAAACCTTTCATTTGGATTCTCCCCTTGGTATTGACCGTTCCTCTGTAC
Source organism: Aphrophora alni (assembly GCA_963513935.1). Classification (NCBI taxonomy): domain Eukaryota; kingdom Metazoa; phylum Arthropoda; class Insecta; order Hemiptera; family Aphrophoridae; genus Aphrophora; species Aphrophora alni. Next base: position 68,703,818 of record OY740765.1, read on the forward strand.
TGGAGGGGTAGTTCAACTGCTTTTACCTGTCTATGTGAATTTTACTACTTATTTTCTTCAAATTTCCATATTTTTTGATTGGCTCAATATTTTGTAAATGTGAGAGTACGATCTTTTTTAATGACATGTAGATTCCATAGAAACTTGAATTAAAGTTCTAGGGAATGGCCGCCACTAAAGAGGCTCCGTCTGATGGGTGTTTACCAGCTGAAAGGGTCAGTAAATTTAACAAACTAGTGGCGGTTACTAAAAGCAAACATGTTTGCTTTTTGTGGCCGCCTGGTGTCCACTAAGCTGGTCATGTGACCTAGTGGCGGCCATTACTGGCCGTGTCTGAAAAACACCGCCAGTAGAGTGGCTGACTCTGTTAAGAAAGGTTAGGTGCGCGATATTTGATGTGTGATAAAAATATGGCTTCAAAACCTGAACCAGTTAAAAATAAGTGTGCCAAAAGTGTTAAATGGAGTGCAGAGCATATAACTACTTTTTTAGAAACATATATGAACTATGAAATTTTATGGAATATGCGCAATCCAAATTATCCAAATAATAGAAAGAGATTAAGGTGCGATGTTGAAACTCCAGGAAGATTTAGTAGGACTTGGAATCGTAGTTCCCGACTTGACATTTTTGCGTGCCCGTATAAAAACTATAAAAACCACATACAGAAATGAAGGGTCAAAAGTTAATAATTCAAAAAAAAGTGGTGCAGGCATGGACGACGTGTACTTACCAAAGTGCTGTGGTTCACAACAGCCGATAGTTTTCTGAGGAATTTTGCCATCAACAGGAACTCAAAGTCTAATTTGGTAAGTATTATATATTAATTATCTAGGATTAATATTTCTATGGACTGCGAGGTAATTGCACATAAACGTTTATAATTTCCGAGTGTAAGCTGTTAATTGTTTATAATTAATTATTATACACACATTGAAAATTTGTTTAAGTGTACTCACAGTATAAACGTGATAAGCTGTAACTGTTTATACCCATATACAATTTATTTTTTTCAGGGTGTCCTGTTTTTGTAATTAAAAAAATCAGTAAACAGTATTTACTGAAAACTTTAAAACAAATTTTATTTATTAAGTGTTTAATGTGATAGACAGTTTTGTTCTACAACTTCAACAATACTCTTTTGTAACACTCGGACCCTTTTATTTAGGGAAAAAACAAGAAGCCTTGCAAAAAAGACGCAAAAGATGTATTTTTATTTTACATTTACAACAAAGTAGATGCTTATATAGTACATTGTAGCCCATGCCTCTATCTTTACATGCCTATAGCTTTCATTTGCCAAGATACACGGCCATCTTCGCTGAAGTACTCACCAAGGCGTTTTCTTGTTTCTGAGGCCTTCTTGGAATACGAGTTTGCTTGGCGAGTGACATTCAATGATTGCAGTTCAGTTCCAGTCGAACGCCACATACCCGGATGAAAAACTACAGTTTCAGTGTCCTTATAGTCAACCCACCCTCTTTCAAAATACGTACCTGGTAAGTGGTTCACAGCCAATTGTGTAAAGTACATGCACATTGCACAATTAAGTCAACAGTTTCTATATCAACTTCAATGTTCCTACCAAAAATTCGAAATCTTGCTGCCAATATGCCGAATGCATTTTCAACTACTCGGCATGCCCGTGACAACCGATAATTGAATAAATGTTCCATTAAAGGCAATTTCCTCTTTGAGTAGGGCTTCATTAGATTAGGAGTCAATGAAAATGCATCATCGCCCAACCAGAATTAATCACTTGGTAAATTAAGTTCACCTTTGTCTATCGCTGATTTAAGTGTCGACTGCCTGAAAACAGTTGAGTCATTGGCTCTACCATTTGATCCTAAATCTATGTATATAAATTTACAATCTGCATCTGATAATGCTAACAAAACTATGCTTTATCCTCCTTTGTAACTATAAAATTCAGAACAGCTACCGGGCGGTCGTTTTATGGCCACATGCTTTCCGTCTATTGCGCCAACACATTACATTTTGTTTCAAAGTTCTTTTGAATTGCCACCCATTCCTCCACAGTCTTTGGAACCTAAAAATAAAAAATAAAAAGTAAAAAAACAATTTTTTATAAATGAGACATAAGATAGATAATTTGTTTTCAGGATACTCAGACTACTGAAACAGACGAAATCACAATGGATGAAACTATTGATGATCCTGAAACTGAAGAGGATGTCGATGACCACGCTGATGAGAAGGACACAACAAAATCCCCAACTGCTCCCACTTTTCAGAAGCCTCCAAACAAAAAACCTCATGTAACCAGGTTGACAAAGGTTGAATGTGTTAAATTGAAAAAAATAACCGAGAATCGGCCATTCACTTCAAGCAATGTATCGACTGACAAGGTTGACTTATTCAGGAAATATGTCGCAGCTCAACTGAAGGAATTGCCGTTGAGGAATCAACTTACTTGCCAGGACAAAATTCAATCTATGCTAACCAAAGAGAGGTTGGCATTGTTGGCATCACCAGAACCTCCACCTTCTCCTTTGGTATTGGGAAACTCGTCATACGGCACTTTATCTGATGATGATCACTATACAAGTGATGGACCGTTTTTGTACCATAATTTGTCGTAAAATCTTGTACTTGTACCTTGTACCATGTAACCTTGAACTAATATGTACCTGTAGTATAAATACAGTTCTGATTCCATTGTATTTGAAATTTCATTAACCTGTGTGGATAATTATAATAAATAAACTACGTCTCACAACACTAAAAAATATATTTACACTTTTGACTGTTACATATAAGAAGGTAAATATACAAAAAGGATGATACAAGGCGATCGAGTTCAACCAGTCACACCAGTGTTATCATCAGGCCCAATCAGAGAAGCAATTATTCTCTGATCGCCTTGTATCATCCTTTTTGTATATTTACCGTTTTGTATGTAACTACAGTATAAGTGTAAATATATTTTAGTGTTGCAAGATATAGTTAATTTATCCTGTTTAGTTATATATAACAACAATTATAATTATATAAAGGAATACTTACTTTCAAATAATCTTCTAATGCAGATATAACGGCTTTCAGAACTGAAGGCATAAAATAGGAAATTGTATTTGCTGGTAAACGAAACATTAGTCCTAGGCTTTGGTAACTGCCACCAGTAGCTAAAAAACGTAAAGCGACCTCCAGTTTTGTTCGAGCAGGAATTGCGTGGCTAATTACAGTATCTTTTTTAGAAATGTTAGGTTCAATTAAACTTAACAAACCATTAAATTGCATCACACTCATTCTCATAACTTTTTTGTACTCAAGAGGATCCTCTTCTGCAAGTTCACGGAATATTGTAGTCAAAGCCCCCATACTCTCTCTTCGCCCTACCCACTCTCTTACCCAACAAGACCTTTTTTTATTCAATATATCTTGGAGTTCTTCACTCAAACACAGTACAAGTTCACTAACAACTTCACCAACAGAATTTTCATACTGTAAATCAACGTCCTCCATGGTTACAGTGTTGTGCTTTGAGCTTTCAGCAAACAACTGACTGCCACTATACCGTACAGTGGCCGCAAGTATTGGAAGCCACTATTTGCCTCGTGTGAAGGGCTTCGTCCCGTCCAGTATAACTGGCCACCACTACTGGCTTTTACTTAATGGCCGCCACTAGTTGCCCCTTCTGCAGGGGGCTTAAGTGTGAAACGATAGAATCTTTTTAGTTTTTTGTGTAGTCTGTTTCTTAACGAATCTATATGTTGTCAAGTATTAGTAATTTTCTCCTAAACTTTGTTCATTAAAAATATTCCCTTAAATAATATATATATATATATATATATATATATATATATATATATATATATATATATATTTCTTTATTTCTTTTAGTTTTAAAATATACATCACCTATTACCATTAAAAAATGTTCAACTTTTTAAATAATCAAGCTTTTTCGATTTTTGACTTGTTGACGTGTTTTTTAAGCTATAGCTTCTAAACTATTACTGTTATTAGATTTCTTTTTGCTTATTCTTTGGTCATTAGACCTGCTAGACATATTGAGTAAAACATTGATTTTAACATTTTTATATTTTTAAAAATAACATGGTATTGCCTATAACAACTACCAGTTCATACAGGCTTGGTCCTGTCTTCACATGGTGCTTTGTTAAGAGGACCATGTTTAAAACTTCTATTCTATTGTTTAAAACTTTGCCTGTCTGTACTGGAATGGATTCTAAACTTGCATATGTGCATGATTCATCTCTTTGACCTACTCTGAATTATGACTATACATTTTTCATTTTATTAATTAATTTAAAATTTCTTGTTATTTGAGCGGTCATTGCATAAATGGGACTGTCTCAGTGTGCAAAATTGCAAGTCAAACAATAATATGGTTTAGGAATAATTTGGAAACAAAAACATGCATTTTGATTGCTGTTTTAAAATCTCTTTAGACCCTTAATTATGTAAATATTTTTTCAGTGGTGTCGTCATTTTCACTTTTTGATCAACAATTACCATGATGATATTTTTGGTAATAATTAGTTTTAGTTGATTTGGCAAAGTATTTAGAATGTTTATTAAAGTACAAATCTTAATAATAAGCACAAATACAGACATAGATTCTCAGTTAAATTGCTCTGACCAAACACAAGCAAGACAGGATGTGTAATGTGCTCAACATTCTCTGACCATGGTACACTGTAAAAGCATAGAATAGGACCGAATTTCCTTTGTTGATTTGCTTATTTACCAACCTTAGTTGGATTATGTGTGAACGTGAACTTAGCATGTCCCAACTCTAGTGAAAGGGTTTCTATTGTTCTTGATTGCTAATATTTGTTAGATTGTATTTCAAACTGTTTACCAAGGTGAAAAGGGAAAAGGATATCTTAAGATTTTTATAACATTTAACATGTACCTAGTATTTTAAACTAGATAAAAAGCTAAAATTTAGCAATGAGTCTAACTGATCACCTGTGTCTGGGCTATTTCCAGTTATGACAGAGAGTCAGGATTGAAGTTTTATTCAGATCCCAAAAAATTGTAAATATAAAAAAATTGATTTAATTCTCTTTCCAAAATTTTAAGTATATAATAATAAATAATGAAAATAATTAACTTTGATTCTAAATTCATTGATAGTTTATTTTCAAGTTACATTTAGAGATAATAACAGTTTTTTAGTTAAATACACTATTTTTATTTTCCACAGAAAGAAATGATTAGTGACTGTTGTAAGAGAAGTATTTATTGACAGTTCTTTAAAATTTAATGTAGATAATGGTATATAATAAAAATAATTATGTTTCATTCAGAATTCATTGAATTGACAGTTTATTTTGGTAAGGTGTTACTTTTAGACATAATATTTTTTATTTTTTTTAGTTAAATACACTAAATTTAGTTATCACAGAGAGAAAGGATTAGTGATTGTTGTAAGAGAAGAAATTATTGACAGTTTATTCTTTTAGAACATTACTTTATTATTTATTAAAGGGTATTTATTGAGAGTTTTTATAAACATTACTTCAAAAGATAATTTATTAGTTAAATATCATAATTTTAGTTATCATAGCGAGAATGGATTAGTGACTGTTGTAAGAGAAGTATTTATTAACAGTTTATTTTTTTAGAATATTATTTCAAGAGATAATTTATTAGTTAAATACACTATTTTTAATGAACTGTAATGAGCTACAATTGTTGAAACTTCAATAACCAAATGAATTAAAACAAAATTTTCCAACAAAAAAATCCATTTTTAGTGCAACACAAATACAACAAGTTTCAATGACTAAGTCATCATTATCAGCTGAAAAATGCATACAAACCCAATTATCATAACCATTATCAATTACTATTGAATATCTCCAGAGATGGAAAAGCACTGAAGATGGCAACAGAAAGCGTTTGAGTTAGTAAACATATTATTTATTTTGTAAAAAAATGTTGTCTGAGTTTTATTTTAGTTATAAATTCACTAATTTATAATTATTGTGTTAAATTACTAGAAACAACAAGAATAAACTTTGGACTTTTGTAAAATTGAAAAAAAAAAAAAAAAAAAAAAAAATCAATTATATTGATTTGAACTGCAGAATGGGTAAAATTATTTTTGTGGTCCCCTTAGGGATCCTGTTGCATATTTGGGACAGTCATACAAATATTTTTATTAGCTAAGATGGGCTGCCATGACTTTTGCTCCCTCTGTGTACCTGTGGATTCAATTCTAAAGCCTACCTCACATTTTCATCCTCCTCTTTCTCAAAACACGGCTTTTCCACCTCCACTTCCTTTCGTTGATTTTTGCTCTTACTGCCATTTCATTAGCTTGTTCCCATAGATGCACCGTAGATGTACCTCATTACCGTCTGGACCATCATATATTGAATATATATCTCAGACAACTATTAGGAAAGTTAGTGTTGCTTTGTTTATTGCACTTGACTCTTTCCAAGTGTCACAGCAATATAGCAAGTTGGATATCACATTTGATCCAAATATCAGTTTTATTCTTTCATTTTTCTGAGATGATTTCCATATAGGCATCAGCTGGGTATAGGTACCACTTGCTTTCTTCAGTCTAATGCAGATGTCCGCAGCTGTTTCTCCATTGATCAACATATTATACTACCCAAGTAGCAAATCTCCTTCACTTACTCCAATTACTCCTCTTCCACAACCAATGTCTGTTTTATTGTATTGTTCAATCGAAGAACGTTTTTTTTTTGTAAGGGAGAATTAATACAGAGGCTCCACTGGTCTCTACTACGTTAGTTATAAGGTTATTGTACTCTCTTATGTTTCATCTTAAACTAACTCCAGTGCCTCTAGTGCCTCTAACGAGCTTTAGAATCTTGTGTAAGGTATTTTTCTCATAATCTTTGTTTGTTTGCTGAAGTTTGAAGATTCTCTTTCTTCTGAACTCCAGAGCCTCACAATTAAAGAGTATATCCTGTGGTTTCAGGATCCTGTCCAGTTTGGATTAGAATTTATGGAGATGAGGGCTTAAATTGCTGCTTGACTGTCTGAGAGTATTAGAATGTTCTTACCTTTATAGTCTACTATTATCCCTAATGTACACGTGGTGAGATTGCAAAGATCTCAGGTTGGAATACAGTACAGTACCTCCCTAAGCTATCTTCAATAGTTGCTCTGGTTTGACAGTACCCAGACTGTCCAAACAAGCTGTCCTGGATGTGCCAGTAGCTTGCCATCTTTCCAGTCTTCTCATGAATTAAGAAAACTGTGAAGGGTAAAGTAAAAACTTATTGGATGGGCATGCTATTAGGTAGGATATCTAACACTGAGTCATTCAAGACTTTATTGATGATTTTGGAGTGCCTCACCTCAAGTATGCTTCCCCTCTATTCTCCATGATTATGAAGACAGACATTCAGCCTGTCTTGTCTTCGACATTTTGAATAAATCCAGAGGGTGTAGATTTAAGAAAACTTCAAGGCAACTGTAGGCATGCTTCTAAAAGCTCCAGTAACTGCTGCTTGCTGTAACTTGTGCTACTTTTGGCCACCATATGTGATATTTCATTAAAGGTGACTTGTTACATAAAATGAAGCTATTTTAAAAAGAAAAAATTCTATGAACTTGAAGAGTTCTTACTTTATTTATTTAATGATGAAAAATTGAATTTATAATGATTTACACAGTCTTATGGGCGCCAGGTAGCAATTAGCTTACCAAATAAAAAGATTTTAATTAAATTTATTCTCAGGGTCGCAAATTCTTTTTAAAGTGTACTTACAGTGAAATCTGGTATGCAATGAAAACAATTTTGCTGAAATACTAACATAGATTTATTAAAACAAAGAATATTTATATACAAGAACATATCATTTAAACATATTATGAAAATAAACATGAATATTATTTTAGATAATTTGGTTTATCTTTTTATCGTCTCAGAAGGAGACTAATTCAATGAATTTAAATCTTTATTTTAAATGTTGCAACAAATTACTTTTCTTTTTAATTTCAAATTACTTTGAAGATCTCTGAAGGAGACTTACTTTAAATATTGAATGCTTCTAAATTTTACTTATTTAGTTATCTTGAATTATTTTTAAAAAATATTAAATGATCAAACATATATATGTATATATATATAGCAAAAATTATTAAAAAACATAACATAATTACTTAATCTAAAGTTAACATAAGATGTCTATACCACGACATCGGTTTTATATGAAAATTGTCCGAAGATAGCCATTCTGACGTCTCGTATGTTGCAGTTCATTGGAATCGCCGTTTTCAGGAAAGTTCAGCTTTCGTATGTACGCACAGCACTCTAGAAATGTTTTTCTTACAATAGTTCATAGCGTTTATGATTATAAAAGGAATGTTCATTCTAATATACGATTTTCGCCACGTGGTAAACGATCAGTTCAAGACTCGCGTATAAAAAAACATAGTCTCTTAGTATTATTAATCTCACAAACGCGAGTGTCCATTAAAGTATAGTTATTAACTGTCCAGTCCACTTTATACCAATTATTTCACTTGTCTGTCCATTGTCCACACTGAGTCTATAAGTCTATTAACCACATTTACATTGTCATTGAAAACACTCTGTATCACTTTTCTAACCATTTTATACGTTGCTAATCTCTATTTGAGACTAAAAATCAAATATATTACATTTTTATGACACAACTAACCAACTCTGCTCTACAATCTAAGACTTCGACTGCTCACTTCAATTGCCAGACTTCCACTCTGTACACCTGGTCTTTCCAGACGCTTGACTTCGACTGTCTCAAAAATCACGAGATATCATATTTCCGGAAACGTCTTTACCGCTTGGCTGTTACAATGCTGTTACAAATAGTTCACATACCCTTGTTTTTTCACACAGATTATTAAACACTTCTTATTAATTATATTATACTAATATTAAACATGACTATCTATTTTCTTGTTTTGAAAATCCATTTTGTTCTTATAAATGAATTTACTGAAGACTGAATATTGTTTCAATATCTTCCCCCTCCCCATGTACTTTCACCGCGCACTTTTAAACATATGATGGACTCTGATTCTGATTTTTCACATTGTCACACATACCAGGGAACTTTATGTTACTTGAGGTCTGATGATTGCCACGTATATCCAAAGGTCAACACAGATCGTAATTTTAGTCCCCATTCATATTCAGTAAGGTGCCACTTTAACATTAGTGACAATTTTACCTTTAGAATGCATGATCCAGATGGGCATTCCACATCAGCTTCCTATCCAGGATCACTTCCAGATATTTTACTATCTGCGAAATACTCAATCTGGTTTCCTCAACCCATACATTTTGTTTTCTCATGGCTCTCTTCCATGTTTAGGAATAAATACCATTCTGCTTAGTCTTCAGGCCCTTTTATATAACCATATGCTATGCTAGCTTTGAATTTGTCACCCCCTTCCTTTGATTTAAATTGGCTGAATCATTGCACTGCCCATTTAACACTGGAGACTGACAATAATGTCTGGCTAACTTCCAGTCTTCTGAAGTCTCCCTTGGCCAAGGGCCATTCTCCAGTGACCGGTGTTCACTTGGGTTCAAAGGACAAGCAGCCAAAACACATGATGCAATCTTGCTGCATCCTAAAGGGTATCCAGCACTCGTGTGAACACTGTCCAGAATTTGTGTTTGGCTTATCTGATGGTTTTTCCATATTTGATAAGAGCCAAGTGATATGCCCTCCACTTTCGACTGTATTTTACTGTGTTCAAAAGATGTTGAGTATGCCATCTCAGGTGTTCGAAATCTTTGTTCCACAATTTTAGCTTACCTTTCACCATTATTGGTCCTGTTATGTTCAGTTATGATTATAGCAGTCTTTTAGTGTGAACACATTCTTGGAATATAAAGTAATGTCAATAACTCCCTCTCTTACTGTATCCTGAAAGGTAGGTTTATTACCAACATTTAGTACATATAAATTATTTGACATAATAAAGCATATTAATGACTCACCTCTAGGATTTGTGTCTCCACTTCCACAGCATACTTGGTGAGTTAGTGTTGATGCCTACTAGTGCGTCTCGCGCCTAGTGCACAATATTCCACAATGAGCTCAAGTGTAATGATGGTGGTAAGGTTGTGATATCAAATGAGATGTAGAGGGAGCTCATTATAAGGTCCTGTTTTTCACCCCTGTTGTTCCAGCTAACCTGCACTGTCGTGATGTCTCTGGAATAAAAGTCCATTAATGGAAAGCTATCAATCCCTTCATCTACAAGTAAACAGGTTCTTATATTGGGTAATGAATTACAATAAATAAGCTTACTTTTCTTGCAATCTTGCTAAAATGGCAGCCCAAAAAAACATGTATTACTCGTATATTTTAAATAATAAATAAATAAGCAAATAAATAATATTACAGCATGCTAAAAACCAATATAAAATGAAACAATAGAAAATTATTGATTACCTTAATAAGTAGGTCAGAAATACTCTGTGTAGTTTATGACTTTAACCATTGGATTTTATATCTAGGAAGAAGTCCCATAGTGTATGATAATGTAGAGGCTCAATATGTGGGTTGAACAGTCGTAGTTTTATGGGTTCAGGTTCAGAAGTGTGGGAGAAGTCATAACACGTAATATGGAATAATGTCCTTAAAGTTACCATCATAGTGGAAGATTAGATGGCAGCACTAGAGCATCTAATTTATGAGTTTCAAACCATACCAAATTTAATATAGTATGTAAAAATATACTTTATTTAGTAATGCATCACAGACAAATCTAGGCCTTCAGTATCACATTAAAAATTGTACAGTTTTTACTTTAGAAACACCCCCCCCCCACCCCAATGTTATAAATTTCAAAATATTAGTTTAATTCTTTTTCCCATTTTTTAAGTGGATAAAAATGTATGATCGCAAAAAAGTTAAGATTGATTCTAAATGATTGAACTATAAAAAAAATCATTCATATCATTTTTGTATAAAATAGAATTATTAAGTTCAATCCCAATGAAGTAAAAAATGGATGTGCTACTAATAGCCTCCTTCCAAACTGATCTCATTATTTACAGACATTATATTTTTACATAAAAAACTAAACAACTTTTATTTTTATATTGGAAAAGAAAATGTTTGCACAAAGATCTTTTTGAAAAGATCATGCAAGGCCAGCTGAAGTTTGGCGTTTTATAGTGAACAATTGTACAAATATAATTGCTGTTAACTGTTATAAAGCTGATAAAACAATAATTTTCTGATATTTCTATAGTACGATATGAATGTCTAAAGATTGCTACAATATAAATCAGTTATTATAATTTAAAAAAATATTACTTTTGGATATGTGAGCCGACTTCAGCTACTACAAATATATTTTTGTAATTGTAAGTCAATAGGTTAGTCAGCAAATTTATAACTAATAGTTCAGAACTCATTTGTTCTGAACAAAAATGTGAACCTTAAATAAACTAAAAATCTATGATACATTTTTGAAAGTGAGAAATATATAAGTTAAAATTATGTATAAAAAAGAATATTTGGTTTATCTTTAGTGTATTTTCTGCATTCCCTCTACTGCCTGTCTTGCATTACATTATGCATTTAAAAATTACATTATATTGTATTTGATTAAATAGCACTTGTTATGTCAGAACACACGGCAGAAAGTAAGCTGTAGAAGAAAAATGATTGATTTATAGTAATATAATGACTCTTGTTTGGGTTTATTTTTTGATATGTTTGTAGTAATTTGTATTTAATTATTTTGTTTCAGATTTTGGCAGTTTATTGGATTTATAATGTCTGGCTTCTTAACTAAGACCTTAGGAAATTTAGAAGAAAGTATTCTGTTAGCAAATCAGTCGGTACAACTAGAAGTTAAAAAACCATCTTCTGTGATACAACCGTCAAGTCTTTTAGACAAGTTCAAAGATCATTCCAATCAAACTTCTATAGGTCACTTGAAACCCAGCAAGTTTGATGAAAATATTGAAGACACAATACCCGTTGACATAGCAAACAATGGATCTCTTATCCCTGACTACAATGTAGTTGATAAAGCAGGGACTATAGATGTAAGCAAGGAGTTGTATGATAAAAGTGAAAAAGGTTCAGAAAATGGAGTTTCTAAAGGGAAAAAGGTGATAAGTTCGACAAAGAGAAAAAGCATTCAAACACATAATAATGAAGAAAACATAAATAGTGGAATTTCGGAACAAAGAACTTTACAGACAATTGAGGAATTAAAAACAGATATTGATGGTCAGTTTGGTGAAAGAATTGATATAAAGACTTCAGGTAACAAGACCAAAGTTGTAACTGTTAACCCCTTAATTTTATTAAAAGATGATAAAAGTGTTTTTAGACCTAAACGTTCAAATTATATCAGATTTCCTGGGGAGAGTGCTGACAGTGAGGAATCAATACAACCTAGATTTCTTTTACACCAACCCTTAGAAAAACATCGTCGATATGTTCGTTTCCCCCCAAATGGAGATTTTCCTATAACAAGTGGTGGTCCCCGCCCCAGTCGACCTTTTGGTTCATGGAGTCCACATTTTTCATTTACTTCACCATCCATGGTTCCTAGGAGTCCGCGATTGGTCTTTAGAGATCCTTTAGAACACGGAACATTACAAGCTCCATTTTTCAGTCAAGGAAACAGTCTTCAAGATATCTCAGGACCAGAAGATAACAGGGGTAAGTGAAAGATATTTCCACCACATTTACAAAAAACCTATTATAATAATATTTATATTTTTGTTTTTACATCTTAATCCTGTAATGCACCTTAGTATTTTTAGAATTGCCGCAAGTAGTACTGTGAACTAACTACTCCCATGACATTTTATGATAGGTGATGTGTTGTTCCAGCTACACATCTGTTGTTTAATTTCTCCTGTTGGTTCACAGTTGTGTGTGTGTGTGTTTGTGTGTGTGTGTGTGTGTCTGCGTGAGTGTTTTGAGATGCTGTAGAACCCTGCAAGGTTTTTATGTACATGCACTCTAGAATTAAAGCAGTACAAATTAAATAATAAGACTCTTTCTTCTTAACTATATTTTACTTAATTACTGAACTAAATCAAAACTAAAGGTTGTAATTTTATTATTTGTGTTTCTTTAAAGTAAATAAATGATAAATCAATTAAGAAAATTTAACAACATGTAATATAAATGAGTAAAAGTATGAAACACAAACAGAGAGGTCAAGGGCATATCCAGTTTTTCTGAAGGAAAGCCCTTTTTTAGATCATGCTTTATTATGTACTTGAGTTGTATATTGTACTCCGTTTACAATATATTTCACATAAAACACCTGGTGGAAGATTTAATTTACTGTAAGCATATGTATGTGTGTATGTGTGTATGTGTTTTTAATTATTGTACTCATAATTGTATGAAGTTTTCATGGATGAAATATTAATGATATAAATGTAATTTAGAAATATGTCAATAACAACTAAATGTTGAATTATGAGGAATATACACATTGTTAGATTAATGTAACACGATTAATTGATTTTAGGCTTTATTTTTAAGGTTGAAGGTAAGATCACCAGATCCTCTCTTCTACTTAACATATAAAATACATACAATATCAACATATAAAATATACACATAAAAAATACATATAAAATATAAACAAAATTAATATATAAAAATAAAATTGTTCTTATCTATACCAGATAAGTACAAAGAAATCTTAAACATATTTAAAAGAAAGAAACATAATACAATTGTAAATAAACAAAAATAACAAAGATAATTAATAAAGAAATTAATATCACTATAATAATAAGACAAACTAATAAACAATATGATGGATATGAAACACTAATAAAGGAACATCTTTCATCATATTCACACTCTTATTCATTCATCATATATATATTCCTTGCAATAAACTCATTACATCACACTCCGAGCAACATCAGTCCACACCCATTTGATCCATATAAAAAGTTTTGAGTGATTTTGTAAACTTGGCTATGAATAGATTTGATTGAATTTGGCAATGAGTTCCAAAAGTGACACGTAAATACGGTAAAAGATTTGTTATATATGACTGTTCTATGCTATGGAATGATAAGCATTATTGATACCTTTCTTGTACTTTTCATACTTACATTTCTTGCCAAGTACGTCCGCACTCCTGTTTGTAGTATGGTATGTATAATCTTTAGTATATGAAAAGATGTTAAATCTTTGAGAATTTTAAAAGTAATGATGAGTTTAGGGAAAGCGTTAAAGTCTATTTTGTTCATTAGCTGAGAAAAGCTAACAATAATTTGTTGTGTGTTTGTTTAGAGTTTTAATCCATGCTCTTTACCCAGCAAGATATATTTTAAATGTCTTGATTCATGTGGTCTACTGCTTTGTCAATTTATCTGAGTTTAAAATCTAAATAAATTTGTAGGTCATCAACATATATATGATACTTGCAATATTTTAAAATATTTTGAATGTCATCAGTATATATTCCAAACAAAATTAGCAATCCTTGCAGAACTTCATAAGTCACAACCTCCCATTGAGAGACATCTTTATCATTACAAACACAATGCTCCCTCCCTGAGAGATATGATTTGAACCACAAAAATTCACTGAGAAGACAGACTGATTCTTTGAAGTTTTAACAACAACACAGAATGATTTACACAATCAACAGCTATAGAAAAATCAAACAAAGTTAATATAGTGGCTTTTTTATAGTCCATCATCAAACGAATATCATTTGATATACAAATATGTGTTGTTGTGTTTCATGAAGCTGTGAAGCCAATATAAATGTTGAAATTGTTCTTTTCATACACCACTGTTGGTGTCCCAATTGAGAATGTGCAATGTAATTGGTTGTAGAACAAAAACTCGAACACAAGATCTCACAAAAACTACGTTTATTCAATCAAACACATTTCAACAACAAAGTCGCCATCCTCAGTCGTACATGAGCTAACTAACTTGTTAAAGTTTTGGTATTGTCACTCATGTATCACTGAGAATGGCGACTTTGTTGTTGAAATGTGTTTGATTGAATAAACGCAGTTTTTGTGAAATCTTGTATTCAAGTTTTTGTTCTACATAATATTATCTCACAAGCCAGGTTCAATAATTATTTAATGTAATTGGTGTTGTGTAATGTAATATACAAAGATATTTGTTTATTAGTAGTCTGTTACTTAGTGTTACTGACAACTTGTTTTATCTTCATGACAAATCAACATTAATTATTTTACCTCATCATTAAGGTTTTAACAAACCCTGTCGAAGATGAAAATATTGAACAATACCTATGTAAAATACTTTTTTGAACAAAAATGTTGTGTTAAAATTATCATTAATAGTTTTTATATCAAAAGAATTTCATTATTAATTGTAATAATAATAAAATATAAAATTAAATGTTATTGAGAGTAGTAATGTCATTCACTAATTAGCCATGTATTAATCCAATTTGCATACAAAAAAGGCAATGGGTTAAATATTAGAAAAATATTTAAAAAACTTTTATACAGTCATCAAAAATTGTGTCCGTGATTTTGAGATAAAATAACTAAGCCAATGGTTGATGTAAATTATTTATTTTTAAACCAAAAGATACAGAAAATAATCAAGTTTATTATATTACTTATTAAGTTTCAATACAATCTCTCAGCATTGCTTGAAAAACATTTGGGCGATAGTCAATCTCTGTTCAGGTATGTTTGATCATACAGGAGTAACAGTAGCTATGGTGGCAGTGATTCTATCTCTTAAATGGAGTTAATTCTTTAGTTTTTCAGCATAGACAATGTTCTTAACACAACCTTAGAAAAAAAAGTCCATAAGGGTTAGAGCGGTGCTTTTTAGTGGCCATAAAACAGGACCATTTCTTCTAATCCGACAACCAGGAAACCTGTTATTGAGAGTTTCTCATACATTGAGATTGTAATGAGGTGGCACTCCAAATTGCTGAAAAATTGCTCTTGTTTCCTTTTCTCTTTTTATGTAATCAAATTATGGAAAACATAAAGTTTGAGCATTTTAAACTAAGTAACACCTGTAATCGTTTTCCCCTCCAAACTTGAACAGGCTCACAACTCGATCACTCATTTATACATATACCACACCATATGTTTATCTTAAAAGTCACGAACATACTGAAAAATTTCATTTGATTGCTGAGTCCCCTAGATTCTACAGTTTTGGTGGTTAACACAGCATTTATGTGGAAAGTTGCTTCATAACTGAAAAAAAGTTTTTAAACCCTTTGCACTTGGCAACCCCTGGTGGCCTATATATTTTCCTTTACAGGTCGGAATAAAATTCACATCTTTTGTTTTGTCCATTCAGATGGGCTGCTGGTGGTTTTAGCGATGCAGTCAGCAGCCATATTCCCAATCTATGCAGCATTATTTCCACCGTTTTGTATAGTAATGTCACAATGTAATCATTTTAATTTATATAGATTATTCTTTGCAACTTACCAGTATATGTTGTTTTATTTATATTGAAAAATATTCTAAGATTAATATTTATTTGATGAAAACCTCATGATATTACTTGGTGAGTTATAAAAGAATAAGAAGTTACAAGTTTTTTAACAGTGTAAACATGTTTTAAAATAGTATTTTAATACAATAAAATAAATTATAAGTAAAAAAAGATTAAGAATTTAATTTTAGATATATATATATATAAAATATAATATACTGTCTTTTGAGATAACAGGAAAAATTAAATATTCCTATTGCCTATATTTTAGTATTCTATTAAAAAAAAAAAATTAATGTCCTTGAAACTGACAATAAATTTATGAAATTAATAAAATTTAATTGTATTTTGTATTATTTATATTGTTTTTTTATTTAATTGGTTTTTTGTATTGTTAAAATTTATGTAGGTTAATATCTTAAATTTATCTTACATTTATAATACAGTTGATGAAAAAATACTATTTACAAATACTATACAGTATGTATTTGTTTTAAACCAATCTTTTATAAGGAAAAATATACAAGCTTATCAGTATTTAAGACTCAGCTTGGATAACATTACTTGGATTTTTTTTACACAGTACTATTTTTCGAAACAAAATCCTGGGTGAAATCCTAGTTTAGTTTCACGTCTTACAGTAGAACTTTGATCATTTTCTTGTTCCACCTTTCCATCTATCAATTCAGTCTTTGATATTTTTTTGTTTCAAACGGATAAAAAAAATGTAGTGTCCCACTTAAGTGATCTTCTTTTTCAAAAGAAGATCAACGCCGACGTTTATTAGGATTTCATCTATTTCCAACCAGTTCCTTTATACATTTTCTTTGACAAACCTTTTCGTTTTTTGGTCTATTCATTTAAAATTAAAAATGAGTTGACAATGGCTGTTTCCATTAGGAAAAAAACCTTCCACAACTATTTGATCGACTTACATGTAGAACTGTAAGAAAATATATAATGGTCAACCAAGTCAATGCCTCTCATGTACTTATTATTTTCACATATAACTGTGGGATTTAACACTTTTTCTTGGACACAGTTCTTCTTCATGCTACAACTTGGACTGAATTGTCTCAAAGAGTATGGTCTTTGGACCGTACAAGGACTAAATACTATTATTTCCATTCCACAATAGAGAGTTTGTTCTCTTTCCTAAATGTGTTTAACTGCCTTTTCTTCACTTTGTGTTTTTTATTACACCCACAGGCAACAGAGTCCTTATTTTGTGAATAGTTTCCGTGAGATAAACTTTGTTCTCACAAAGGGCTAGCGTTAGATCTACATTAGTATACATACAATCAGTAAAAACATGTTGACCTTCTACAGAGCCATAAGACCCCTTGAGTTTATCTACAAGATGTAGGACTATTCTGCTTGTAAATCCTTAATCAGGTCGGGTTAGTATGGTTGTGGTTATTTTACTGAAGTAGGGTTCCATTCTACAAATATAACCTGTAGTAAAATCACAAAATACACAAATTTTTTAACTCCCATATTTAGTTGGTTTGTCTTTAATATAAACTTTAATAGTAACTCTTCTTTTAAAACCAACCATACTTTTATCCTGTAATAGTGTACATTTTCAGTTTGGTAATCTTGGTTTTGAATGGAAAATAATAAACGTATTCTGTTTTTTGAATAAAATAAATAAAGAATAAATAAATAAAGAGATTAATTAGTACAAAATGATCAGAGAAATTTGTTAAAAGTATTTTAATAATTAGAACGGATATAATTTTAATTATTAGAAAAATAATGACATCAGCATTATGAATAATAGTGGGAGACTGTTGCCAACCAAGTATTCAATCCAGTGGGATCTAGACTTTCTGAGAGGTAAAACGTATGAAGTAATAAATATGTTTGCCGAGACAAAGCCGAACCGTAAAAGAAAGAAATTGTTTTTATAAAGGACTAGAAGTTCTACTTAAAGAAAAATAATGTGATTTTGTGAGTTAGTTTGAATAAGAAAGAAATAAACTTTTAGAGTGAGAAAACGTGTTTGTAAAACATGATGCAATAGACAAAACCGTATAGCGGAAGGAGGAAAACGTATTCTAAAAAGTACAAATATTTGTGATTTAAAAAAAACTATGTGATTTAACTAGAATGTTTTGAATAAAAGACAAAGTAGACAATTGTGATTATTAGAAAAGTGAAAAGTAAAACTAAAAAAGTAATTTTCTAAAATGAGACATGATTTTTGCTAGAATGACGCCATGTGGTTTGAACCAGGAAGTATTGTGAATAAATTGAAAGTTTTATGTAAAATGTACAATTTTAATAAAAACTGAAATTTGTTTGGCTAGATCTCCACAGTGATCACTAGGTCAAGGGGGTACTGTTGAAAGATGATAAAAGATTATTCAGCATGATAAATTATTAGATTACCTCTCTTTTGTCACATTATCCCTTTGTAGTTAGTTGACCAGTGGATCTCAGCCTGATGTTTGCCATTCCTTGTGTTGTGTAGTTCTGATCACATTTGTATTTAGTCTTAGTTTTATTTGACTGCTCAGGTTTAGCTTTAGCCATGAGTTCGTATTTTAGTTTATTAGTTTTAATTTCAGTTTACTAATATAATAGTTGATTTATCCTTTCAAAACATTATGTATTAGTTTTTATATATACAAATGATACCAAATATCCATTTAAACTATATCAATATGAACAATCTATAACTAACTATCGAATAATTTTAAAACTAGAGTAAAAAATGTGCTAAAGTTGTATTATATCTCAAAGTATACTAGTTTGTATTCTTATTTGCTTACAGATAAAACACCATTTTGTATATGTAAAAAATTTGTAGTCAGAAACCCCAACTTCTATATTTTTTCTTTTAATTTAAAAAGTGTATATGAACATGTACAAATCAAGGTTTGTATTAAAATTGATGAAAATTAAACAAAAATTACAATTATTAGAGTGGAAATTTATAAATATGTAGATTTTTTTTTTTTTATGAATGAGCTTGTCATTTGTGAAAAACCATCTTCATAACAAATGAGGTGAAAATGAAGACACAAATAATGACATCTTGTAATAAGTTTAATTCTAATGAATATTATTATTTAAAATGCTACACGTTGGTGAGTCACTTGTAATAGTTTAATCTTTTAAATGTAGTTGGGCGCCATTTTGTAATATTTATTACAAAAAATATAATATAAATAACTACAAAGAAATACTCTAGAAGAAAGCATAAAAAATTTCTTTGAGGTCGCAAATTCTCTAATACAGTGTACTCTGGAGAATTTAAAAATAAAATACAGAATCCAATTTTCTGAAATGTACATTTAATTATTAATAAAAATTTATAATAAATTTCATACTAAATTAAAATATTTCCTGAAAAGACAAAAATACATAAATCACCACATATTTTATAATAACCTACAATTATAATTTATTAATATTTTATTCATGAAAAATCTTATGGTTGGAACTTAATTTCAAAATAAAATCTTTCATATTTCAAAATGAATTATTTTTATATTACAAAAACTATTTTATAAAATATTTATTTTTTATTTTTAAAAAAAACATCTAATCTAATGAATTAACTCATGACTATTTTTTATCATTAAAGTTTAAAATCATTATTCTCAAATAAAATATTTATCTCTTGTTTGAATCCTATCTTCAAACATTGATACCTCATCAAACATCCTATCCAAGTTTCAAATAAACTTTCATTTTATGTTTAAATTTTTTATGAAACATGTTATACCATGTTGAGCATGTTATACCAAGCATGCCAATATACACTGAAGCTAAATTCTGAATCATACTTAAAACTTTCATTTTATTCAAATTATTTCCACATTCAAACCACATATCGTCTTTCAAACTCACATCCCGTCTCTAAAAAAAAAAAAATAAAACCTTATTCAGTTTTACATCTCACTTCCCAAATAATCACTATTGTTTACTTTCTTTTTTACTCTAAATAAACTTATTAAGTCACATGTTTTTTCTATAAACACAAATTCTTGTCCTTTTGAATACATTTTCCTAATTCCACTGTACGGCTTTGTCTAATTTATCATATTTGATACCACGTCTTCTCTCTCTGAAAGTATCTGTCTCCCTCATTCAAAACTAACTTATTTAGTTACATGATTTTTCTTTAAACACAAACTCTTTTTATTTTGAAAACATTTTCTTCCTTCCACGGTTTGGCTTTGTCTCTACAAACATATCTATTTCTCCATACATCTTACCTCTTAGAAAGTAAATATCTCACTGGAACAGTCCTGCTTTGTCATTGTCTCTCCCCACCTTTACACACACTGCTGATATCACATTTCTCTTATAATTAACATTATATACATTTTTATTATTAACATACTTTTAACAAATTTCTCTGACCCTTTAGTACTAATTAACTTCTTTATTTATTTTATTCAATAACAGAATACATTTCCTGTTCACTGCCTAGAGTCAAACTTATTTTCTAGTCCGACTAAGATTACAAAACTGAAAATGTACACTATTACAATCTCCACTGGAAATATGTGATAAATGTACTAAAAACACAACTTCTAATTTTGGATTTTTTCTAACAAACAACTTGTTCAAGTCATGTAGAAAAAACAATGGTTTCACTAAATTTAATAAAAATGGACATAATTTTTGCAGATTTTGTACCGTAATATATTAGTTCCAACACACATTTTTAATCATATCATGTCTCAACATGGCTATATCTATGGACTTACTTCTAAGTAACTTACTTAAAAGTTCACAAAAGCTAATATGTTTTCTTTTAGTTTTGAAAAACCAAAAATTATTAAAATGAATAAGAAAAGCATGTAGTTACTTTGCTTTTTGGTTACTTCTTACTTACTTCTTGAAACAGGAATATTAATTGATTCTGATGGCTTGATGTTTATAATATGCTGTCGCTGCCAGTGCACACGTTTTGTTGTTGCTCCTTGTGTGTTCCAATCTCTATCACCTGCAAAACATCTTAACTGCTAGGCTGCTAGGCGAGTCTCTTAGAAGCAAACTGTCAATATAGTGACTGGAAACAATACGGCCCACTCTAACCTTTACAGCAAATTTTGTTGTAGCTCTCAGTATTTCCTGTTAAAGTGTTTAGTCTGCAGACTCTGGTTGCATTCCAAACAAGTGTCTGCCTGTTTATTCAGTTCTCCAACTTTCAAGCCAGCCTATTGGATGCTGTCGTTTAAACTCATTCAACCAATGTTAAGGAGGTGGTACAGTTCCAAAATTTGCAGCCTGCTTTGCTGTCTCAAAATCTTGTTTGTTACTCAACATTACTGTTTATCTTACGGTAGGCTGGAGTCCACTTAAATATGTATTTCCTATTTCGCGAGGTGGGATAAGTTCTTCAATTTGTCAAACTGAAAAGAGTATTCGGTAGGCTCTTTCTTTCTCATAGCAGCCATGGCTGACTTTGAGTCTGTAGGGATATAAATTTCTCTCTTTTCTAATTGCAGCATGATAATGCTGCATTATTGGTAATTAATTAATTTAGTATGCATACTCGATACAGTTTTTGCTGGGACATAGTAGTTTTTAATGTCCTTTTGGTCAAAAGCCACATAAACCTGATTTATTTAAATTAAAGTCTACTGAGTATTGTGTATATATTTTTAGAATGTTTGTTTACTTATATTTCCAAGGTTTTGTGCTTGAACAATTCTGTTAAGGTGGCTTTCATCATTTTAATCGGCTAGGGGCGAGCCATATAGTCTTGGTCTAGGTGCTGGATAGCTGCAAGTGAGCTGATTTGCCTTTGCTTCAAGATAAATAATAATTTTAATACAGGCACTTTACACTTTGCAAGTGGTTCTGTGAACAGTTCTGTGAACAGGCCTGATTCCTTAGAGTATTAATAGATTAAATAAACATTCTTGTAAATTCAAAGTAACTAATGTCTAGCACGCAACATGACACAACAATATACTTCCATAACAGCATCACACACAGGGATAAATAATAAAAAGTGAAATGATTTATTGGTGACTTGTTCCTTCTGTTATTGTTGGAATTTACCATTCATTTAGATCACAGTGGTAGTAAATATAATGCTGTATGCATTGAATTGTACAAACTGAGAATCCTGACAGTCTTAGCTCAAAAATGAACATGATGGGCCTCAGTGGCTGGTGACTCATTTTGTTGGAAATGTAGTCATTCTGACTAATGATTATATTTTACTCTAACTAACAATAATGCATACACACACACACACACACACATAATTGTTTCCTATATGAAACGAGGAAACGCGTAGCGTTAATGCATAGTCAACTTTTCTGTAATGCTAAAAATATCTTAATAATATTTATTACTTATATTAATAAAATTACACCAAAACTAGTTATGACTTTTTTTCCCCAATAAAGGGTATTTTTAAAACATGCACAGTACATACACTGTGAGCAAATGTAGCGATCCTGTGAGATACACTACTCTACGTAGGCTGTATGTAAAAGTCGTAAGTTTATTCCCAGGCATTTCTTTTGTTTGTCAACCGGAAATTATACAGGATATTACTGTGGTTCTTTAAATTTTAAAAACACCTGCACAACCATCTTTACAAAACACGATCGTGAAAATAAAATTGTTTTCATACAGGCATTATACAAGTCCGTAAGAATACAACCTTTTTACAACGAAATGTGAACCGATCCTATCTCTTTATCTCTCGTCATAATATAAAGTTAAATTTATATAGCGTATTATTATTGTTGAAGATAATGTACATGCTGGTAATGTAAACTAGTCTGTAAATATACAAACCTTCTTCACTGAAATTTGCACCAATCCTATCACTTGCATCTCTTGTCATAATTTAAAGTTAAATTTATAAAGCTTATTATTATTATTCAAGATTAGTTACATTGCTTATTATTATTGTTTAAGATTAGTTACATTGCTGCTGACAATTTAAACAAGTCTCTAACTAGACAAACTATCTACTCTGAAATGTGCACCGTACCTATCACTTGCAGCTTTCGTCATATTTTAAAATTAAATTTATAAAGCAAATTATTATTGTTGAAGATTATTCACATTGATGACAATTTAAAAAAAATCTGTAAATATACTATGAAATGTTGCCCGATCCTATCACTTCCATCTCTGACCATAATTTATCAGTTTATTTTTATAGCTTATTATTATTTTTGAAAATTATTTATATTGGTACAATGTAAACAAGTCTGTAAATATACAAAAACTCTACTACGAAATGTGCTCCGATCCGTCACTTTCATCACTCGTAATAATTTCTAAAGCTTATTATTGTTGTTGAAGTTTATTTACATTGCTATTAACTTACACAAGTTGGTAATTTTTTTTTAATATGACAGTTGCGTCGATCCTACTACTTGCATTTTTTGTCATAATTTAAAAATAAATTGATTAAACTTATTATTATTGTAAAAATGTTTACATTGATGATAAGTTAAACAACGCCACAAATACACAAACTTTTAAAATAAAATGTAGTCCGATCCTATCACTTGAATCTGTCCTCATAACTTTAACTAAAAATTATTATGTTATTATTATTGTTGATTAATATTTACGTCGTTGATAAGTTCAACAAATATATAGATATACAAACACTCTACCAAGATTTGTGCATGCATTCTTTCACTTGTAATTCTCGTCATTTACTTTCGAAATGTATACAAGTCTTTAAATATACTTAGTCTGTACCATAAAATGGCCAACAACCCGTCTATTAGCAACTTACGAAATGAATTATTGGTAATATATTTGTTTCACCTATTCTTAACTATCAACTAGGATTCAAATTTCAAATTACTTGTAAGTGACATATTCGTTATCTCTTAATTACCCTAGAAGCGATTATGATCACAATTTAAGTACACTCATTTTGAAAGTTAGATTCAATCATGCTGTACCATAATTTTTTTTTATATTACTATATTACAGATAGGTGGACATTTATTATGTGAAAACATTTTACAGGTATACTGTCTCTCTCTCTCTCCCTCTCTTTTTCTCTATTTCTCTCTCTCCTTTTTCTCTTTAAGTATCTCTCCCTCTTTCCTCTCTCTCTATCTCTCTATCTTTCCTTCTCTCTCTCTCTCTCTCTCTCTCTCTCTCTCTCTCTCTCTCTCTCTCTCTCTCTCTCTCTCTCTCTCTCTCTCTCTCTCTCTCTCTCTAACTCTCTCTCTCTCTCTTTCTCGCCATCTCTCTTTCTCTTTATTTAGGGGTTAAATGGAAAACTGAACCTGATAGTCCTAACTTTGCCTAAAAAGACTTTTATTTTTTCTCTCCCTCCTTTCTATCCTATACTCTAAGTCGGTTTGAAAATCGTCTCTATTCCAGAACGTGACAATTTTTTCCTGCTCAGTTGTCGTGTCGGCTTTGAGTTAGACTCAAAGACATTTTAAAATATTCACTTCTAAATCTCTTGATTGACAAATAAATGTAAATGATCGATCTTTCTTTGGTACCCCTTACTCGGTTTTAACAAATTGTACATGCAATTTAAAAAAAAAAGTTACCTTTAGATTTTTCGGAGTTTTGTGAAATCTTCTTTCCGTATTTATTATTAAACACAAAACAAATAATTAAAACAAACTGTATAATATTGAAAACATAATTATATTGTTGAATAGCTGTACCCGCGGCTCCGCCCGCACATAAATACTATATTCCGAGCATATTTACAAAGGAAGATGTCATGGGTCCCCATAAATGGTTTTATAGCAGCAGAAAATGCTTTATGCAATTATATGAAGATATTGGTATCTTCAAAAGTACACGAGTTAAAAATACTTGAAATAAGTATCATTCCTTACATTTTTGAGTTTAAAAAGTATTTGTATCATTTCAAAACGCCGCTATTTCCCAAAATGGTAGCCAAATACCGTTTTTACTAAACATGTTGTTTCAGATATAACATTTAATTATAAGAGTTTTTTTTCGTGGGCGTTTTCTTCTAAATTCATTAGTTTAGAAGCTATATGAACTTGACATTTAAAGGGTTGTAGATCGTAAAAAGATTTTAAAATAGATATTCCCGATTAAAAAAAAACGATATCAGACTTATACGTTTAGTTATATACTAATTTTGCCACTTACTAAATATATGTTGTTGCTGTAAATTAATATATAATTTTTACGTATGTTGATAAATATGAATTTTTGACTTTATATAACCAGAAAACTAGTTATGACTCAAAAACTACATCTTGATTTCAAAACCAATTCGGATCCTATCAGAGTTCAGATCTTCTAGCAACTTTTTCATTGACGAAAAATTGGTTGGCAATAAAAATCTTAAACATTTTAAAGAAATTCCGAGTTTTGTATGACACACGTAGACACATACTGTTGGGAATTACTGATCCAAATTTGATTAAACGTAGCCTAAAACCTCCTCAGATGTCGCACATACACGTGGAAAAAACTGCATGGTAATCCAATCAGTGGTTCTCAAGTTATAAATGAATAGACAGATTTAAAGTATATAGACAGACAGACAGAGAGAGATGTATTTGTGCATAGATAGATTATATTGGTTTTATGTTAATATAATTAATTGAAAAGATACAGTAGCCATATCATAAATACAAAAAAGTATATAAAACATATATTCAGGATTAGATATTGAAAAAATATTAAACCGAGTTTCAATACATAGTTCAAGAAAAATAATATTACGAGTCCCACTTCAAAATTAATATCACCTACGGAAGTTGATACGGGAGTAAAAAACCTGATTAGCGGAAGCTCTCTCTCTCTCTCTCTCTCTCTCTCTCTCTCTCTCTCTCTC